>CM057163.1:10326877-10469877 GCA_029962745.1 Echinometra lucunter
TGGATATGATATCTATGATTATAAAAGTTATATGACAGTTGGCCTTTTATTCATCATTTTCATCATCAAGGTTTGTATCACCGTCAGCAACATTACTATCTCATTATCATGGTCATCAGGAGGATTATAGTCATTCCCAATTAAAATCCCCATTCAGAGAAAATTTACGAAGAGGAAGCATCCCTGATAAAAAAAACGTTCTGAAAAATGTTCTGAAAACGTTTTCTGAACGTTTATTGAAGACAAAGACGTAGCGGACCTAATAAAAATGTTTTGTAAACTATTTATGAACCTTCTGAAAATGTTTTACGAACGTTTTTTTAAAGACGAAGACGTAGCGGACATAAAAAAAAACTTTTGTGAACGTTCTGAAAACGTTTTATAAACTTTTACTAAGGACTAAAACGTAGCGGACCTAATAAAGACGTTTTGTAAACTTTTTATGAACTTCTGAAAATGTTTTGCGAACGTTTATTAAAGACAAAGACATAGCGAACGTTCATTAAAGATGAAGACATAGCCCACCTAGTAAAAACGTTTTGTAAATGTTTTGTGAAGGTTTCTGAAAACGTTTTGTGAACGTTTATTAAAGACGAAGACGTAGCAGACCTAATAAAAACGTTTTGTAAACATTTTGTGAACGTTCTGAAAATATTTTGTGAACGTTTATTCAAGACGAAGACGTAGCGGACCTACGTTCTTACAACGTTCTGTGAACGTTTATTAAAGATGAAGACGTAGCAGACGTAATAAAAAACATTTTGTAAATATTTTGTGAACGTTCTGAAAATATTTTGTGAACGTTTATTCAAGACGAAGACGTAGCAGACCTAATAAAAAACGTTCTGTAAACGTTTTGAAAACGGTCTGAAAACGTTTTGTGAACGTTTATTAAAGACGAAGACGTAGCGGACCTAATAAAAACGTTTTGTGAACGTTCTCAAAATGTTTTGTGAACGTTTATTAAAGACAAAGACGCAGCAGACCTAATAAAAACGTTTTATGAACGTTTATTAACCCGTTGAAGCCGGTAAAGCTAAACCCGCTTCCCGCGCTGTGGACGGTAAAAGTTCAGGCCGAGCTCAACGGAGCGTGGTTGTCAAGAAGGGGCGCGGCCTACTGCGTTCATAGCCAATCAATGCTTTGTTCGCGGTTGCCGTCAGCTTATTGAATATGCATGATACGGCCACTCGAAAAGAGAGCAAAAGGACATGAATTATTCATATTCTGGGTTGCTCATTGGCTTATCGCCGGCGGAGCTAATGAATTATTTATGAGATTCTGGTGTTTCGAACCAAACTCCGCACGCTTTCTCTCTGTCTCTCTCTTGATGAAGAATGAAAACCGGGGACGGAAATTAAAAGAAAAAAAAAGGAGGAGAGTATAAGTCAATTTTATCCTCCCCTTTATTTTTCATTCTTTCTTGAAACTAATTTGTTTTTCATTTCAATTTTTTGCACTTTTTCTTCTTCGAATCATTTCTTACGTGCTATGTCTACCACTGTCGATTTTTCGTAGTATTTTAAAATTCCTTTTCAGATGCTATAGCAACCATGATTTTGGGCTATCATGTTTTGTTATTTATAATTCTAACGATTTTATTTTCTATTAACTTTTTGTGTACTTGAATAAAAAATGAAATATTCAATCTCGCTTACTTAAATCACAAGATGGATAATCTTTATTTGGTATTCGAATTCTAGTGTTATCCTTACTATTTTTTTTTCAAACACGGTTTCAATATTAGAATTATTGTCATTTATATCATGAGGGATTACTCTTAGTTTTAAGAATTAGTTCTGTAATTATCTTACCAAATTACACACCCCATGCATCTCCGATTCCTTGTGCATTTCCCCAGTTGTTGTCATTCAAGTTGTTCACTTTTCTTGATGTATGATATTGATGATTATTACCAGATTTTTATCTATTTTTTAATGAAAGCTTTTGCCGTCACATCACTTTCACAGGTCATGTGATTCTTTATTATGTACGTCTTTTCGAAAATAACTGTATTATTGATTTTTGTATAGCTTTATAGTGAGATCTTCCTCACTCTTTGTTGTATTTACTCACAGAGATCGGATTCGAAGAAAAAATAATTTAGAGAATAAGAACCGTAATTCAGCTTCTCGCTTCTTGAATTCTAAAATCTGAACGCCACAGAAAATGGTTTAATAAACAATTCCGCTGTAATAAGGTTATACGCTGGCGGATAACTTGAGAAAGATCTTTGCCCTACGATTATGTTACACTCATCTGTGTTTTTAAAAACCAGATGCGTACCATTTATCACGGTGGTTTTGCATGTAGGTCTTTCGCTTATCTAAATTATCGTGGCGGCCATAGGGATTTTAAAAAAATAATTATACTTATTTTTGCCAAAGAATCCCCGACAAAAGAATGATAATCAATTGTAGCCCTAGATCAATCTCCAGCATTATTATTAATATTTTTATTATGATTATTGTCATTGTTGTTATCATCGTCATCATCATCATGCATTATTCGGTAATTCATCCAAACTATTACAAGAGAATATAGAAGAAAAATATAAATTTTGAAAAATATATCAATACAAAGAGGGTGTTATACTCTTACAAGTTCAGGCTACCTGGGAATTAAATCGATGCTCGTTTCGTAGACCCGCTTGCTGAGTTATATATGGCCATCACAGTGATATCTCGGGGACCACTGTCATCATGGTCATTATAAGGTGTGTATTTCAAAATGGACCATAAATTAAAATAGTATACTTCGAACTGAGACCACCGCAAACAAGTACATATTTTTTTTAAAATCTCATATCTATCCAACCTAAATCTGCAGCGGGTTATGTCAACAGGATGAAAAGGGTGCCTTTTTTCTACTTGTCTCTATATTCGTTTTTTTTTAATATAGCTCTACAAATCGCCAGTCAATTAGAAACAACTCTTATAACATTTGTATTTCCCGTAAGTAAGGTCCGCCTTGTAAAGCCACTGCAGTATCTGCACAATTTTTATGGAATATTGGTATCCAGTAAGTGGGGCCAATGTCATTGAAAGGTGGAAACCATGATGCTTGTACATGGGGTTTCAAATAATACAATAAACCTGAAATCATCAATCGATCTCAGAATACCCATAACAAGTATGTTTTCGTGTTTTTCTATACCTAAGCAATGCATCAAATATTTAGTTTTCATTTTAGGGGTGAAATAGAGAGTGGCATTTTTTCTTGTTATTGGCGTTTTGATACATCCTTTTCTCTTTACACATCGAACGACTGTGAAAAACAACCCTTTTACGTGCTTTTGGGCATGGTGTCAACCTTCCAGTCGAAGTGCCTCCCCCCCCCCCCCCCGATAAAATGCCTTTATTGCACGAAATCTTTAATGATAGGGATTATCCGAACGGTTTCTTTTGTTCTCATCTCCGATGAAAAGACAGGAAATGCTTTCATGCTTTTGAAATTTTAGAACCCAAGCTGCGCTCAGGTCATCACTTATATTGTGTGGCGACTTGCAAAATGGTGAATAAAGTTTGAGAAAACACGCTTTTTTCATAACCTTACTCCCGGATTTTATTCAGAATTAGGCGGATGATACATACATGCATGATACTGATAATGAAAAATAAGGAAACATAATGAAATCCATATAAAACTTATGCACGTGTAAGAAGAAAGTAAAAGAAAGAAAGCGAAATGAAGTTTGAGAAAACACGCTATTTATTACCTTACACGCTAGCCATTACCTTACTCTGAGATTTTATTGAGAATTAGGCGGAGGATGGACGCATGATACTGACAACGAAAAATAATGTCTGTATGTCTTGTATTATCTATGTTATATGTCTATTTTACAACTTTGTACTTATTACGAATGCAGAAGAAAATAAATAAACAAACAAATTTTCATTCAATGTCTACTGAGAAGAAATATTGCCCCCCCCCCCCCCCCCCAGCAATGGGTCATCAGCTCTAAACGTTGTGTCTACCTTTTTGACGAAAAATTGTTTGGGGCACATTTGGCACATTTTTATTATTGGGTCAGTTCGAAAAAAATCATTTGGGACCCCGCACCCGACCTGCCATCTGGTTCCGCTGGTATACAGCTTGTATTATAATTCATTATTGTTGGGAGGATCATTTCTTTGATCTCTACTTCAGATTTTTATTCTAAATGAAATATATATATATATATATATATATATATATATATATTTTATGTTTACATATTTTCAACTACGGGTGATATATAACTACACATATTATATATATATCTGTATATATATATATATATATATATATATATACATATATATAATTGGTAGCTAAAATTAATCTCAAAACAATGGCGATCATTTACAATTCTCTTTTCTTATATATAATTATACCAAGTAGGTATCTCGTGGGACTTAGGCCTATAGTCTGCTTGAAAAGCTTGAATCAGCCATTGCATACCCAGTAAAAGCTACACTTCTTTATAGTTAGATTACATGCCCTCGCTTGATGGCTTTCCAGAAAGCCAAGGCCTATTTACGTGCACACTATTCATAATAGTTTGCTTTGAAAGAGTGGATCGGAGAGTGTATTCAATATTATTGATTTAGGGGGCAGACAATCCCTCGTAAGCGGCTTCGCCAACCTCTAAAACTTCACATCCTGCTCATTGTAAAAAAGTTGAGAAGGTGCGTGGGTTGAGCGCTGTCTGGATTGTTACCTCGAATGTTTACAAAAGCGAGAACAAAAGTCGGATTACTCCGTCTGTAGAGGCTTTTATTTATAGATTTTGCCTTTTATTTCTAGCAAAATAGTGTATCCATGACCTTGTAAGAACTTGGAAACAACACATTGATTTGAAACACAATGAGTTAAGAAAAAAGGGAATGATTGATATGTTTGATACACATAGATATTCATCACCAGGGGCATGTATTTTGGAGGGGGTGGAGGAGGGAAGAACCAAGATTATCAGTAAAATGATAAGGGAATTATACATTATACAGTTATATTACCAAGATCTCTCTTTTTTTATTGGTCCTCTGAATACACTCTCTTTATCCCCAACCCCTTTATTTCCTTTCAGCTAAATTACACTCCGTTGATCTGAAGTTTAATTCATAAAGAGAATTTCGAACTTCACACCATAACATCATTCTGTTATTATCATTATCATCATCATTCTTATTTGTTATTAATTCGTTTTTTCTCCATACTCAAACTATGCAGTAAAATAAACAAATGTAAGCCCCCCCCCCCCGAGCCTCGATGATTAATTTTGCTTGCCCCGCTCCAAGCAACTTGTCAGTGCACCCGGGGAATCATTTTTATTTATTGTTTGTTTGTCAAGAATTTCAGTTTGTTCCATTGTAATTGTATGTGTATCTTTGATGTGCTGAATAAAATGATGATATTGTCAATGATATTGATAATAATAATTATGATGTTGCTGCTGCTGAATATTATTATGATTGCTTTTATTATTATAGTTATTATTATCATTGTTATGATCATTATCATCATCATCATCATTATCATCATCGTTATTGCTGTTCTTGTCGAAGAGTTCGGAATATTTTGATCCTTTTTCTTTTCCCTCCCTTTCTAAAAATTTCTCTTTCTTATTTCAACAATTTTTCTTGTTTCTCTCCAATCATTTTCCGATTTGCAAGGGATGTCACCCCCGAAGACCATTCATGCACGTTGTCATGTTTGTATGTAGGCCTAATGGTACATTTTCTTGCTCATAGTTCTGTCAGCTTCGCTCCAAACCATAAACACTAATACTCGGTGGAAAGAAACGAAAATGGAAAGCACTTATTTGAAAATCAACTCGAATGTAAGAGAAGAGTTTGCGCTGGTGCTCCATGCAGTGACGGAGCTTTGAGTGGTGAAAAATAAACGTACGAGTCGACGGGGGAGGGGGGGGGGGTTGAGGTGTGCATCCCCTCCCCGACACGATTGTCAAGCACTAATACTCAGGCAAGCTCTGTTTGTTTTGGTTTGTTATTTCGATTTTTTTACAAGTCATTGTTTTTGTTTTGCCTTTTTTTTGGGGGGGGGGGGGGGGGGCCGGCACATGATAATCAGCAAAAGCCCTCCACGCCTCCTAAATAAAATTTAGCCCGTGTGTAATTGTGCACAAGCCTACTCCAACTGGTCAGTTCTTGGTATGAGAGCATGGATCACTCTTCGAGTCGAGTTCTACAATGGAAATAATTAGTTCATGACACGCTTTTCTACCTCCAAATCGCTGTCATTTGAATACAAATTAAAACTTTACAGTCGAGGAAAGGGATATTTCCTATCTCTCGCTCTCTCTCTTCACTTTTCTTTGTCCTTTTTTCTCTTCTTTCTTGTATTTCCCCATTTTTTCTCCTAATTTTTCTCTTTTATCTTCTCTTTATTTTTTCTTTTTCTTCTTGTTTTTCCTCTTTTTTTCTGTTCTGTTCTGTTCTGTTCTCTTTTATTTTTTTTCTTTGCTTTTCTTTTCCCCTATCCCCCTTCTCTCTCTCTCTCTCTCTGGAAAGAAAACGTAAAAAGGGGATGTGGATTCTCATGAAAACAGTGGAAAAACCCAAGGTTGCAGATTTATTCGGGAAATAGTAAATTTGCTAGGATTGTCTCAAGACTAAACTTTCAATCAGGGTCTGTTACTGGACAAAGTGAAAGTGCGGCACAAAGTGTATTTTGATATGAGGGAGTAGGGTCGGCGGAACCTCCCACCGCCAGATAATTTGGAGAAAATCGTTTCCCATTTTTTTTCTTCCTTGTCTAAAAATTTTCATACTGGCCACCCCCAACTAAAAAAAACAAACAAAAAAACAAAAATAAACGTTCTACCGTTCTCTCTTTCTTTTTTCTTTCACATCCACTCTCACTCCCCATGGCCATCCCTCTATGTATCGCTTTTCATTCTTTTCAACCCCCTTTTTTTTCTTTTCAACCCCCCTCTATGTATCGCTTTTCATTCTTTTCAACCCAACTTTTTTCTTCTTGTACTCTTTTTGTTTCCTCTTTGTTTTTCTTTCATATCCACTCTCTCTCTCTCCCCCATGCCCATCCCTCTAAGTATCGCTTTTCATTCTTTACAACCCCTATTTTTCTTCTTGTTCTCTTTTTGTTTCCTCTTTGTTTTTCTTTCACATCCACTCTCTTTCTCCTCCCCCCCCCCATGCCTATCCCTCTATGTATCGCTTTTCATTCTTCACAAACCCCCTTTTTTCTTCTTGTACTCTTTTTGTTTCAAGACCAAAAGTTCAAAGTTCAAATTCTACTTCCTCAAATTTGCTCTATCGTCAGCTCAAACTCAAGTTGTCAGCAAAGTCAAATTATAGATAATTATAGATAATTATAACACAAAAACAATCCCCCAAACCTCGATGAAAATATTCTGAATCTAAAATTCAATATAAATTATGTAAACTAAAATGTATGGTGGCAATGGAGAGTCAGCGTTCGCATATCAGTGAGGTACAGAAATAAAGCCATAATAAAGCCGGCACGCGAGGTGGTCGATCGATCTAATTTGCATAGAATATGCAAATACGAAAGAGCGAGCGCGAGATTGAGGGTAGCGTAATTCATATGGAAATTAGGAAGAGCGTGCCTATTCTGATTGGTCGGTTCTCGGCGGAGACCATGAACGTTGCTATGCGCACTCTTCGACTCGAGTTCGATTGGAAATGTGTTCTATAAACTGTGTTTTCTACCCCAAATCGTTGATTTTTCACATTAAAACAAAGCAAACCACTTCGTAAAATCTTTGATCAATCGAATCATCAAGGATTTAGGTTCATCCATGAAGTAATGAGTTAGGTAGAAGGTATGAAAGTGGGCTCGTCTCTCCGATTTTCTCAGCCCGCATATATGCGGGCTCAGTCCACGAGTGGAGAAAACTCAGCCCGCATATATGCGGGCTCAGTCCGGAACGGGTTAAAGTCGAAGACGAAACGGATCTAATAAAATTGTTTTGTAACAATTATTAAAGAGGAAGATGTAGCAGACCTAATAAATGTGTTCTAAGAACGTTCTGAAACGTTTTGTGTTGGGTAATCTATTTGCCGTCTAATCACCAGTTTATCTAATGTTCGAAGACCTGATGAACTTGAAAAATATTCAGGTCTGAGAAGGAGACTAGCATCACAGACACAGGACGATTTGATTTGTAGTATTATGCAAAGTTATCCCAAAAACTTCAATACACGTTCATGAATCATATTTGCAATAGAGCTGTACATGAACTAATGTACACTGCATTGCAATAGACATAACACGCAAAATAACGCAGTTATGGCATTGTTTGTAATTGTATGTGTAAACGTAGTCGATGAAGATGGTAATACGAAATTGCAAAAAATGTAAAAAAAAAAAATAAAAAAAAAAATGACACTGCCGTCGCCGGGAGTCGAACCAGGGACCATGAGGATGTGAGACCAGTGCTTTACCAATGGACCAGAATATAGTCCATAGAGATAACACGTAGATGGAAAATGGGATTCCTAAATCATATCTTCCAGTTCAAATTTCGATATGTTCCTGACATCTGATTAAAAAATAAATGGCACATTTACGATAGAGAATTTTCTCAGCTACAACATACTGAAATCCCGGCGAAAATCGACCAACAATAAGCGAGATAGTCTTGATTAAAGAGAAAAAACATGACGTCATAATTGAAAAAATGAAATTTTGAGTTCACATGAGAATATGGTAACGTTCCGACTGTTCGACCCCCAATTTTTTTTCATGAATTCAAATCTTCGATTCATAGGCTTTCAGAAAATGTAAAAAAAAAGGGGGGTCCCCATGCTTTTTAACGAGCTATGGCGGATTTCAAAAGGGCATGTTTTTTGCATGTTTTTACGTTATTTGCCCCATAGACGCGCGCACGGATTTTAAACTTTGACGCGTGCGTGCGGCGTTTTGGTTAGTTGAAATCGATTCTAAACTGATGGAAATGGTCAAGAAATGTCTCAGAATTGCAATTCAAGTGAAAAAACGGCGTTTTTACGTTATTTACGACTTGCGCACGCGCAAAACGCGCGCGCGGGCGCTTACGCGCGGAAATTTTTGAAATGCTTAAAATGACATGAAATGGATTTTGGTTTGATCCATGAGTGATTTTGAGCATTTTTAAATTTTGCGCGCGCACTGACGCGCGCGTTTAAAAAGTTGGAATTGTTCAGATTGATATGAATATTCATCATGCCAAATATGAATGAAAAATGACATTCCGTTATGAAGATATGATCATGAGATGATTTTTACAAAATGGCGCCTGGATGACGTCATGATGACCCGATGAACTTGAAAATGACTAAACATCCGAGATCTCGTTATGACTGATGATTCCTGAAAATTTGACGAAAAATGATTCAGCCAGTTCTGAGATCTCGACTGCACAAAAAAGTGGGTACCAATAAAAAGAATAATAATAATTAATTAATTAATGAAGAATAAAGAAAATTCTGACGAAATTAAAAGGTGATCTGTCATAATATGACAGACCACCTAATTAATAATAAAGAAAATTCTGACGAAATTAAGAGGTGATCTGTCATAGATGACAGACCACCTAATTACGAGATTTAATTCGTCATTCGATCAGACGAATTAGGTGGTCTGTCGTCTTTTTGATATGGATATGATATCTATGATTATAAAAGCTATATGACAGTTGGCCTTTTATTCATCATTTTCATCAGGGTTTGTATCCCGTCAGCAACATTACTTTCTCATTATCATGGTCATCAAGAGGATTATAGTCATTCCCAATTAAAATCCCCAATCAGAGAAAATTTACGAAGAGGAAGCAGCCCTGATAAAAAACGTTCTGAAAAATGTTCTGAAAACGTTTTGTGAACGTTTATTGAAGACAAAGACGTAGCGGACCTAATAAAAATGTTTTGTAAACTATTTATGAACCGTCTGAAAATGTTTCACGAATGTTTTTTAAAGACGAAGACGTAGCGGACATAAAGAAACTTTTGTGAACGTTCTGAAAACGTTTGTGAACTTTTACTAAGGACTAAAACGTAGCGGACCTAATAAAGACGTTTTGTAAACTTTTTATGAACTTCTGAAAATGTTTTGCGAACGTTTATTAAAGACAAAGACATAGCGAACGTTCATTAAAGATGAAGACATAGCCGACCTAGTAAAAATGTTTTGTAAACATTTTGTGAACGTTCTGAAAATATTTTGTGAACGTTTATTCAAGACGAAGACGTAGCGGACCTAATAAAAAACGTTTTGTAAACGTTTTGGAAACGTTCTGACAAGGCTTTGGAAACGTTCTGACAACGTTTTGTGAACGTTTATTAAAGACGAAGACGCAGCAGACCTAATAAAATTGTTTTGTAAACATTTTGTGAACGTTCTGAAAATATTTTGTGAACGTTTATTAAAGACGAAGACGTAGCGGACCTAATAAAAAACGTTTCGTAAACATTTTGGAAACGTTCTGAAAACGTTTTTTGAACGTTTATTAAAGACGAAGACGTAGCGGACCTAATAAAAACGTTTTGTGAACGTTCTCAAAATGTTTTGTGAACGTTCATTAAAGACAAAGACGCAGCAGACCTAATAAAAACGTTTTATGAACGTTTATTAGAGTCGAAGACCAAACGGATCTAATAAAAATGCTTTGTAACAATTATTAAAGACGAAGATGTATCAGACCTAATAAATGTGTTCTAAGAACGTTCTGAAACGTTTTGTGTTGGGTAATCTATTTGCCGTCTAATCACCAGTTTATCTAATGTTCGATGACCTGATGAACTTGAAAAATATTCAGGTCTGAGAAGGAGACTAGCATCACAGACACAGGACGATTTGATTTTTAGTATTATGCAAAGTTAACCCTAAAGGTTCAATACACGTTCATGAATCATATTTGCAATAGGGTTGTACATAAACTAATGTACACTGCATTGCAATAGACATAACACGCAAAATAACGCAGTTATGGCATTGTTTGTAATTGTATGTGTAAACGTAGTCGATGAAGATGGTAATATGAAAGGGCAAAAAATGTAAAAAAAAAAAAAAAAAAAAAAAAAATTGACACCGCCGTCGCCGGGAGTCGAACCAGGGACCATGAGGATGTGAGACCAGTGCTTTACCGATGGACCAGAATATAGTCCATAAAGATAACACGTAGATGGAAAATGGGATTCCTAAATCATATCTTCCAGTTCAAATTTCGATATGTTCCTGACATCTGATTAAAAAATAAATGGCACACTAACGATAGAGAATTTTCTCAGCTACACATACTCGAAGCTGGGCAAAAATCGAGTAGAAATAATGGAGTTGTTGCTCACAAAAGACGGGAATGTAGAATCAAGAATTAGAAAAAGGTCATGTCCCATAGACAATACACGCAAACTGCAAAAAAATGACATGCCTCCGTTTTTCGTAAGATTAGACCATGATGCAGTTCTCAAAATGAAAAATGAAGGCAATTGGTGTATAAGAGCATTGTCTCAGCTACAACATACTGAAATCCCGGTGAAAATCGACCAACAATAAGCGAGATAGTCTTGATTAAAGGTAAAAAACATGACGTCATTATTGAAAAAATGAAATTTTGAGTTCACATGAGAATATGGTAACGTTCCGACCGTTCGACCCCCAATTTTTTTTCATGAATTCAAATCTTCAATTCATAGGCTCTCAGAAAATGTAAAAAAAAAGGGGGGTCCCCATGCTTTTTAACGAGCTATGGCGGATTTTAAAGGGGCATGTTTTTGCATGTTTTTACGTTATTTGCCCCATAGACGCGCGCACGGATTTTAAACTTTGACGCGTGCGTGCGGCGTTTTGGTAAGTTGAAATCGATTCTAAACTGATGGAAATGGTCAAGAAATGTCTCAGAATTGCAATTCAAGTGAAAAAACGGCATTTTTACGTTATTTACAAGTTGCGCACGCGCAAAACGCGCGCGCGGGCGCTTACGCGCGGAAATTTTTGAAATGCTTAAAATGACCTGAAATGGATTTTGGTTTGATCCATGAGTGAATTTGAGCATTTTTAAATTTTGCGCGCGCACTGACGCGCGGACGTACGCGTACGCGCAATTTTGAAAAGTTGGAATTGTTCAGATTGATATGAATATTCATCATGCCAAATATGAATGAAAAATGACATTCCGTTATGAAGATATGATCATGAGATGATTTTTACAAAATGGCGCCTGGATGACGTCACGATGACCCGATGAACTTGAAAATGACTAAACATCCGAGATCTCGTTATGACTGATGATTCCTGAAAATTTGACAAAAAATGATTTAGCCAGTTCCGAGATCTCGACTGCACAAAAAAGTGGGTACCAATAAAAAGAATAATAATTAATAATAAAGAAAATTCTGACGAAATTAAGAGGTGATCTGTCATAGATGACAGACCACCTAATAATAATTAATGAAGAATAAAGAAAATTCTGACAAAATTAAAAGGTGATCTGTCATAATATGACAGACCACCTAATAATAAAGAAAATTCTGACGAAATTAAGAGGTGATCTGTCATAATATGACAGACCACCTAATTAATGAAGAATAAAGAAAATTCTGACAAAATTAAAAGGTGATCTGTCATAATATGACAGACCACCTAATAATGAAAGAAGATTCTGACGAAATGAAAAGGTGATCTGTCAAAGATGACAGACCACCTAATTAATAATTAATTAATAATGAAGAATAAAGAAAATTCTCACGAAATTAAAAGGTGATCTGTCATAATATGACAGACCACCTAATAATGAAAGAAAATTTTGACGAAATTAAAAGTTGATCTGTCAAATGACAACCACCTAATAATAATAATGAAAGAAATTTCTGACGAAATTAAAAGGTGATCTGTCAAAGATGACAGACCACCTAATTACGTAAAGGTCTTGTCTCATAGAGAATACACGTAAAATGAGAAAAATTGACATTGTACCATTAATCGTGAATTTAGACCATGCTGACATCAACAAAATGAGGAACAATGAAAACTAAATTTGAAGATAATTGTCTCAGCTACAACATATCGAAATCTCGGCGAAAATTGACAAATAATAAGCGAGATAGTCTCGGTTAAAGGCAAAAAAATATAACGTCAAAAAGTAAAAATCAAAATTTTGAGTTCACATAAGAATGGATGACGTCATATCATCTATAGAGTAACATTTTTCATGGATTCACATCTACAACTCATACCCTTCCAGAATATGTAATAAAAAATGGGGGTCTCCACGCATACTAACAAGGGGGTGAAACCCCGCTTCTGCATCCGTCCAGCCATGGAGGGGGGGGGGGGGTACGGAGGTTCAAATTGATCCCGCGTTTTATGTACAAAATTTTATAAACCTATGGCGCTGACCATTTTTCCGAGTATCAGCGAAAATCAGGCTTGTTTTGGCTTGCGCGCAGCGCGTATCACATTTTCATGAATATTTATGAATATGTATTAGATTTTTGTGACTTATTAACATAATGACGCATGCGCACTGAATTATTCATTCATTTGTACCGTACCGTCGCCCAGACTCGTGAGAATTTCCCTAATTCCCTCTCTCATATCAATCATTTTACCCCAATAGCTTACACCCACTTCTATTTATCTGATGCCGATGCTGTCAGTAAGACATGCATTTCTGATTTTGACTTTATTTTGTGTTGATCACTTGCAG
The DNA here is from genome assembly GCA_029962745.1 of Echinometra lucunter. NCBI lineage: Eukaryota > Metazoa > Echinodermata > Echinoidea > Camarodonta > Echinometridae > Echinometra > Echinometra lucunter. The sequence goes on from CM057163.1 coordinate 10,340,550, forward strand.
ACTAAATTCAACAAAAGCTGTGTTTACAATATTATTATTTGAGGAATCCACACTCTACAAGCATTGTTTTCTTTAATAGTGGATCACCTCCATTTCCATAACATAAGAGCTTATAGGCTGCTGTATTATTCTTTTGTAGATTAACTTTGTTTCATGTTTCAAATTATGTAAACGTATCCTGTAAACAGTAACATGCATGTCTCCTGGCCCCCTCCACCAAACAGATAAATTCCTCTCACATATGGCTGCTGCAATCATGGGCATGAATGTGGGGAGGGGGGGGGGGATCGAAGGGGCATGGCGGTATGCGTCCCTAATATTTTAAGAGTGGGTTGACACAATAGGGTATGTCCCCCACATTCTGGAACAAAGCACACCTAGTCAAACCAAATATTTAGCGTAAGCCCCCCCCCCCCCCACCCCCTATACTTAAAGCTGTGAGCTCTTTCTCTTCTCAGCAAAGTTCAAACGTTAATTTTTGCTCGTTGACATTGTGGGGAGGGGATCATCATAGACATATAATAAATGTATTCCCCTAAAGAATTTGATCCAAGGATTTTTTTTTATCATTTCTGCAAACCCATTAAGGTGTATGCCCCAAAGAAAAAATGCTGAGGAGTGAAGTGAATTTTAGGACAGTACCCCCCCCCCCCCCCCGTCCTGTATGCACTGCAATCATACCTCAATTACAAAGTAACTTCATGATTTTGTGCCTGCATTATCGTCAACAATGCTTTTTTTTTCTTTTGCTAGTCCCTGAATTTTTGGGACAGCCCCTCAACCCCCCCACCATATGGCTACAATCACACCTCTGTCACAAAACAACTTCATGATCTTATGCCTGCATCATGCATCATCTTCAACCTCATCATCATCGTCTTTTCTTCTTTCTTTTGCTAATCAGTGAATTTTTGAACAGAGCCCCCCCCCCCCCCCCTTCCCATCACACCTCAATTACAAAGCAACCTCATATGATCTTTGTCCGGAATCATCATCCTCAACCTTGTCATCATCATTATCATCATCATCAACACTATCTTTCTTTTGCTATTCAGTGATTTTTCAGACAGTGCCCCCCCCCCCCCTCCATGTCGCTGCAATCAACCTCAGTTACAAAGCAACTTCATATGATCTTGTGCCAGCATCATCATCCTCATCATCATCAACAACACTGACAAAAGCAACATCAACATCAGATTTCACTCAAGGTTAAGAGAAATTGAAAGACAATAAGAATATAGAGAGAAGAAAATGATTTTATTAGCTAAAAAGTGTAACTCTAATTTCAATGCAGCAAGAGATCAGCAAACATTTCTGGAGGCAGACAGCTCTTGTGGGAATACTTATAATAGGCCTACTATTTAAAAATTCTTGCAGTGTGAATCCATATAGCCTATCAATGTAATTACATAATAATAACAACAATGATAATGATAATCATAATAAAAATGTAAAAAAGAATAATGATAAGTTTGACAAATTTCTGAAACAATTCAGCCAAAAACTTAGATATTGGTTCATATGGTTCCCCACCTACCTGCATAGGTAGTTTTGTAAATTCAGGTAACAGCGTGAAGCAACCCATCCCTAATAATTGGCTAGACTTGCTCCAGAACTACCCTCCAAACAATCACCCCCTCCCCCCCCCCCCCCCCCCCCCTCAGTGTCTACCCCTGGACAATCAACCCAAGCCAAATACAATGCCCATCCCATCCCCTAACTTGGAAATGTTACTTACTGTAATTGACCTCATGATTATTTCTTGGGGGGGGGGGGAACAGTACACTTGAGGTAATTACCCGAGGAATAATAGTCCTAGAACTGTTGATTTTGTAGGCACAACTTCTATACAATTTTTCTGTTCCTGATTTTTTTATTTTTTTTTAATAGTTGTTAAAATGGTTTTGGTCCATGTTTCAATTGAATTCACAGATTTATACATTTTATTAGCCTGTCATGAAATCAGGCTCAAATTTTAATATAGGTATACATCTTTAGGCAAAATGCAAATGAAGTTTCAAAATAAGGGCTTGGGGAAGGGTGCAATTCCTTCGTCTTCAATCAGCTGGATACTCTACAAGCCTTGTACTTGAACTTCTTAGACAACCTGCAAGTAGAAAACAAAAGAAAAGAGAAAAAATTGTAAACAGAGTCGAGAGAGAGAGAGAGAGAAAGAAAGAAAGAAAGGCTCCTCTCTAAGTACATGATAAATGAGGTAATGAACCTGCCTGAAACTTTATTCTAAGTAGTTCAGTACATTATACTAGGAGGTCTGCACATAAGACTGCAAGCTTCAGTCTGTGATAATAAAGATATTGGTTGTTGTTATTAGGCTAAGACTAGTTAGTCTTTACTTTGTATGGCTACTCTGTAGTAAAATACGTTGGTTTTTTTTTAAACATCCACTGCACATGGATATTTCTGTCGAGAATTTAGCTTAAATAACGTACTACATACATAAATGAAAAACGTTAAAATCTAAACTTTTCAAATCTACAAATCATAATGCGCTTACTTCATACCTTGCCAGTAGTAGATTTTTCTAGATCAAGTGGAGCTGACTTGATAACCAAATCTGCCTGTATTGTACCATCTGAAGACTAAATCAGGTTCAGGTCCCCTTTAAAAATTAAAAAGAGAAAGAGGTTTATATCATGATTATTTTAAAAGCATTGTGGTGATAACAGGTCTGTGAATGATGTCTAGCCCATACACAGCCAGGCTTGGTCCAACTGTGCCAGGCCTAAGTCTACCGTCTACTAGACCTAGTCCGATGATGGGTGATTTTCATGACTCGAGGGTTAACCTAGCTATGAAGGAGAAGGAGATAAAGACCCTCAAGTCATCTGTGGAAAAACTGGAATCAAGGATGGCGGCTTGTCAGACTAGGGCTGACGATCTGGAACAATACAGCAGACGAAATAATGTGCGTGTTTTTGGAGTCCCAGAAGCACCGGATGAAGACACCGACGATCAGGTGATCAAGATCGTGTCAAACCACCTTGGCTACAACTTGACCAAGGCAGAGATCGACAGATCCCATCGTTCCGGAAAGCCCCGCTCTCCAAACAGCAAGCCCCGTCCGATTTTAGTGAAACTGTGCTCACATAGAAGTAAGCTTGCGCTGCTGAAGAATCGAGGAAAGCTGAAGAACTCTGGCTTCTCCATCCAGGAGGATTTGACCAGGGCAAATCACGAGATTTTAATGAAACTGGTGAAACACCCCAAAGTGGCTGCTACCTGGTCAGCTGATGGAAAGGTTATAGCTGCCCTGAAAACCTCCCAAGATGGTGTCCAAATTAAGAAGGTCTTTGCATCTCTGCAGCAATTTACTGCCCTGTAAACTGTTCTTGAGTTCATCTTTACTTCACATGTATATAGCTATAAACTGTTAATAATCTTTCTTAAAATCTCCCAGAGGGTAAACTCTTTTCTCCCTGTATTACTTTTCTCTTTTTTTTTTTACCTTGAATAATCATTCATCACTTTTCTTGGTGTTTTGTAAGACAAACTCTATGTTTGTTACTTTTGTGTGCTTTATTTACCTTTCATTTTATATATTTACTCATCTACATATGTTGGTGCTCCTGTATGTTTCTTTGTGTGTGTGTGTGTGTGTCTGGGTGTGTATGTGCGTTTCTCTTTGAATGGCTACCCCAAGCTGTACTTTAGGATGTTTAGGTATTTGATGTATATTTTTCAAATTGATATTCCAAGATCTTTAAGGCTGCTGAAGTTGTACTTAGTATCTACATCTCTTCATCATGGACGATGATATAGAGGACCAACCTGTGATTGTAGAGAATGAGTGTAATTATATCAATTGTAATGATTTTCTTTTTAAAGGTAATTGCAAACTTTCTCTCCTTCATGTAAATTCACGAAGTCTATTTAAAAACTTTGAAGATCTTGTTGTTTTCTTATCCAGTGTGAAACACAATTTTTCTATTATTGGGATTTCAGAAACCTGGTTCAAACCATCTACAGATGTGAATTTATTTCATATCCCTGAATATTCTCTTGTTCAAGTTTGTCGACAAAATAAAAGAGGGGGTGGTGTTGCTCTTTATATTAGAGAGGGTCTTGAATATACAATTCGTGATGATCTTTCAAGAGTAACTTTGGGCTACGAATCTATATACATAGAATTTGTTTTGAATAATGTTAAGACGGTTGTTGGATGTGCATATCGAGCACCTGACAATGATGTGAGGTCATTTGTTATTGACTTTGAACAGGACTTGCAAGCTCTGAGTAGCGAAAATAATAATACTTATATTATGGGCGACTTTAATACTAATTTGTTGCATTATGACTCTGATGATCGAGTAAAAGATTTTGTTGATATCTTTACATCATTTGGCTTTTTTAGTCTTATTACAAAACCTACACGTATTACTTCTTCTTCTTCAACACTGATAGATAATATATTCACAAATTGTGTGCGAGATGCTTTTGAAAGTGGTATTTTCTGCTCAGACTTGTCTGATCATATGCCAATATTCAGCATCAATAAAGAGCCTGCTGTTATCTCTGTCAAAACGAGTAGTGAGGTCTACAAGCGTTTGATTACAGAGAAAAAAATAGAAAGTTTTAGAAAAGATCTCTTTACTTTTGATTGGTCATTTTATTACACTTTGACAAATGCAGATGAGTCTTATAATTATTTTTTGTCTATCTTTTCTCGGTTGTATGATATTCATTTCCCCATCGTTAAACTGAATAAGAAACGCAAATGTAGAAAACCGTGGATTACTAAGGGTCTCTTAAAATCTATTAATCATAAATATAAGTTATATTGTACGTACATTAAATGTTAGAATGATAACAAGAAAAAAAGTATCTTGCTTATAAGAATGCGTTGACGAATCTAGTTCGGAATAGCAAAAAAGATTATTATGACAATGTTTTTAAAAATACACAGAAGGATATTAGGAAGACTTGGACTCATATAAATGAGCTGCTTGGAAGAGGGAAAAGGGATCTTATACCAGATGAAATGTATCATGGTGAAAATTTACTCACTACAGATCTACAGAAAGTTGAGTATTTTAATAATTTTTTTATCAATTTGCCTGAAAATATCAGTAAAGAAATTCCAGAAGCCCAAACATCTTTCAAAGATTACATGCCGAGGCAAAATTATGCATCATCTCTATTTTTGAGACCAACATCAGTTCATGAAATCACAAGGCTGGTGTCTTCATTGAAGGCTTCTAAATCAAGTGGTTCAGATGACATTTCTCCTAAAGTTATCAAAGGTTGCATTCATGTCATTGCTGAACCACTGTGTCATGTTTTCAATAAGTCAATATCTCAAGGTATTGTTCCCATTAAGTTAAAAATTGCTAAAATCGTTCCTGTCTACAAAAAGAGTGATCGTAAATGCATTGAAAATTATAGACCAATTGCTTTGTTGCCGATCTTCTCAAAGATCTTGGAAAAAATAATGTACAAAAGATTAAACGATTATTTGCTGTATCATGATATCATGACACCGCATCAATTTGGCTTCAGGAAAAATTGCTCTACTAGTATGGGTGTATTAAACTTGGTTAACACAATTATCACTGCTATGAATGATGGAAAATTTTGCCTTGGTGCATTCCTTGATTTAAGTAAAGCCTTTGACACCATTGATCACAGTATACTCCTAATTAAGCTTGAATATTATGGCATTCGTGGGATGGCTTTAAATTGGTTTAAAAGCTATCTAGAAAACCGGTCCCAATTTGTGGTTATCAACGGTGTCAGCTCAGAATATAGAAATATTAAATTTGGAGTACCGCAAGGATCGGTTCTTGGTCCGTTGCTTTTCCTAATCTATATTAATGATATTGTTAATTCTTCCAAATTGCTTACATATTCTTAATACGCTGATGACACCTGTTTATTACTTTCTCATAAGAATTTGCAAAGTCTTATTCGGGAGGTAAATACTGAAATTTGTCATGTTTTTGCCTGGTTTTGTTGTAATAAGCTGTTACTGAATACAAGTAAAACAAAATGTGTTTTATTTAGAACAAAGGGGAAGAGGATCATTGATAATATAGATCCAATAATAGTAGGTGGTCGACAAATTGAATTCAGCTCAAGTGTGCAATTTCTTGGTGTCACAGTTGATGAATACTTGTCATGGAATTATCACCTTAATAATGTATGTTCTAAAGTATCTCGTAATGTTGGTGTGATATCAAAAGTAAGATATTTCTTACCTCAACGAACATTGGTTTCTTTATATAATGCTTTAATTGTGCCACATTTAATGTATTGCAATATCGTTTGGGGACATACATACAGGACTCATGTACATAAATTACAAGTTCTTCAAAAGAAAGCTATAAGATATGTCACAAATTCAAATTATCTGGCTCCAAGTTCCCCACTTTTTTTGCAGTTGAATATGTTACCACTTAATGAAATGGTCTCGCTGAATTGTGTTATTTTCATGTATAAATACCAATCCCTGCATTGTTCTTTCTTACAAGAAACTTTTGTGGTTAATTCTAAGATTCATAATTATAACACACGTCAGAGACATCTTATTCACCAACCCTTTGCTAGAATTAATGCTACGTTGAAATCATTCAGAACAAATTGTGTTAAAGAATGGAATATGTGTCCTGCTGATATAAGAAATAGCAGTACCCTGTCTCGGTTTAAGAAATTATGTCATAAATATCTACTTGATAAATTTAAGACTAGTTGTTAGTTGCACCTGGGGGTGACATGTTTGGAGTGTGAATGTCTGTGTTTGTCTGTGTGAGTGTGCGAATGTTTGCGTGTGGGTTATGTTCCTGTTGTGATCTTTAAATACCTTGTAATTTTTATCATTTTTTTTTCTCATAGTTGTTCTATGTTTAAGTAAAATATCATATGCAGGGGCCCCTGATTACAAGCTGTGCTTCTTTGGGGTCCCAAACCTGTCATTTTCATCAGTTCTTTGTAATGTAACCATTTTATTTTGTTCGTACTTTTGTACTTTTTTTGTACTTTGTACTTTTTTTTACTGGTTTGAATAAATTCAATTCAATTCAATTCAATTCAAAGAAAACATCAAGTTCAACTAGTCAAAGGAAGGTCCAATATAGGAGTATCATGAATTCAAACCAGGGTATAGCTTAACATGAACAATCATGGTTAAAGTTTTACTTAGAGTCTAGAGTTAGTCCGGATCAATGTTCCCAGCAAGGCCCAGCCCAAGGCGCACAGGGACACTCACTCCAGCCGGCCAGCAACGGCTTAATCAGAATTAACATTACGCTTGGGAATATCGTAGCCATCCGTCTTTCAGTGCATTCAGCCTCGACTCCAGTTTCTAACAGGTCAACATCTACCGCTGATTATCGCTGATTTAGCTAGCTTCAGTACTTTATCCACCGGAGAAAATACTACAAACAGTTCTCTACGGAAAAAAATTTAATCTCTTTGAAAAATATCGCCATTACATTATTTTTCTCTCATGAGTTAGAGTTCAATTGTATAGAAGAATAGTTTCCTAATTTTGGGCTTTTTGCAACCTTTTTATATGACCATGGTTTTCAAAAAAATATTTTAATCTTATATATTCTGCTCAGCAGCAGGCATAGACCTGATCAAGTTTGTATTCATTGCTATCATCAAGCAATACCTGTACATCTAGTTGATTTCCATGTCATACCCTCAACCTCGAGATCTCTCCCACTTTTTTTAGCTCTGACATTTTTTCCTCTGACATTTTTACCTCTGACATTTTTACCTCTGACATTTTTACCTCTGACATTTTTACCTGGCACCTACACGACAAGAGCATCTGGAGAAGAGGTATCTACAATAATACGTCCTACAGTTTCATTTAAGAAGTTGACTGCTACTAAGGATTGCTACAAATATTACTTGTAGCCCCGGACATTTTGCGAATGGAACTGTCTTCCAACTAATATCAGAAGTGCCACCACTCTAGGAACTTTCAAAGAAAAACTGCAAAACCTTAATATGGGCGAAATAATCAGTAAAGCCCATGTTCAAAATTAAGCACACTGCTCAGTCGACTGCGTCTGCATGTTACATCCCATCTGAGGAGTTTATGCAGTATATCACTAGAACCAGAACCAGAACCAGATGCTATCTCTCATTGTTAGACAAGTTCGGCATCATTTTGAACGCTGACACTTTTCCTTGCCGGACATCCATTGCCTCATGCATTTCGAATAACTTTGATTGGCACATTTTTTGACTGTCCTTAATTTTGTAGACCATCTTTTATTTGTACCAAAACAAAGAGATGAAGTTGACAGCCAGAATCCACTGATTTTATGAATAGAGACTGCGATATAATTAGGCATTGCTGCAACTTTTACTTTGGGGATATTTGCATATGAATCGTCAGTGTTCTAATATTCTGTATTCGATTTCAACAAATGAAGTGTCAAAATGCTTGAAATTAATTGTTCTTTCAAATTATGTAAAAAGTTGTCCGATATAACACACCATATTTGAGCTATGGTCCAAAACACAAAGTGGTTTGTTACTTTTTGTGAGGTTTGTGTATATATATATATATATATATATATATATACATATACATACAATTGGCATTCAAAATACCAATTCGATAATTCCAAGAGAATAATTGAAACATAATATATATGTAAAACGATGGAATATTGCAGAAAGTGGGGGAAGTAGGTTTATAAAACTATAATAATCAAAATCAGATATGTGACCCTCCACCACAAAACGACCAATAAGTCAGAATTTTTTTATTTTTCTAATTCTGACCGAATCTGAAAGCCTAGATTGTAAGCTTTAAAATAATATATAACTTGACCTGTAATGCTAATGCTAACCCTTTCAATTTCTACTAATAATGTCAGAAAGTCAGACAAGCTAATGAACAGAATAACGGAGAAAACTCTAAAGGAATGGGACAATTCAGAACCACTAAGCAGTGTGCTATTGTCCGGTGGCAGAGGAAGGTGACTCAAAACTCCTTAGCACCCGGTACAAAGGGATTATCAGATTTAAATGAAACTATGCACATCTTTTGTTCAGATATTTATTTCAACTTCCTGTGAGTTTGAACTTCCTACATTGCATAGTTTTTCAGTTAAGTGCAGTTGTCACGGCGGAATTGCGACCCTTTTCTGGTTGTTAGCGAAAAAAATGAGTCATTTTAAAACTATGAAAAAACATATTTCGACTTCACTTCTGACTTCTGACTTCGCCAGATGGTACATCGATAGTTAACCTTCCAAAAAATACCAAAAACCAAAAATTCACTTTCCAACACCATTTTGGCTCTGTTGGCTCTTTACGTGGAAAGTCCCATTGCTACTTATTGGTCGTTTTGTGGTGGAGGGTCACATGTAATAAACTGCAATATCAAGTAAAGAAATGGAAATGTGTAAATGGATGAAAATTATGTATGCAAATGTTTAAATAAATTGACTTGTACATGCCTCTCCATTTACTGGAAAGTTCTGCTGAATGTTTAAAATTCCTTTTTCTTCCATATCTGGCCTTATCTAGGGTATTGTGACGGATATTTATGTAACATTCATCGAGGATTGGATGCGACTTTACGGTCAAGACGGAGTTTATATCTTAAGACTAGAGGACTGGCATCAAAATACTACCGAAGAGTATAAGAAAGTCCTACATTTCTTAGATCTCCGTAAGTATACAACATAAATCGAATTTCATCTAGCCTTGATTATCGTTTGGACTGTTGAATGAAAAAAACAGTCGAATGAATGAAAAAAAAAAAAAGTTGACTGTTGAATGAAAAAAACAGTTGACTGTTGAATGAAAAAACAGTTTGATCGACTACGAATATTGAAACCACAGCAAATGCATAACGTTTTCAGAGTGTTTCATCAACGATTTTTCAGGTTCCGTACGTCTTCGTCTAATTGTTATTTATGCTTGTTTATTTCTTTTTTCTTTTTTTTACTGTTTTTGTTTTTTTTTCAATTTCCAGCTGTTGCGGGAAGACAAGAGTTACTGCAACTACCTGTTTTACTTTCACTGTTCTAACAAGCAGGAGCACCGGCATACTGGTGGGGTTTATGGGCTGCTGCCCCAAACAACTCTTTTCAAGACCATTTTTTTCCATTTATTGTTTGTATTTCTTCAACAATGTCTTGCACCATTTTTTTTTCTAATCTACCCGTTTAGACCTTGAATGATTTTATTCATTTAATTTCCCCTCACCCTTTTTAAGCTTGTCAGCAGCAGCCGGACCTTTCCTAATTTTCATATCTTTTGCCATATAGCGAAGCCTTCACGCCAGTATATTTTTGGCACATTTTTAGATGGGTAAATTGAATCCAAAGACACGTAGGCCTTATAGTTCCAGAAGCATATTATTGCAAAGTAAATGACCGAATTTTCGTACGAACAATATTTAAAAATTTAAGTGACATGGTCATATCATCCGTACTCCGGGGATATCCCAGTAGAGAACGAACACTTCCGTGAAAGGACCGTCCAAGGGTCCAGTAACATCCGTGCTGCTCCTTGTAATCCGTGTTCGATCCGGGGACTTCTCCGGCATGGTCCGTGTTGTTGCCTTACCTATCTGCGTAGACATCGTACTTGTCCGTACTTTTCCGTACAAATACCCAGTTGGGATCGTATCCACACCTGCACTGCGACGAAAATCGCGACGTTGCATCCCGGAAGCGATTTTTTTTTCCTACGACATTTTCGCTCCTTGCGCGTGCGCACATGCTCATTCTCCGCAACTTCATAAATATTCATATATATACATCATTGTGCCATTGATCAACGCATGCGCACGTGGCCTTTCTCTGAGACGACCTCACAAAATATTCGTAGGTAGGCTCCGTCATAATGTCATTAATGCACTCTTTGCTCCTCTCTAATTCTGTCCGTGATGAGATTTGTGCGCGTGCAAACATTAACTCAAAGTTGATTTTTTTTAAAGTATCACTTTGATAATTTTATTCTTAAGAATTGAGGGCGTATTTTAGTTTTTAGAATAATTAGAAATACAATATGAGAAAGTTTAGCACTGGGCAGAATTTGTAAAGTATGATTGGTTTACTCACCCTAAGATGGTTGAAAATTAGAATTACGAACACCAACCTTAAACATGATTAATCTTGTTTTCAAATTTCTGTCACATTCCTTTCCACTCGTCATGTCTTCCCACTCCCCTGGCTTCCCCCTCTCTCGCTCTCTCTCTCTCTCTCTCTCTCTCGATTTCTCTCGCCTAGCTCTTTGTATCTTTTGAATCAAACCACTGAATTATTGATGAAATGATTGAAAAAAATTGTTTTCATTGTTATTTGTAATCTACATTTTTTAAAACCACCTTTTGTGAATCAGCAAAGGGAATCCAGGTTACATGTTCTTATCGTGGTCAACATAAAATATGGTTGATATTGTGACAATGTTCAAAGTCTGACATGAAGATTGTCACTTGCATATGAGCTAAAACCACTTTCACCCGAATAACAACTATGACATACAGTTAATATATAAATATACAAATGTTTTTTGGAACTAGATATATTCTCGACTGGAGCAGTCAGAATTAATGCCTTTGCCCTGTCACGAGATAAGAATGATAGGCCTATGTGACCTTTAACCTATGGCCTCTTGACGTTTCTGGTTCTTTATTCCATTCCACGAATCATCAATGACGGTTCTCTGTAATCAACAATGAAACAACAATAATAAACACATTATAACAATTTGCATACTTACCGAATAACCAATGAACTCTTGCACTATACCGTGTGTCTCAAAAAAACGTAACACTTTTGAAATGGTTGCCAAATTGAGCATATATTATTTCATGAAAAAATGTCAATATGTATGTAAAGCTAAAGGACCAACCTTTCATATGAAATGAAAAAATTGAAAAAAAAATCATGCTTCGATGAACAGGGTTCACTTAAGTTAAAGGTATGAAAATGGGCCTGCGCAGGATTTTTCCTTCCAATTTTGGACAGGTATAGCATACAAAATAAATTTGATATGAGATATTCATGATCGATGGATTAAGAGTTAAAAGGATGTTTTGAATACCAGGCCTTTCTCTCTGTCATTTATCAATCCCCAAACACCACCCATGCCACACACACACACACACACACACACCAACTTCCACTCCCATCTTAATGTATCATTGATCTGGTAGATGTGAACAGGATGAAGGTAGAATTGGAAAAAAAATAAAAGAAACATGAACATCTTTAAAAAAAAAGATTTAACTTGTTTTTGTCATGTCTGCCCTAATGTGTGTGTGTGTGTGTGTGCGCGCGCGCGTGGGTGTATGTGTACGTTCGTGTGTGTGTGTGGTTTGTGTGCGTGTGATAATTGGTTTGAGCAATTGCTTGATGGAATTAATATTTCAGTGATTTATCGATTGATTTCATTGATCAAAATAAGTGACTGGTTAATAATTTGATTATTAATGGAAAAAAAAGATCCACCAAACTTTCAGAAGAAAAGTGATAAAAAAGGAAGGAGTAGGTGAGAGGATAGGAAGAAGGTTGTATGTGTGTGTGTGTGTGTGTGTGTGGGAGGGGGAGGACAATGGGTTGCGTAATGTTAATTATGATTTGGAATATTTCAATTTAGCCAATTCTCATTCATCCTTAATCCCGTTCACATCTACCAGATCAATGATACAATAAGATGGGAGTGGAAGTGTGTGTGCGTGTGTGTGTGTGGGGGGGGGGTGGGCGGTGGTGTTTCGGGATTGATAAATAACAGAGAAAAAGGAATGGTATTCAAGGTATTCAAAATATCCTGTTGATCCATCGATCATGAATATCTCATATCGACCTTATTTTGTAAGCTACAAGTAACTTACCTGTCCAAAATTGGAAGGAAAAATCTTGCGCAGGCACATTTTCATACCTCTAACTTAAGTGAACACTGTTCATCGAAGCATGATTTTTTTTCCAATTTTTCATATCATATGAAAGGTTGGTCCTTCAGCTTTCTATACATATCAACATTTCTTCATAAAATTACATATGCTCAATTTGGCAACCATTTCAAAAGTGTTACGTTTTTTTGAGACACACGGTATAGGTAATGAGGATGGCAGTAACCAACATGTAAGATATAAGTCAGAAATATATGTTAGGCCTTACTGATCCTTAACGAAGCTTTTAGCAAATACATTAATATTGACGTAAAATGATTAAAATAATCATATCCAGTCAACATAAACCAAAACCTAATTTACATAACAATACTGTTTCTCAGCCTGCTTTATTAATAATCCTTGGACAGCCTGACTAAATAAAGGTTAGAACTTGGAGAACGTGGTGCATAATCACTAGGAATGTTGTATGTTTACGCATAAAGTATGCCCTTGTGCCCCTATCACATTTAATGCTTTATTGTAATACAATATCTATTCTAAGCACATTATATACACTGTATACACATCTTGCTTATCCTTTTACACTGGTATAGGTCCTAATTAATACACCTTTCTGAAAGGAACTATAAATGGCAACAGCTAACTATCTACAACAACCAATAACTCAATCATTGTATCAGTTTATGGATGGTTTCCTAGTTCCTTGTCTATATAATTGGGACTCAGGAATTTCCATGTTTCAGTTATCACAAAACCCGCTGCCCTCCCCTCTTATTGCTATTTTCACAAGGAATTGTGAAATACACTCATATCCCACACGACGGAGTATCATTCTCCGTCCTTATGGACATCCCTTGCCCCCCCCCCCCCCCAAACGTAAAAGTACTGGACCTAAGTACTGGAATGAAATTCACCCATCTCTCAAATTGATTCCCAGGCTCTCCCCCTTCAAAAACAATTAAAACAATTGATTTTACAATCGTACATCTAATTCTTGTTTTCTTTTTCTCTTCTCTTACATAGCCGCTATTTAGCTTGAAATGTCTGACACGTGGAACCCTCTATTCACATCTACGTCTTTTCTCTTTTAGTTTATTCCCTCTCATGTTCCTTCTCTCTTCCTTCTTTCACATTTATCTTTCTCTTCTTATAGCCTTCTTTTTCTCTAATTTAATGGGTTTTTTTTCATTTTTTCTACAATGTAATGTATAATCCTCGATAATTTGGTCTATACAAATTCATTCTGACTTTATAACTTGCTAATTGTGTGTGATCACCGAGGAACTAATATTTTACAAGCTTTGTTTTTTTTTTAGTTCCTCATTTCTCATGTTTTCTATTTCCTGTATAATCATGCTATAGGTTTTGTATATGTATCTATTGCCAACTTGCTTCAATTTTTGTATATAATTTTTCTTATATTGTAATTTCTTTTTTGTTTGATATTTGTATATGATACATGAGAAATAATCACGCTTGAATCGAATTGAATTGTCCATTATTACTTCAACAAACACGCCCGTATTGTGCAAGTAGGCCTAAATGCACTGTATGACACCATTCAGCCTGTACACAAGAGGTGATCATTCAAAATAGGGCTTCATTTACACAGACTCCAATATTATTCATAACAACATATCCTACATTAATTAAGCTAGAGTCTATACAATAATTACGGAGGCTTCCAACACATCATTTAATTTGTGCACAAAACCCGCGCCAGCGCGCGATCCTGATTTATGAAGTCGCGCGCGGAGAATGACCTGATTAATGGTCGACGTCCATATGAATACTTATGAGCTCTCGGAAAATGACCATGTGCGCACGTGCAAGGAGCGAACATGTCGTAGGAAAAAAAAAATCGCATCCCGGAACACCACGGATTCAGATCCGGCATGATCCGTGATGCGATCCGTGAGGGTGTAAAAGACCCTTTATAGTTTTCTGTATTGTAAAAGGAATCTCAAGAAGTGCGATGAACTTTGCGGGTGAGTTGGTCCACAGAGTTAACCACGTGGCGTGCCGCCAGAAAATATGGCTCTTCCTCTTTGGTTTTAGGGGTGAATCCACCTCCTTGACTTACGACAGTAAATGCATAATAGATGAAACAAACTCATTGGACAGCAAGAGTAAAGAATAACACCCAAACGGTTTCGTGTTTGACAGATTCCGATGAAAAAAAAAAAAAAAAAAAGAAAGATCGGCCCAATTGATAGACAAAGGCAAGGCTCAGAAAACGTTTGTGGACAAACCACTGAAACGCTTTTTGAATGCATTTATTTCATCAGAATATTTCTCAAGATTTACCTTAATTTGGCGTTTTTAGCTCGCACATGTTTTATGAAGTGCTGGGGACTTTGTTCCAACAGGAAGGACGTCTTGCCATTCAGTTTCAAAAATAAAATTTTGGTTTCTCTGTTAATAGACTATAACATTGACCTTTTCATCAGTTCATACGTAATAGGCAATTGCGTTTCTGGCAAGGCCGCTATAAAAATTATTCTTTTCCTTGATTTTGCTGACTTTCTCTTTAATTACTAACTTTTGTTCATGTTTACTGTTGTCTAGGGTTCTAAATGGTGGCAGCTATCTGATTATTGTTTGATGGTGGCCATGATGATGTTGGAGATAATGATGATGACGATAATGATGGGGATGATTACGAATGAAAGAAAAGAAGATGGTGATGATTGTGAAGATGAACATTATCGTTACCATCATAATCATTTCATGTTAGTGTTGATGATTGCAAGGTGATGGTATCAAGATGATGGATATGATAATGAAGATGACAATGATAAAGATATTGATTTTAACATGGTGATGATGATGATGACGATGATATGGCGGTGGTGGTGGTGGTGGTTTTGTGGATTATGGCGCTGCTGCTGCTGATTCTGACAAGGATTACAATAACGCCGATGGCAATAACTTTAATTATAAAATGCGATGCTTAGAATTCGGTGATCATCAAAATGATTTGAAACTGGTTGCCGATTAATTGAACTTTGATGAAATGAATCATCTTCTGTTTTTCATAGGATTCCACTGTGATAAGACTAGTAGCACTATTCCTCTTTAAATGCTTTTCTTTGCAGCTGCTCTGTCGGACGATGAAGTCATCGCAATCACAGATATGAAGGCTAGTAACGTTAATGGCAGGAAGGCAAAGAGTCCTCCGATGTGGGATAAAACTCGAAAAGTTTTACAAGATTTCTTCATGCCATACAACAAAAGACTTGCCGATTTGATGAATAACACACGGTTTGAGTTTGGCGGATGATGATCTCATCAGATATATATAAATATATATATATATATATATATATATATATATATATATTTTAATGTAATTCAAATATTAAAATAAAAAAGGATAAATAAGACAAAGAGAGAGCTTTGCTAGCAGTCGTAAAGTGCGTATTATAATTGCAACTATTTATTGGTGATGGATACTCAATCGTATATTTGCCTTCCGACCGTTATTGTATACATTTCTTTAATCAAATTGATAAATGGCAAACACTTATAATATGAGTTTCTTGTTTGAAACTGACATATATACGTAGGGACTGTGAACACAAAATTACATGTAGGCATTCTGTCATTTAGATTAAAGAAATGTCTTGTAACTTATACTCATATGTAAATTCTGATTATGTTATTTTGTTGAGCATGAAGTATAACTTGTTGCAATTGATAATAAGAAGATGAGTATTTTATCCAAACACTTGTTTATTTTCATTTACAAGAGGCATTGCGATTACTTCAGTATAAATCGATACTGTCATAAAATTGTTGTTGTTGTTGTTGTTAAGATTCCAGTTCTTTTTTCCTTTTTCATCCTTGTCACAAGCGTGACTTGGATGCACAGAATGTATTAATAGTATGATTTTTTTCTTTGTAACTGTTGTTCCAGCATACTAATATTCATTACGCACCAATCGGTCCAACAATAGTAGGCTCCTAATATATATATGTATATTCTTCTGGATAGATTTTAATTTTTTATGAGAAAGTGTGTTAAAAGAACACATGATTAATTACATGCTGACACTTTTGTAGAGGTTATAAATTTTAATTACAAATTTATGCTCACTTGTACTTTTTTGTCTCTAATGCGTGTTGATAAATAGCACGATCGATTCACGTAACATTAAAGTAAAGGAGTAAATTTCCATACTTTAGTCTTCAGGAATTTAGTTCTTGTTCTATTTCTTATTATACATTTGTAAATTTGCCTTTACAAAGTTTAAAGTCAATATTTTGCCTGTTTATTGAAGCTGTATTATGTAATGAAGTTCTCTGCAAACATGTACAACCTATGTCTCCGCACTGTTTTTTGTTTGTTTGTTTTTTTCTTCTTTTTCTTCTTCCTAGTTGGAGTTGAATTCACTTGAACATTGTGTTTTTCGAACAGATAGACTCTCGATAAATTAAGGGAGAGTGCAGCCCGGGCATCGGTTTGCTTCTGGTGAATGGGGGTGGGCGGGGTATGAGCGGTGGGGGTTTGGGCGGGGTCGGGCGGTCTGTTCGGTAGTTGTGGGTTTTGTATTGTGGGGATCCTTTAGTTGGCGGCCTTGCCGGCATCTGTGGTGTCGTCGTGGACGGCTCCCCATTTACTTTGTGCAGAGTTTAACATTTTCTTCATTTCCAAGAGAAAGGGAGACTCTTTTGATTTACTGTTTGGGTGTGGCAATGCTGCCTCGGTTCTGCAGGCATGTCGAAAGGAATTATGTTGATTCCTGACTAAAAATTTCATGTAAACTTATCTTCTTTTTTTTTCTATCATACACAAGGTGAGTGGAGGGTTGTCCGCAGTGGCATCGCGGGTGCTGGCGGGGGTGCCGGTTCAGGGGTCCCTGTAATGGGGATTTGCTTGGATTTTCGGGTTTCATGGCTCTTGTGCGGATTGTCCGATTTTGCTCGGGCTTTCGCTGTTTGTCTTTCATGTTCGGCTCTCTTTGCTGGGAGCGCGCTGGTGCCGGGGTTGCATTCTCCTTTAAGTATAATTTTATAGTAGTATGTTATATAACTTCAAATCAAACAGAAGTACACATGTCGATACTTAATGCAGCGGTGCGGAGACATAGTGTTCATTTCATTAGGGGTTCCACAAGTTTAATATATTTTATGGTTGAGACTTTCTTAATCGATGAACTTGTGATTATGAAAGTTAATCATTTGATTAACGTCTCAGAAACTCATCATCATCATCATCTTCATCATCACCATCATCATCACCACCACCACCATCATCATCACCATCATCATCATTCATCCATTTGTCATCTCTTATCTCCACATCCTCATTCCACTCTCATGCCATCTCATGATCATTACCATTACCACTATAACACTTGTACAACACAGAAACTTTACATGCGAACCAGCTGTTATTCCTTTGATCACGATAAATTAGTTTTAATGACCATTTTATATGACTACTGATCTAGACATGTTATCTATTTTCAATTCCAACAATCTATCATCTGATAGTAACTATTACTCAACTGATGAATTTACTTCTAGTTTTCAAAAAACGGAGCGCAGATTTAGCTTACTCCACGTAAATGCTAAAAGCCGAAACAAAAATTTTGATTCCCTGGAAACAATGCTATATACTTTAAACAATTTTCCCTTCTCTATTATTGGTATCACGGAAACTTGGCTTCATAACACTTCGCCAAATCTATTTAACTTATAGAAAAATATACACTGATCAGACAAGATCGAGAAGAAAAGAGAGGAGGGGGTATAGCTTTTTATGTCCATGAACAGCTACAGTTTAAAGTCAGGAAGGAAATATCTTTAAAACAAAGTGAATCATTGTTTTTAGAAATCATAAATCCAAACACCAAAAATATAATCGTTGGATTGATTTACAGACCCCCTCAAGGTCCTATAAATTTATTTTGTGAAGATCTTGATAAATGCCTTCATACTCTTACGGGAGAAGGTAAACAAGTATATTTGATGGGTGATTTTAATATTGACCTGTTGTCTCAAAGTAGCTATCATGATACACTTCTTCATATTACTTATTCTTATAGTTGTTACCCACATATAAATAAACCAACAAGGCTTGATGGTCAGTCTTCAACCCTTATAGATAATATTTTCTCTAATATCTTCGACAAAAACATAATTAGTGGATTACTATATTTCGATATATCTGATCATTTGCCAATTTTTGTAATATGTGATAATGACATTTCAATGAAAAGGTCAACCGATTCTAGCATGTACAGGAAAGAAACACCCCAAAATATTGAATCCCTCAAAAGTGATTTAGCGACAGAAGAATGGTTGGATATTTATAGTGAGTCAGACGCATATATTGCATACGGAAATTTTCATACAAAATTACAGATGTATTATGAAAAAAATATCCCTCTGGTATCTGCTAACAAAAAGAATAAACGTTATAAAATGCCATGGATAACAAAAGCTATATTACGATCTATACACACAAGGAATAAACTTTATAAGGTTTATTTGACAAACTCTACTATTCATAACAAAAACAAATATAAAACATACCAAAACAAACTAACTAATATCATTCGAACTTCTCGTAAAATGTACTACTGCGATAAACTGAACAAGGTGAAATCTAATATGAAATCTACATGGGAGGTTATAAATGACTTGATTGGCAAGAAAAGAAAAAAATCACCTGATGATAATTTTACAATGGGCAACACAGTTATTAAGTCTGAAGATATAGCTCATACCTTCAACTCTTTTTTTGTTAACATAGGACCTAATCTAGCAAATAAGCTTAATAAGCCGAACGAACATTTTAATAAATTTCTTCCTGAACCTGCAAGTTCTTTATTGTTCTTTAACCCAACTAATCCCACTGAAATAGTAGAAATAACAAAAAATATCAAATCAAGTAAATCACAGGGTCATGATAGAATTAGTACCTTCCTCCTTAAACAAATCATTCATTTCATTGCATCGCCTCTAACTCATATTTTCAATCTATCAATCAACACTGGAAAATGTCCGGAGTCCTTAAAAATTGCAAAGGTAAATCCTGTTTTTAAAAAAGACAATCCTCACGAAATAAGTAATTACAGGCCAATATCCATTCTTCCCAGCATATAAAAAATCCTCGAAAAGATAATTTACAAAAGGCTGTATAAGTTTTTGGATACATTTCATTTCCTAAATATAAATCAGTATGGTTTCAGAAAAAGTCATTCAACAGACCTAGCTTTAGTACAATTATATGATAAAATAACAAATGCCATGGCCAATAAAGAACATGTCATAGGAGTATTTATGGACTTATCAAAAGCCTTTGATACGCTCGACCACCAGATTTTACTTAAAAAAACTTCACTCTTACGGAATTCGTGAAGTTGCCCTCTCATGGTTTGAGAGCTATTTATCTAACAGACAACAATATGTAGTGCATAATAATGTTTCTTCAAATTTCCTACCAATCAAATGCGGTGTTCCACAAGGATCAATATTAGGTCCATTACTATTTCTATTATATATCAATGATTTGACCAATACAACGCCTCTCTTATCATTCATATTATTTGCAGATGACACCAACATCTTCTGTTCACATCATGATTTAAATACCTTAGTAAATACACTGAATAATGAGTTACCAAAATTATCTTTGTGGTTTAAATACAATAAATTGTCCCTTAATATTGATAAAACAAATTTCATGTATTTCAAGCACGATAACTCTCATGCCAACGACTTTCCTTACAACATACTTATAGATAATGTACCCCTCGAAAGAAAACGACAAACAAAATTTTTGGGTGTCATTATCGATGAAAATTTAAATTGGAATGAACATATACGTTATATAACTACCTCTATCTCTAGGAATGTTGGTATACTTTATAAAATAAGGAAAATTATCCCTTGCAAAACGCTCACCATGCTCTATAATTCATTGATATTACCGTATATAACATATTGCAACTTAGTATGGGCCAGCAGCAACAAAACAAAACTCCACCCTATCCACTTATTGCAAAAGAAAGCCCTTCGCATTTGTACTGGTTCACAATATTTATCTCACACAAGATCAGTATTTTACGAACTGAAAACTTTTACCGTATTCGACATTTATTCATTACAAAGTCTGTTGTTTATATTTAAGTATTTGAATAACATGCTTCCTCCTTCATTTCAAAACTTTTATACTTTAAATAACACTATTCACCCCTACCCTACTCGAAATTCCTCTAATCTTCATGTAGTAAACCCTAAGTTACTTATTGCCCATAGATCCGTAAGACACCATGGCCCAGACCTATGGAATCCTCTCCCAGAATGCATCAAATCCTCTTGTTCACTCTACTCATTTAAAGCGAAAGTTAAGACCATGTTGCTATCAGAATATTCACGGTA
The DNA here is from genome assembly GCA_029962745.1 of Echinometra lucunter. Lineage (NCBI taxonomy): Eukaryota > Metazoa > Echinodermata > Echinoidea > Camarodonta > Echinometridae > Echinometra > Echinometra lucunter. The sequence continues at coordinate 10,361,794 of CM057163.1, forward strand.
AAATTTCTGTTACCTTCTCAGTCTTTTTCACAGTATCATCCTTCCTACCATTTTTGTCATTACCGATATCATGATCAGCATCGTCATCTTCATCATCATCTTCATCATCATCATCATCATCATCATAGGTATTATCATCGTCATCATTTTCATCCTCTTCATCGTCATTATCCTCTTAATACAGGATTTAGTTATTTTTTTCCATTCTGCTTATTTGATATGGCTATCTATTTCATAATTTTTGGGGCTGCCATATTTTCAAGCACATCGCTTATAATGGCAGTCCTTCTGCAAATAATCTTATTTTTGATCAAATATTATGTTTAACTGAATTACAAAAAAAAGTGACAATTTATCATTTGTTTCGTAAATGATTATTACAAATACTATGTTTTATGATTCATTGTAAAAATTCTTTTGTATTTTATTTTAAGTATCTTATCTGAAAAAAATTGTGCATAAATCAAAGCAGAAGAAAGTAAATAAATCAAATCAAATCAAATCAAATCAAGATAAAAGGACTTGTGTTCTAACTTCAGTTTTTTCTCATTAAGAAGATGTAACTGATGAGCTAGTTTTATCATCACACTTGACGTGTTGTTCATATGTTCAGTCTACAGAAACAGACATTTCATGTGATAATATAGGGGTTGCAGAAGTTTTATTATTATTATTATTATTATTTTTTGAAAGTGAGGGACGAAATGGGGCGAACACCCAAACAGGAGGGGTCCAGGGAAAGGAGCGACCTGAAACCCTTTAAGTTTTTATTTTTTTGCGACCCTATGAGCAATTTAGAGATTACCTCTTATGATTGATGTTTTTTTTTTCTCTCTCTCTTTTCTTATTTTTTTTCTTCAAAATTTCTATCCGAAATGGGGGTGGGGTACCACCAACCCTGCTCCTTTCCACGACCCCTGCATTACCTTAATTGCAATAATTTGGTGGTAGATAGATTTTGGTCATTAATTTTTGTTTAAGAGGGGGGAGTACATGTTTGTAGTTATCAATTGTAATTCATAAAACAGTTTTAGTGAAAATAAAATGGCAGTTGCATTTGTTCAGACATTTCCGAGAAAAGTTATTCCATGCTCTCCAGTACATATGAACGTATGAACATTTGTCGCGCCCATAATTTTGGCAGTCCTTGTCCATGTGGCATCGTTGAAATATCAAAATAATGACAATTTCATTGCATTAACCTGTTTACTACTGAACTACTTAACTCTCATAGGCATGGACTTCCTGGTTCTACCAAAGACATTGAATTACAAGACAAACTACTCTCACCTTCTTCCGTAGTACATTTTGGCAAAGGTTTTGGTGTGTTAAAACGGACTCGGGGGAAAATACGATATAACGTGTGAAAAAATGCCTCATTTCTTCTTGATATTGCATATATAAAACTTTGTTTTGAAGTCTGATTTTTTGCTCGAAGGGAAGGATGGATAGTTAAAAAAACATTGCATAAAACTTAATTGCTTTTTGACAGAGTCGCCTGCCATAGGTATAACACGTGAAAACAGGGATTGTAAGAATGATTATAGTTCTCCTATAACTGATCTGAATTCATTTCAAATGTAATTTACATGTAATTTGAGACGTTGGAGAAGATTAGTAAAGGCTCAAAAAATTCAAAGACTACCCATAAATTTCGAGAACTATGCATGCTTTTGACCTTAGAGCTACCATACACTCTTAGAAATCCAGGATCAAATATGAGACAAAAAGGATCAATTTTGATCCGGAACCGGTATCACATATGAGCTTACCCATTCTGGATCAAAATGATCCAATTATCCGGATCAAAAAAATTGATCCAAAATGGGATCAAATATTTTTGTCACATGATACCGAAACGGATCAAAATAATGATCCTTAATCGGATGTAAATGTAGCTTTTATGATCCTACTCCGGGATCAAAGTGAATCAAATTGGAACAGGAATAAATGTTTGACACCATCTTGGAAGCAGCGGCGTACTGGCGGTGGGGGAATTTCGACCAATTTCTGCCTAAATTTGTACAAAAAAGTAAATTGTACGATTTTTGCGCACTACAATTGTATTTCGTCAAGTTCAGACCTATCTGGAGGAAATCACAAAAACGAGTTGAGGATTTTGCCTCCTCTTTGGACTTTGAAATTTCGCCCCCTATATCAACTGCCTCAATATGCCACTGCTTGGAAAAACGATACCTTTAATAAATAATCAACTAATCTGTTTCCTTCTTAGAGAACATTCAACTTTATTGAAATCTTTTCTTCTTTAAAACATTAACATTTGACATTTCATTGCAATCATTCGTGATAAATGGCAAATATAAACATTGGGTAAGACGTCTAAGGAGTGCACTTTAAATGTACCTGTGCATATAAAACCCCCTAACGTAAGCAATGAATTAGTGCCACTATGTTGACTTGAAAAGAAGACTGTGAAATCAGATTTGTCCATCAGCATACATTCACCATAGTCATTACTATCATAGTCAGCAAATGACCAATTAATTCTCCAAAGAATGACAAAGGCCTGCTCCGGGTCTCTTCTGTCCTTCCCTGGGCACAACAAATGTGGCTGTGAACACTCTTGTTATTTTCAAGGATTGTTGGTAGATTGGTTCCCATCTAAGAAAGGAAAAAGAATTGAAAAGCAGGAGTTTGGTTTACTGCAAAGATTTATGAGAATGAAGAACTGTCCCCCCCCCTCAAAATAGCCCGCATTATCTGTACTTAAATTCACTTTAAGTTCAGGCAGAAAAGGAAACCTATATCCATTAGTGGATAGCAACGATTATTTTCTCTGAGCTTGCAAACCAGCCTATTATTTTATTTTATTGGGCCTAATTTGCTATGTCAGGAAAAGTTGTAACACATAATCTGAATACAGATAGATATAGAAAGCTGTTTCAAGTTTCAAGTTTCAAGTTTCAAGTTTCCTTTATTTCATTTCAACTCAACATATTACAAAAATATGAAATGATAACCATACAAATCAATACAGGGAATATGTAAGCAATAATACTATGTAAGCAATAAGACGAAGAAATAGAAAATGTCTTCGGTAGGCAAATAATAATCATACAATTATGATATATACAGTGAGGGTAAAACAAAATATAGAACAATCTCGATTAAACATCTGCAAGGCTATTTCTACTTATCTTTTGATAAAATAAAAGTTGAGGAAATGGAGGGATCCACTGAAAAGCAGGGCTTGTTAAATGTGGACCCCTCAAAGAATTGTATAAAAGATAAATCAGTAGGTAGAAGTATAATAATCATACAAGAAAAAATAAATAAAGTTAATGTGATGGTTGATGGAATATGGAGTTAATGGATGTAGAGTGAAAGAAAGAAAAGTGATCAAGAGGATAGGGTGGTGCTTAGGTGTGGGTGAAAGAGAAAGAGAGGAAAGGGAGAAAGAGAGAGAGAGAGAGAGAGAGGAGGGAAGGGAGTAAGACAAAGTTGGGTACCGATCGCTCAATTGGGGGTCGCTCTATATGAATCGAGAATCTGTTTTTTTAGCTTGGTTTTAAAACAATTCAAACTAGCGGCATTTATAATGTCATTGCTGAGAGTGTTCCAGTATTTAGGACCGTAAAAAGTAATAGTTTTTTGTGCAAAGAGAGTGCGGGTACTGGGAAGATGAAAACCAGTGAATGGTGTTGTTTTTTGTAAACATTTCAGTCAATATGTTTGGTAGAACATTTATGTTCAGTTTGTACATGAATTGCCCTGTATGAAAAAGAAACAAATCTGGAAATTTTAGGATATTCGACTTGTAGAACAAATCATCGGTATGAGAACGAATAGGAGCATTATTAATAATCCTTATAACCTTCTTTTGTAGAATAAATATCTTGTCGGTGAGATTTTTGTAGGCATTACCCCATGCCAGTATTCCATAATTAAAATACGGAAGTATTAGTGTAAAGTAAACTGTAAAAAGTGTTGATTTGTGGAAAAAATGTCGAAGTTTAATTATTATACCAATATTTCGTGATATAGTTTTGGATATATTAAGGATGTGAATGTTCCATTTCAATTCATCGTCAATCATAATCCCTAAAAAATTAGTTGAAGTGACTCTGATGAGAGGCGTATCGTCCAGAAGGATATCTCCAGGTAGATTTTGCAAGGTATTACTAAATAACATAAAATTTGTCTTAAGGATGTTCAGAGATAATTTGTTGGCTTTAACCCACTGCACTACCCGTTTTAGCTCAAGATTTATTGTAGAAAGAAGCGTAACTGGGTTAGCATGAGAGTAAAATAAGTTGGAATCGTCTGCAAATAAAATGAAAGATAGAACATCAGAAGTTTATAAAAGTCGTTTATGTATATGATAAATAACAACGGGCCTAGTAGGCTTCCCTGTGGAACTCCGCAACTTATTGGTCGTAAAGCTGAATTATGATTATGTATTTGTACGAATTGTTTTCTATTTGATAAGTAATTCCTGAACCATTCCAAGGCTTTCCCTCTAACACCATAATGCGACAATTTTACTAATAGGATATCATGGTTAATTGTATCAAAAGCCTTGGAAAAGTCCAGGAATATCGCAATAGAGTATAAATGTTGATCAGTGGCATGTGATAATGTATCAATGCATTTTAATATTGCTTCAGTTGTATTATGATTTGCTCGAAAGCAAAACTGTGATTCACAAGAAATGTCATGTTTGTTTAAGAAGTCTGTCACTCTTGTAAATACAATTTTTATCCAAAACTTTAGATAAAGATGGTAATAGTGATATTGGTCTATAATTTTTTGTTTTTGTGGTGTCTCCATTTTTAAATATTGGGGTTACTTTTGCTATTTTAAAGTTATTTGGTACTGTACCAGTAGTTAGTGATAAATTGAAAATATGGGCTAGAGGAGTCGCAATTGACAATATAATGGATTGGAGGAGATAATTGTTGATTTCATCGTGTCCTGAACTTTTTTCCTTTCTAACTTATTGACTATCCCAATAACTTCCTCGCGATTGGTTGGGACAAAAAATAACGAAGATGGATTTGGATTTCCAAGATAACTATCGAATTTAATTTCAGTTGGCGGAATATTTTCTGCTAGCTTTTGTCCAATTTGGGAAAAGTACGAGTTAAATGTATCAGCCATTGCTTGCGGTTCTTCAGTGAAATTGTTAGTCTCAGATTTGATTTTAATAATTTGTTTTGTTTTACTGTTTCTGTTCAATGTGCTGTTGATTATTTTCCACGTGTTTCTCATATTACTTTTATTAAGCTCAAATTGCGTAGTATAATAATGTTTTTTTTCTTGTCGCAGTATATTGGTCAAGATATTTTTATAACGAGTGTATTTTACACGAGTCTTATTATTTGGATTAGTTTTGTATTTATAAAAAAAATTATTTTTTCCGGTTTATTGATCTTAGAATAGACTTCGATACCCATGGAGACCTAGGGTTCTTTTTATAATTATTCGCGTGTTCAGTAAATGGTATACATATGTCAAGTTGATGCTTTAGAATATCAGTGAAACTATCGTAAGCCTCATTTACATCTTCTGAAATATAAATGTGTTGCCAGTCAACTGTACTTAAATTTTCATTGAGACGATCTAAATTTCTGGCATTTAATCTCTCATTTTCATTTTGGATGAACGTGTATCTCGTGATTTTAAAAGAGTAGTTTTACAAAAAATAGGGTAGTGGCCAGATATGTTAGATAAAATAATTCCTGATTCTACAGGCATGTCTTGCGTATTGGTGAAAATGTTGTCATTTAAAGTGGCAGAGTGATCCGTTACTCTCGTTGGTTTTGTTATACCGTAGTAGGTAAAAACGAAGCTGAGAGTAATATTTCCAGAAAATCGTGGGTAAATCCTTGTGTATTGAACTGTAACAGGTTAACATTAAAGTCGCCCGTTATAAAACAGCGTCTATTCTGAATTATTGGACTTTGCAAAATATTTTGGATGTCTCTTAGAAAAGCTGTGCCAAATACCCGAGAAATAAAATATGGAAAAAAAAACATTCCAAAGCTGTAGATTTCATCAATTCAAGCTTGCAGGAAAAGATGTTTATGCTATCTCTTTGTCATAGAGTGAAGAAAATAAAAATGCGTAATCTGAAAAACAAAAATATCATCCTTTTTATGTTCGTGTACAAAATAATTGAATCACAATGTTTTTAACACAGATCGACGTCATGGATCTGAGGCCTGTGAAAAGCACAATTATAAAACTTATTTTCAAAGCCCGATAATTGGAGCTGTCATTGACCGGCCCCGCCGCGGCCATGCTGTTGTGTTGCGGCTCTTTGCAGCCCTGCATTTTCTCTCTGCTAAAACTGTGTATTCCTTCGACCAAGTCTCAATTTAGATTGAAGAATATGTTCCTGTAAGGTTTATAAAGGAGAAATATAAATCCAGTTTGTATGCTCATGAGGGAATATGTGTGAATTATATCGATAAAGTAAAGGCTCAAAGACACAGCGCCGCAAATCGGCAAGGCCGCGGCAAAGCCGCCTCTCTACTTTTGCCAAGGCGCCTTACGCAAAATACTCAGCGAGGAAGCGGTGAAAATGTATAAACCTTGCATTGCTGTATTTCACTCGCACCGCACGTGAAGAGCGAGCCACACAACGAAGTTTGTCGGATCTTTTGTTGAAAAGCACGCACGCAATCAATGCAAGTCAAAGCTCTGATGCTGAGAATAGCGACAATACTGACGGCTACGAATCCACTGATTATCGATCTGAAAACGCCGTGAGCGACAGAGAGAAGAAACGTAAAGACAGACAAGAGAGAAAGAGAAGAAGGAAGGGATCACATAAAAAATAGTTTGAGAAGCTCCACATTACGGAGAAGTGTGTTACTTTCCTGTCACTCAATGTGCGGGGAATAAGGAATAATAGAAAAAGAAATTTGTTATTTCATTGGCTTAGAAATCAAAATGTGGATATTTTGTTCTTACAGGAAACTTTTCTAACGCAGGACTTGTAAGAAAAAAATAGAGTCAGAATGAAAGGGACCGACATTTCATTCATTCGGAAGTAACCATGGAAAAGGTGTTTCAATACTGTGTAAAGAAAATTTAGATATTTGTATTAACTCCAGTGTCATAGACAATGATGGACGAAAAATATTGGTTAATATGTGCATTGGTGACAGAAAAATATGCTTGGTAAATGCATATATTCCTACAGAAAAGAAAGAAAAAGTAAAGTTCTTGCAACGACTGAGCAACTGGGTTCAATGTCGTACCGATATCAAATCATATGCATTAGTGTTTGGAGGTGATTTCAACTGTGTGAATAGGCCTGATCTCGATACCTTAAGAGCAAAATCCATTTATAAAAAGTTACCAAAGTATAATCAATTGATAAAAAAATTTAGGTTAGTCGATATATGGCGAAAATTACATCCAGAAACTAGACAATTCACCGTTAGAAATACATTTCTTAAAATCGCTTCTAGGATAGACTTTTGGCTTGTTGCAGATTGTTTATGTAATTACGTCAGACAAGCATGTATATAACCGGTAGCTATATGCCCTGATCACTGCGCAGTTACCTTTACATTGGTTTTTGATAATATCAATCGAGGTAGAGGGTATTGGAAGTTCAATAACTCCCTCCTTGTGAACGAAGAATATAAGTCGCCGATTAAAAATATAATTAATAGAGTGAAAGAAGATCTGAAATATGAAAAATATATAGCATACTCTTGGGAGCTGTGCAAAATAAAGATAAGAGAATACTCCATACATTATGCCAAACGATTGAAAAAAGAAAAAAAATGCTAATATTATAATTTTAGAAAGGAAATATGAAGAGTTAATTAATGATTCTATAAAGAGTTGCAATGATAAAGATATAGTAGAGTTACGGAGAAAAATAGAACAATTTTACCACAAACGATGTGCTGGTGCACAAGTTAGGTCCCGAGTGCAGTATTATGAGGAAGGGGAAACAAATGTGAAATACTTTGTAGAGTTAGAGAAGCAGAATGCAGTTAAAAAATCAATAACCTCTTTGAAGATAGGAAGGAACAGTGAACATGATATGAGTAAAATTTTGCAATTTGTTAACAAATTCTACTCAAAATTATATACTTCATTAAATAAGAACAAATGGGAGATTAGAAATTACGTTCAGGATACAAAAGGACCACGATTGAAAACAGAAGAAGCTGATGTATGTGAAGGTACAATATCAAAATTAGAAATAACACAGGCATTGAAAAATATGAAACCAAATAAGACCCCGGGTGGAGACGGACTAACCGTAGAATTTTACAAGGAATTCTGGGAAGACATACAGGACTTAGTGATGGGAAGCTTAAATGCGGGTTTTGAGAAAGGACGTTTATCGCATACTCAGCGTCATGGTATTATAACATTACTATATAAGAAAGGAGATAAAGAGGATATCAGAAATTGGAGGCCAATTACGCTACTGAACGTCGACTATAAATTGGCCGCAATGGTCTTAGCTAATAGGTTGCAAAAGGTATTATCGTCACTAATAGATGAAGACCAAGTTGGTTACATAGAGGGTAGAAACGGATGTTACAATGCAAAAATAATTAAGGATGTTATTGATTATACAAAATTCAAGCGAGTTGATGGTTGTCTTTTAATTGTAGATTTCTACAAACCATGCGACACTTTAGAATGGAATTTCATAAATGAATGTTTAGAAAAATATTGATTTAACACAATGTTCAGGAAATTGGGTTTCAGTTTTATATAGACAAATTTCAAATTGTGTTCCTTTGAGTGGACATTTCACAGAAACATTTTTTTCCCTCTAGAGGGATAAGACAAGGCTGTCCATTATCTGCTTTACTTTTTATTTTGGCCATTGAAGTAGTTAGTAATAAGATAAGAAGTGATGATGGTATAAAAGGAATTTGTGTTGGAGAAGAATCTAAAGAAATAAAGATATGTCAGTTAGCTGACGATATGACACTACTCATTCAAAATATTTGATCAGGGAATAAAGCTGTACAGTATATCACAGATTTTGGAAATTTTTCAGGTGTTGTATTAATTAAGGATAAAACACAGGCAATGTGGTTAGGGGAAGAAAAACCTTTTGAAATGATAAGTGGTATTCCATGGGCTGAGAATTACGTTAAAGCTCTTGGCATATTTTTTGGAAGAAATGAATCCTTAAGCTGCGAGCTGAATTGGTCAAAAGACAAAATAGATAAAATAGAAAGATTACTGAACATCTGTAAACAGCGAAATCTTACATATAAAGGCAAGATAACTATTTTAAAAACATTAATATTACCAAAATTTGTATACACTGCTCAAATTATCTTTTGTCCTAATGATTTGGTTAAGAGAATCGATAATTTGATGATGAACTTTCTTTGGGGATCTAAAGTTCATAAAGTAAAGAGGGCTAACGTAATCAGTGATCTATCAAAAGGTGGATTAAATATGTTAGACATAGGCTTACAGTTCAACAGTTTTAAGCTAAAATGGCTATTCAGATATTTCGATGATACCAAATCAAAATGGAAATGGATGTTTGATTACTGGTTTGATAAACTAGGTGGAAGTTTCATTATAAGAAATTGCAAATGTGATCCAAAACATGTTTTGTCTTTGAAAACAATTCCCAAGTTTTATCGTGAAATATTATATGTCTACTTTACTTAGAAAAAAGTAAAACTGCTCAAGGATAACACAAAGATTATCTCAAGTGCAGAAATTTGCAAAGAGTTGCTATGGTTTAATGATAGCATCAGACACAATGGAAGGATGTTGTTATTCAGGAATTGGATACGGTCAAATATTTTATTCGTAGGTGATTTGGTATCTACGAATACCTTCATTACAGTAAACGAACTAAAAGATAAGTTGGTAAATCTTGATGGACAATGGTTGTCAGAGTGTGCAGTTTGCATTGCGGCATTGCCAAAAAATTGGAGAGAAAATTTAAAAGAAAACAATTTGTTTTTATTTAGAAGATTTAAGAACAACTGTTCGAAGAATGAATCCTGTTTGCCATCTGTGATTTCATCACTTACTAGTATTTCTAGTGTGAAACAAATTTATCATGAGATGTTGCAATTAAATACTGAAACATCAAGGGCACAATTATTTTGGAGAGAAATGGTTGTAGAAGAGGAAAAACACTCTTGGACATATACGTGGACACTAAAACTTAAAAAAATTCAAGATAATACCATTGCCCATTTTAATTTTAGATTTATGTACAACTTATTGCCAACTCTTTCTAATTTAAAGAAATGGAATATGAGAAGTAGTGATATTTGTGATGAATGTGACTAGACATGAGACTTATTACATATGTTTTGGTTTTGCTCGGAAGTTAAAAAGTTTTGGAAGTATATAGAAGCATATATGAGAAGGTGCTCAGATCAAAACTTTAATTTGAACATCCAGTACGTTGTTTATGGTTTGCAAGAGACAAAGAAAGAAGAAATTAATTTGATACTGAACTACGCATTATTTTCGATTTTCAAGTGTATCAAGATTGAACTAGCTTCTACGAAAAAGATAAGATGTACTGAAATGAAAACGATGTTTACATATGGTTTGAAAACCCGATATGATGTTGAAAGATATAAAAGGAAAGAAAATATATTTATGAAGCTGACGAAATGGAACATTATGTTGAACAACTTGCGAAATATACGTTTGTATTATGCATTTTATTTCAATAAAGAAGACCAGATTTGGTTTATAAAAAAAAAAAAAAATTATCTCTACAACTATAGATACATAGAATGCCACCAATGAAAAATAATAAAAAAAAAAATCTGCCAATTTCTTAACTTTTTGTTTGCACAGAATCTTGCATTTGTAGGAGAGAAAAATAATAAACAGCAAGCTGGACAACTCACATGTCTTCAAGTACACCAAAAAAACCAACAACAAACAAACATTGGAGAAACCGAAAGACCACTGAGGAAGAAAGTCCTGGAGCACAACAGGGAATCATCTCCAGTTGGGGCCCATGCCAAAGAGAAGGCCCATCACTTCAACAGCAACAACGTCCGAATATTGAACACTGAGGGCAACTTTTTTTAGGGGGGAAGGGGGGGGGGTGTAAGGAGGCCATCCACATCCACCACCAAAATCCCGACCTCAACAGGGACAAAGGATGCCACTTCTTGCCACCAATCTATGGGGGTCTACTCCAGCAGTCACGTGACACCGCTACTAGGAATCGGGATCGGTGTCACGGGATTGCGTCGCCAAAGTAATCCAATTATTTTGCTGACGAAAGGCTGCGGATGCAGCCTGAAAGCTTCAAGTGAGTCACATTTTGTTGTGTGAAATTGTTTAATTTCTGTTCTATAATAATCTATCAATCTATACTACAACTTTTCTATACACACAAGAAATTATGAATTTCACTTACTGTACTTGATAAAATCACCAAAATTAAATCTATGAAATTCAGAAGATTTACCTCTTCAAATATACTTTTTTATATATTATTATTATTAAAATATTTTGTTCATTTCATAATTTAAACCATACAGATTATTTTCATACATTATATAAATACCTGTCATCAGATCCGCAGACATATTCAGACCCTGTTGCCAATTCACGGTCTTCTCCGTAAAAATCCAGTACTTTGGCGGCATACTTCGGCCACTTCATAAAGAGACTGTCAGCCAAGTGGTCGTCTTCAAAAATCCCGCGGAAATCCTGGTCAATTTGAAAGGCAGAAAATATTGAAAGAGTTAATCCTATGAAATTGAACAGGACAAGTTAGTTTAAACACACACAAGTTTTTTTACATAATTTTAAGGGTTCTCCATCCCTATACGATTCTGTTTGATGAAATAAGTACCTTTCATGATTGGACTGTTTAAAAAGTATTTGAAACAAGTTTTTACAAATAAATACTGTTAGTATGCAAATTGCAACAAAGATGGCCTGGCCTTTCTTTTGTAAATAATCACTCAACAGCAAACATTTATGATTTGATATACAAATTGTAACAAGTGGAACGCCACTGGCAGTTTTGCCTGCATTACAGGATTCAATAAAGCAGCAGTTCTGATTATGCCATGGGTAACGTGCATGCCGCTTTTTGTCGCGAACGCGCAGTCGACAGCTATGATCATGAGGGGAGGGGGGCATGAAAATAGCCATATTTTTAGGGTTAACCCTAAACGGACTGGACTATTTGACAGTGTAAAAAATACTTTTTTTGTCCACGGGGGCTCTTTGGGGGGCAAAATCGCCCCCGTGTACATGTTTTCAATGGTAATGTAGGACTATTATTTTGACACTTCTGTTACTTTTGTTTACCATTCCTTTCAGTTCTAGTTTGGTATTAAGTTCAGCTGAGTTTTATATTCTGAATTTAGTTTGTCATCCATTTCACCCCAACCCTGTTCTGTCTTTGTCACCTTCATTCCTTTTTCTATTCAGGCATGCTCATACATTTCATCCCACACCTGATTCTTTAGTTCAACATTCTTTGTTACATAATCACCCAGCCTGCTTCTCTCATCTCATCTCTTTACTCTCTTATTGGTTTCTTTATTGAACTGGGTTGTTCTCTTTGAGTTAGACTCCTCCATTTTGTTTACCCTTATTGGTTAAATTCTGTTGTATTTTGAATATGTGAATTATGTTATGTTGCTATGGTTTTGTTTGTCTATATATGGGCGTGGCAGCCCAGAAATAAAGAAGGAGTTCTCCACCAGACTTCACCAAGTTAACTTGTGTTTTATTTTGTCTGGGCCAAAGCTTAATACAGCACACTAGTTTCATGATCGTTTTACAACTTTACAGTAATAATTTGGTTGATGGGTGCTCTTTTTTGCCTCACAGGGGCAAATAGCACTTTGCCCTCGTGTATTTTTTCCGCTGCTATTTGAAATGTATTGAGAACGGAGGGGGAATGATGCCCCCCCCCCCCTTCTGATCTCGGCCGCCGTTCGCACCAAAATTTGGCACACATATTCTTTCCAATATGAACTACAAGCCAGTGTAAAAAAAATTCCTAAAATAATTATTCCTTCATTATTATGATTGAAATATGCTAATTTATTCTTGAAAAAACATCATTTGCATATTTAACACCAATTTCACTTAAGATTTTTGTTTTTTCCAGATATTATCTTTTTAATCTCATTAATAGGTTTTCACAAAGAAAAATTGTGAAAGCCATATTTTCCTTATGTATTTCTTTGTTTTTAGAATTTCTAATGTATTTTTTTGTTTTTCACCTTTTGTTTTTCTTTTTTTTTTTCAATGGAAATTATTATAAAACATTTAACAACTAAATTAAACCCTAAATTAATTAAGTAGAACAATAAGAATGACAAATAATCACCATTTTATGAATTTCAACTCCCATTGACTTTGTACACAAAGTATAAAAATGAGCCGTTTTCGGCACGCAATTGTATGTCACAAATTTAGTCTCAAAAGTTGCACGAGACTTCAAAGAAAAATAGATATAAAATTTTCTGGCACCATCTTTGTACATTTCGGAAAATCGTGTCGAGGGGGCCCCAGTCCTTTTAGAGTTAAAGCCAAATGTTTTTTTTTTTTTTCATCAAAAAAGCTCCAAGTACTAGAACAATACGATATCTTACCATGCCATCTTGGTCAATCAAGCGTGGGTATCCCTTGACTATTTCTTTCACTGAGGTTGATGGGTTGTGTCGAATGTAAAGTGCTCTACTTTTTGCTGTAAGGAACATCGATTCTTTAACTTGTTTCACTGGTTGAATGTGGTTTTGTAAACATGTTGTCATCGATGTCAAAGTTTCTTCATCACCTCATCTAGCATCAAACAAGATATGAAAACAACATTATACCCATCTTTTAGATTTTGTTTCAACTTCAAGCAATAAAAAGTTTAAAAATTTAGGATTTTATTTTAAAGTAATATTTTTTAATGAGGCAGCACTGGCTCACAAAATAAATTGAGAGGGTGAACAAAAATCAGGACCCACTGAGGATTGAACACTGGGCCTCATCTTGACTTGTTGAGATTAAAGTAGGAGATCTCCAAGTTCATGTGTGGTCTTGTGGTTGAAATCTCATCCAGCAAACGAGAGACCCTGGGTCTATCCTTGACAGGTCCCAATTTAGTTCACTCTCTATTTATTGTTTGCCAGTATGGCAGAGCTTCATGATATACATGGCAAGTTCTGGTTCATTTTAAAAATCTACTTTTGTTTGAAAGTGAGAAAAGTTTAAGTGAATAATTATTTGACATACAATGAGAAAGCAAATGCTGAAATACCATTTAATAAAAGATTTCCGTAACAGACCATCAGGCAAGTTGAATGTTGCTTCTTCTTCACAACTACAATTTCTTGGCAATTCATATTTTTCGCATTTCCATTAATATAATTACTAGTACCTTTGAAAATGGAAACACTTACCGGCAGAGATCTTAATTTCTGCGGTAGACCTCAATTTTCCACCATTTGAGCTGGGACCAGGTGGCTTTTTCAGTGCTCTGTCCCTGTCACGCACATTTTTGAGTCTGTTGAATATGTATCCTGACGGGCCGGAATTGCCCTCTCCTTGAATATACCAGGCTGACTGTGAGTGTTAAGTTGAAGAATTTATTAATACTGTTGTACTCACAGCAATTCACTGTAATGGCATTTTCCCAGAAACACTGATGGACATATTCATGATATCTTTGACAGAGCTTCCTACAATTAGAGGTAGACTATAGAGGGTCATATGAATGTAATGGTAATGACAATGCAAAAGCAAGGGTGCCCCAACGGGAAATACGTGCCCCAACGAGAAATCCAAAATGGTTGTCAAATTGGCCAATTTATTTTATATCATAACTTGATAAGCTTTTGTTTAATCACCTTCATGTTTTGTATTGGCCTGCAAGGAAACATTGTATACAACTTCCATTTCAACATGGCCTTTTATTTTTTTTTTTCGATATTCCAGTTATTGCCTAAAATTGGACTGTAAGGGCTCTTTCCCCAAAAGTACACATCATATCAAAAGTTTTCCACTTTAACGGGTGGGCCATAATCAGAATTGTTCATTCATCATTTCCTGAAGATAAGAGCTGTGTAACACTTACCACTTTCTTTTGACATCAATTTAAATATTGATGGTAACACCCTCATTGGAATAAACAGGAATTAACAACTTTCATACGCACATTATGTGTTACAATGGATGGCATTTTTTTTCTTTTTTTTTTCTTTGAAATTGGGATCAGGGTGATTAAAGTTATCAAATGAGCCTATGCTTGAAGTGATCTGAAACTTTGACCTTCTATAGATTTTCTCTACTATAATTTTGAGGGGAAAAATGACAATGCCATAATTGTTATGTATTTGATGAGAAGATCAAATTTCAGAAAATTATCTAAGTTTTTAGCAAGAAGCTAAAACACCAAACCAAAACAGCACTGAGAGAAATTAGTGACTTCATAAATGGTAAAACGGCTAGCCAATGTTATCTATTGAGTTATTACAGTGAAAACTTTCGACAAAAATTAATCTTCCTATTTGATTAATTTCCCTATTTTGACTTATGGCCTATACCTAAATACTGATGCAGCTGGGGAAAGGTCAGGCTGTAACCAAACGCTTGGAAAGCAACACCTGACTGCAGCAGCGGTAGAATTTTGTAAAGAGCTGCATGAGTCCAAGTGGACTCGCACAATATATTTTTGTGCAAGACCATGGACTCCCAAAATTTCTTGCAATACAATATTGCAGGAGTCCCAAAGCTTGTGTGTCTCTGCGCGAGTCAACTTGAGGACTCATGTCAAAATTCTCCCCCTGCTGCAGAATCCCCAGCTCGACTTTGTAGAAGCCCTTAAACCTATTTTACTATAATGTCAAACTTACGTAGCCATCCCCATCTTCGTTGTCCAAGTTAGGAAACTCTGCCACCACTGCTTTGGCCATTGCAATCTTCTCGTGAGTTTTAGGACTGTATGTATTCACAAAAATTAAAATAGCACAGTTACATGCAAGTCTGTTAGATATCATAAAGTTCTAGACTAAATTAACCAATTAGGACTTTTATGATTTTTTAACGCTATAATCTACCAAAACTATACTTTGGCTTTAAATTTTAAAAAATACTGGTGGAGGGTACGATCAATTGGCATTTTTTTCTTATTTAACCCATTCGTGGCAGAAGGTCTACATTTTGTGGTTTGGTCTAATAACTTTTGATGCAGAGCTCTAAAAATCATACCAAATACATGAGCAGAAAGAGCAAAATATCCTACACACACTGTGCCCATTTTCGTTGCATCAATATTTGTTGTTTGATGCTGAAATTTTTACAAAGGGAAAATAAGCATTAAAATCCTTAAACTGGCAATAAAATGAAAATGTTAAAATTACTGCTTGTCCCTGCAAATTGGCAACTTTGTGACTTCTCATCATACATTCTGTCAATTTATATTTATTTCAGATAAATGATGTTTTATAAGAAAAATGTAGCAATAAAAGAGAAATGTTGGTGTTGCCAATTTGAAGAATAAAAGCTGATCAAATTAGGCATTAAATAATTCCTGTCACGAATGAGTTAATTGACATTATGACTAGTCTATATATAGACCAAAGTGTTCTGTCTCTAACAGTCGTCGTTAGCCTCGTATTTTGGTAGGGTCGGCACTCCTTTATAAAGGAGGGGTGCCGACCCTACCATAAAGGAGGAGTGCCGACCCTACCAAAATACGAGGCTAACGACGACAAAATACGAGGCTAACGATGACTGTTAGAGCCAGAACCTTTCGGTTTAGTCTATATAAGGCAATGAATGATATTCCTCTTGACTTGAGTGGAAGCTTGCCCAATCAAGTTTACACAAGCTACTCGCACAGTACTGTACATTCACCTGTACAGGCATTTTTTTTTACCCACATTGCAATTTGCAGTAGATTGTGTACTGTGGTACGGTACATGATGTAATCACTACTAACCGCACCGGCCCGAACACGCCGGCGGCGTCAGACGGGGTTACTAGTACTAGCATGGTAGTTACATGTAGTCTATTGTAGAGCATCACACTGAATTTTCAGCAAAAAATGTTCGCACTATATTCAAATTCAATAAATTAAAACAATAATTAACCATTAACTTGTTTGGAAACTAATTTCACCTTAAATTTTGTCCGAATGTTTTGCAAATATCTAATCCATCCTTAACCTGAATTTCAGTCACGTCATCAAGCATCGGGAATGGCTGTATTTCGGCTCCTAAGACCGCTCCTTGAAACTGGCGACCAATAAGCCTGCGACCAATAAGAGGAAAATTAGCGGACCATTCTAAGGGGTATGGTGTCGCCAAAAGAAGAAACAAGCAAAAGAAAAAGTACAATTGCGTTTAGAAAGAGTAAAATTGCGTTTTTTTTCGTAGACAAAGGGCTTTGAAAAGTATCTTGTGAAATTTCAACCGACTTTCTTTTGTCTGGACCTGCGTGTTTCAAAATGAAATCAGGGGTCAAACCGGCAATATACGCCAATCTCTCACGGTATTTTGTGATTCTAATACGAAAATGACATAAAATGTTTCTGAATTCAAGGGCTTTGAAATATATCGTATGACATTTTAACTAAATAATGACATACATGAGGTAAAAGCTGAAGAGTTGTTCTTTACTCTCATATAGGTGGCATGCCGAAACTTTTTGTCTAGATCTTACTGTTTCAAAATGAAATCGGGGGTCAAACCGGCAAAATACATCCATTCCGCACAATGTCCGCTCATTCTTTTCCGAAAATGACACAACTCGTTTCTAAATTTATGCCCTTTGAAATATATCGTATGACATTTCAACTAAATAATGGCATACATGAAGTAAAAGCTGAAGATTTGCTCTTTACTCTCATCTCATATAGGTGGCATGCCGAAACTTTTTGTCTGGTCCTTACTGTTTTAAAATGAATTTAGGAGTCGAACCGGCAGTGTTCACCGATTCCACAGAATGTTCGCTCATTCTTATTCTAAAATGACACAACTCGTTTCTGAATCCATAGCCTTTGAAATATATCGTATGACATTTTAACTAAATAATGGCATACATTAGGTAAAAGCTGAAGTGTTGTTCTTTACTCTCATATAGATGGCATGCCGAAAATTTTTGTCTGGTCCTTACTGTTTTAAAATGAATTTAGGGGTCAAACCGGCAAAATACATCCATTCCGCACAATGTCCGCTCATTCTTTTCCGAAAATGACACAACTCGTTTCTGAATTCATGCCCTTTGAAATATATCGTATGACATTTTAACTAAATAATGGCATACATGAGGTAAAAGCTGAAGAGTTGTTCTTTACTCTTATATAGGTGGCATGCCGAAACTTTTTGTCTGGTCCTCACTGTTTTAAAATGAATTTAGGGTCAAACCGGCAAAATACATCCATTCCGCACAATGTCCGCTCATTCTTTTCCGAAAATGACACAACTCGTTTCTGAATTCATGCCCTTTGAAACATATCGCATGACATTTTAACTAAATAATGGCATACATGAGGTAAAAGCTGAAGAGTTGTTCTTTACTCTCATATGTGGCATGCCTAAACTTTTTGTCTAGATCTTACTGTTTTTAAATGAAATCGGGGGTCAAACCGGCAGTGTTCATCGATTCCACAGAATGTTCGCTCATTCTTATTCTAAAATGACACAACTCGTTTCTGAATCCATAGCCTTTGAAATATATCGTATGACATTTTAACTAAATAATGGCATACATGAGGTAAAAGCTGAAGAGTTGTTCTTTACTCTCATATAGATGGCATGCCGAAACTTTTTGTCTGGTCCTTACTGTTTTAAAATGAATTTAGGGGTCAAACCGGCAAAATACATCCATTCCGCATAATGTCCGCTCATTCTTTTCCGAAAATGACACAACTCGTTTCTGAATTCATGCAATTTGAAACATATCGTATGACATTTTAACTAAATAATGGCATACATGAGGTAAAAGCTGAAGAGTTGTTCTTTACTCTCGTATAGGTGGCATGCCGAAACTTTTTGTCTAGATCTTACTGTTTTAAAATGAATTTAGGGGTCAAACCGGCAAAATACATCCATTCTGCACAATGTCCGCTGATTCTTATTCTAAAATGACCGAAGTCCTTTCTGAATCCATGGCCTTTAAAATATATCGTATGACATTTTAACTAAATAATGACATAAATGAGGTAAAAGCTGAAGAGTTATTTTATACTCTCATATAGTCGGCATGCCGAAACTTTTTGTCTCTACGGGTTTTAGGGAAGGATGTTTGCTTACATTTAAACTGAATTAACATGTTTAGAAATGATAGGAACTGCAATAATGATAACAATAATTACAAAAATTATTATCATTATAACAACAACAATAACAATAGAAATAATATTAATAATTAGTAATGTATTATTATTATTATTATTATTATTATTATTATCATTATGCCTATGATAATAATAATAGTTGTCATCATCATTGTTAATGTGACTGAAATGACGATTACTATCATAACTATATCGATCGTTATTCTGATTTATGCAGTTATTTATATTCAGTGGCGGCACCAGGATTGTTAAAGTGGGGGCGTGGGCAAATGGAGGGCAAAAAAAAATGTTGGGGGCAGGGGCAGTCATTTTTTTTGCGTGTATGGAAAACTCGAGCGTGAAGCGCGAGTTTTAGTCGCCGGCGTAAATCCACTTTGTGGAGTGGGGGGGGGGGGGGTAATTGGAATTTTTTATTTTTTTTCCTCTTACACACATTTTAATATCAATTTTGCGAGCAAGCGAAGCGAGCGATCAAAAAGTAACCGCATTTTTTTTTAATTGCATTTTCGGATAAATATTCTGAAATATGACGAGCGATCGAAGCGAGCAAGCCAAAAATGGCTACTTTTCTTGTTTTAATCGCGTTTTGGGAAAGAAATTTAAAAATATGACAAGCAAGTGAAGCCATGGATTCAGAAAGGACTTCGGTCATTTTCGGAAGAGAATGAGCGAACATTGTGCGGAATGAGTGCATATTGCCGGTTTGACCCCCGAATTCATTTTAAAACAGTAAGATCCAGACAAAAAGTTTCGGCATGCCACCTATATGAGAGTATAGAACAACTCTTCAGCTTTTACATCATGTATGTCATTATTTAGTTAAAATGTCATACGATATATTTCAAAGGCCTTGAAGTCAGAAACGAGATTTGTCATTTTCGTACTAGAATCATCAAACACCGTGCGAAATTGGCGTATATTGCCGGTTTGACCCCTCATTTCATTTTAAAACAGTAAGATCCTTACAAAAAGTTTCGGCATGCCACCGATATGAGAGTATAGAACAACTCTTCAGCTTTTACCTCATGTATGCCATTATTCAGTTCAAATGTCATACGATTTATTTCAAAGGCCTTGAAGTCAGAAACGACTTCGGTCATTTTAGAATAAGAATCAGCGGACATTGTGCGTAATCAGTGTATATTGCTGTTTGACCCCTAAATTCATTTTAAAACAGGAAGGACCAGACAAAACTTTTCGGCATGCAATCTATATGAGAGTAAAGAACAACTCTTCAGCTTTTACCTCATGTATGTCATTATTTAGTTAAAATGTCATGCGATATATTTCAAAGGCCTTGAATTCAAAAACGACTTGGGTCATTTTAGAATAAGAATCAGCGACCACATTGCGGAATAAGTGTATATTGCCGGTCTGACCCCTGAATTAATTTTAAAACAGTAAGATCCAGACAAAAAGCTTCGGCATGCCACCTATATGAGAGTAAAGAACAACTCTTCAGCTTTTACCTCATGTATGCCATTATTTGGTTCAAATGTCATACGATATATTTCAAAGGCCTTGAATTCAGAAACGACTTCGGTCATTTTAGAATAAGAATCAGGGGACATTGTGCGGAATCGGTGTTTATTGCGGTTTGACCCATAAATTCATTTTAAAACAGTATGGACAATACAAAAAGTTTCGGCATGCCATCTATATGAGAGTAAAGAACAACTCTTCTGCTTAC
This sequence comes from Echinometra lucunter, assembly GCA_029962745.1. NCBI lineage: Eukaryota > Metazoa > Echinodermata > Echinoidea > Camarodonta > Echinometridae > Echinometra > Echinometra lucunter. The sequence continues at coordinate 10,382,754 of CM057163.1, forward strand.
CTCATGTATGCCATTATTTAGTTAAAATGTCATACGATATATTTCAAAGGCTATGGATTCAGAAACGAGTTGTGTCATTTTAGAATAAGAATGAGCGGACATTGTGGGGAATGGGTGTATTTTGCCGGTTTGACCCCTAAATTCATTTTAAAACAGTAAGGACCAGACAAAAAGTTTTTCGGCATGCCATCTATATGAGAGTAAAGAACAACTCTTCAGATATTACCTCATGTATGCCATTATTTAGTTAAAATGTCATACGATATATTTCAAAGGCCTTGAATTCAGAAACGACTTGGGTCATTTTAGAATAAGAATCAGCGGACATTGTGCGGAATGGATGTATTTTGCCGGTTTGACCCCTAAATTCATTTTAAAACAGTAAGGACCAGACAAAAAGTTTCGGCATGCCACCTATATGAGAGTATAGAACAACTCTTCAGCTTTTACATCATGTATGTCATTATTTAGTTAAAATGTCATACCATATATTTCAAAGGCCTTGGATTCAGAAACGACTTCGGTCATTTTAGATTAAGAATCAGCGAACACTTTGCGGAATAAGTGTATATTGCCGGTTTGACCCCTGATTTCATTTTAAAACAGTAAGATCCATACAAAAAATTTCGGCATGCCATCTATATGAGAGTATAGAACAACTCTTCAGCTTTTACCTCATGTATGTCATTATTTAGTTAAGGGCTTCATTTTATAACATAATTACATGCCTTGATAGCATGGAGGCCATAAACTTCCTTTTTTTTTAAAGTTACCAAGTCCCCTTATGATAAAAAGTTTCCTTTTCGAGTATGCTAGTGATCCGTAAAGAAGTATGCTATTAATTTGAGACAGACATTTAGATAGATGTCATTTCTGTGAATGCACTTAATATATTATTATAGAATCGTTTTACTGTTTATGATGTATTTATCATAGCATACAAAATGTAGTGCAATTTGTGATTTCTAAAATCTGGTACAGCGGTTTTCAGTGCGTTAAAAAGACTTTGGGATCGATAAAAGATATTTAAGGCTTGAAATTGCCAGACTGAATTAACATTAGGATAAACCCCGGGGATAAACGCGCTATATCAAAATATATCATCGGTTATATAGTGTAAGGTTAGGAAATAACATTCTAATTTATTATACGCGTATGTCATTCCATTTTAACTTTCATTGTTTAAGGACAAAATATATTCTGTTTCCATATGTATTTGCTTCATGATTTTAGTATCTAAATGTTCTAGCATTTTTAATTACAAATTTTTCAGACGTGGAATTAATGTAAAGCTGATTATTTGTATTTTAGATGCAAATTACATTGCATCATAGAATCGTTCAGGACTTCAATTTAATGTTTGCAACAAATCATTTCCATTGTTACTGCTGAAGTTGGTTTATAGTATACCAAAAATGACTAAAGCCTTTAGGCCTACAGCCACACTGAATAATTTGAAATCATTTAGCAGTATGTTTTAGCCATATTGTTTAATTAAATGAAATGCGAATTAATTTCTGTTGGAATGAAAGGCTTAAGTCGTCTGAAGTACTGATTTGATGTTCGAAGGAAGTATTATGATTAAAGAGAGCATGTTTCCACTGAGTCAAAAATGGAGTGTATATGGTTGATTTGATTGATATGAGAATGTACTGCTATGTTCACGTCATAATTTAAATACAGATCATGTGCAAGGAAAATCAAAATCAAAAGGGGCAAGGGAATATGAATATAGAACAATGAACGTACCTGTAAAATGGGAGAGAGAGAGAGAGAGAGAGGAGGATAGGGGAAGACTAAGGTATGGAGGTTTGAGATGTATATAAATTGCCCTATTAATGATTCATGCCCGCTTCACTGTCATATTCAGGACTTCATGGGGGGGGGGGGGCACAAAATCTTTTCCTAGTGACCCACCCCCCTCGAAAATGAAAAACAAAATTATTTTTAAAACGAGATATATTGGCCCGTCTCCCGTCTGTTTGAAGCCTAAAGTCGGAAGGGGGCAATTCAGGAGTGAACGCCCTTTTTTGGCTCTGAACCGAGGCGAATATTGTAAAACAGAAATACAGCATTGGTAGATAAACTAGGCCTACATGAAAAGATTAATAGGAGACTTTTCATTCAAAAATTCATCGAGGGGAGAGGGGTGGCACTTTGGGGAGCATTTTCGGACTGTACATTTAGGATGATAATGATGGGCACCGGGATGGGCATACTGTACTGGGAAACGGCATGTTAGGAAGTGGTTTAGCATAGGCGTATGATAGAGTGCCGGTTCGTAACGCGTAGTGCAAGATTCGCGCGTTGCCAAAATGGCTTTTACGAAGTGACACTCTTGATACTGCGCCAGTTCGTAAAATCTACGCTTAGTACGCAGCAAATGCGCGTTCAGAAAACTTCGCGAACTGGCACTCTTTTTAAAGAGTAATAATTTCATTAAAAATGAGTTATACGTACCAAATATCAACAAATCTTTCAATTCAGAACATGTACTCATCACATGCAATTTTTTTCGAGCATCCGACCACGATGGCCTACAAAAGTTGGGGCTTAAAGATGTTGAAATTTTTCCTCATTCGCTCGTATAATATAGGATAGTTTTTGAGAGCGAATGAATTCGGAAAACGAGGTGACCAAATATATGATTTAAATATCTAATACTGGCCTAAGTGTATTTTGACGAAAAAACATGAAAAAGGTTTCGCACGCTGCGCTTGCTCGTATAATATTCAGATACGGAATCGTTTGGAATAGCAAAAGAATCTGGCAAGCGAGGTGACCAAATATATAATTTAGATATCTTCCGGCCCATCGTGTATCTTAATGAAGAATAATCCCCTCAACCAGGAAAAGGAGTATATATATTTGTCCTCGCTCGCTTCGCTCACTCGTTTAATATTTAGATACAGGATGGTTTTTGAAAGAGAATTAATTCTGCAAGCGAAGTGACCAAATTTATGATTTAAATGTCGTATAGGCCCATCTGGTATTTTAATGAAGAATCATCACTTCTAAAACGAAAAAAGAGATTCATTTTCTTGGTCGCTGCGCTCGCTCATATACATGTAAAAGTCACCAAATCTGATTGAAATTGAATGAAAATATGTAGGAGAGACGAAGGAAAATGTGATAAAGACAAACAATTGAAAGTGCCCCATGGGCTTTATACGGTTTAAGTAGTAGACGTTGGTCCTCAGTAATCGATGGCAGTGTTTGGCGGTAATCAGTGGCCTCTACACCCCCCTATTGAAAAAGGTCTAGCGACGCCCCTGGGAAGGGCAACCATGACGTATATTGACGAAACTTAAAGGCACTGGCTAACCTTGTGAGTAGCTGATTTAAAAAATTCTCAAACTAAGATGAAACATGTGTATGAGTACTTGTATTTGTACTCAAAACCCCTGAAACCAACCATAATTTGGAATGAAAAGCTGTAAGTTAGACGCAAACCGCGATTTTGTTAGCTTTCGTCTCGAGAGATAATGAACTAAGAGGACCGTTTGCATGAATTAAAAAGTACCGTTACCTGCCTTCAGGCGCGTGATACGTCAATACATAGACATATAACACCGTATAGACAGTTCAAATGAAGCACCCGCGGATTTTCCTCATTTGCATATATGACACTGCGTCACCATTCAAGCTAAGCGTATTTAAGCGTATTGCAATCTGACTTCCAGGGGGACATTTGAACGTTCCCGAAGCCCCCGATACCATTCCGATAGCCATAAAAATGGAAAATATCGATTCTTCCTCATGCATTATTCATTTTTGTTTTTGCGCACTGCGATATTCTCAAATTTTGATTGGACCCTGCCTTATGAATATGGTAAATATTTAAATGAATGGCTCGAGACGAAATATGACCTTTTTTCGTCACTTCCGCTATAAGTTGGCTGTGATGACGTCACCCGCACAGAATGATCATTTTATGGGGAGAAGTCTGAAGGTCAGTACAACTGTAATTATTCTTGAATTTCTTAAATTCACTTATATTGACAAGAAATCCGAACATTGTGAGTGATCTACTGGTATTTATTTACATTTTGAGAAGTTGCAAAGGTGCTATGATGAATAAATTTTGGGGCAATCCACTCTCAAACGTTCAATACATTCTTCATCGTCGTGAGCATTATTTTCGGCTTGATTTTCACTAGAACCCTCTTGGCCTTAACAGCTTGCCCAGAGTGTCGGGCGGGACGTCATCAGAAAATTCGTGCAGTGCTCAAGGATCTTGAGTTGTTTTGTTGAATTATCCCCCCCCCCCCCCCATCAATCAGCATGATCAATAACAATATTTCCTATTCACTGCTAATAGATGAAAATATATGAAGAAATTTGGCTATTGGTCTGAAAATATTATTTGGACCTGTTTGAAAAGTAACAGTGAGTTATGCCTAACTTTAAATTAACGACCGTTAGAAGATGTTGGCAATCAAATCTAACTTCCAAGTCAAGAGAAGTGAGGAAATTGTCTAACGTTAGTTGGTCTGGCTAACTGACTGTTACTGTTAGTGTTACTGGGAGTTAACTTAATTCGTCGCCGATATCACGAACCGGCACAAAATCCATTTTACGTGTAAATTTTGGGTTTTCAGGTTTTTACATATTTTGAAAGGCAATGTAAAAATCTACATGTTCACCAAATTTCAGTGCCTGATCTTGATTATTTTTCGAGATAAAGGCATTGTTAAAAATCACCTGTGTCCAAAAAATCCCGATTCTGCGAAATTTGGACCTCACGAACCAGCACTCTTAACTGAGTGCCACTTCGTGAAATCCGAACAGCATCGCGCGTATTTTATGTTAATGCGTGTAGATGCAACATGTCTTCTCTGCATTTGGAGCTGTGGTTTCACGAACTGGCAGTGAATAGGAATTATTCCCGTTTTCATCGTTTTCACTGATGTGGAAGTAAGTTGAATGTCATTTTAAAGTATTATTATATTGAAGGTGTGATGATCTGCCCATTATATGTTTATTTTTAACATAGAACAGAAAAAAACACAAAAACAAATCATTTTCCCCCCAAGCGATCCATGTAGTCCCGCACATTGCGAATGATGGCTTCCTCGAGGATGGGTTTCATAATGTGTCTAAGAGTGAGACTCAAGAGTAAGACGCCTCGTACAATCCACATCATTGTGATTCATATACTATTGAGTGATAATATAAGATGATAATGACGATGATAACCTGGTCGTAGTCGATCCCTGCAGATTTTTCTTTTTTTCGGGGATGGGGGCAAGCCAAGATAACAACAAAGCGGTTTAAACAAAAAAGGATCAAAAGTATCTAAACAAAGGAGCCAATGATGGGCATAGAGAGATTTGATGCAATCTTTGGGGGATTTGGGGGGAATTTTCTGGTAAAGAATGTAAAGTCTTAAGAATTTCAGGGGGATCTGATTCTGAGGCAACACTACATGCCCCTGTTACCTAGGCTATAAGATCATGGATAATGAACAAATCATAGAACTGCTAGCTTGTAGGCTTATTAACTTCTAAGTTCTGGCATTACTAGGTTTTAAAAAGAATACATGTATGGACATTGCTGATACTTTGTAGGGCCTGCTGGAGGTCTTAGTTACTTTAGTAATTCAACATCTTCTTCAGATTGACCCCTCTTTTTGAAGACAGTTCTGTATTCTGTAAATCTATATTTTCTTTCAATATGACAGGGCTTGGACCAATTAAATCGTCAGAGCGAGAGCTTATCCTTGGTCAGAACTTCTAATACGCATGGACTGGGAAGGGTGTTCAGTTCACCAGAAAATGTGAAACCACTGGATCTGATAATTATTTCTTTGCAGATTGGGCGGTCTTATAATTGTTAAGAATATAATAACAGTAATTCGATATCTTATCCACTCAAAGAGGATTTTTAAAAAGTACATATTGATAAACCATTTTATTTAGTTTTTAAAAAATAGTCCTTAGTCTTCTGAGATTGTTTGCTTCTGTAAACTGCTTTGGAGAAAGTCTTTTTGTTCTCTTACCACTGTAAAGAATAAACAACAGTCTAAAGGTTGGCTTCTTCATTGTTCAGTCAAAAATATTATGAACATGTTTTGTTTCTTCCTTTCACAGAGTCTGCATTACTGCATAGTGTGTGGTCTTTTATCAGAAAGGTGAAATATGAAAATGGGGAAAAGGTAAGGTCCTCTATTTACTTTGTTGAGTTTTTTTCAAAGAATCTATTAAAAATCAATCACCCTCGGCTCTTTTCTTCATTTTATTTGGTCATCTTAATGTTAACAGCGGATAAATCAATCTTTTTCATAAACTGTTTTTGCTCATGATTCATAGAGTAAAACTATAGATGTAAAGTTGGCAAGCTTCAGGTGTAGGGCTATATACTTTCTGTGAAGGTTCGTCACCTGAGATGAAAACCTCTGTTTTTTCTCTCCCATCTTTATTTCCAAATTAGAACATTATGATGTACTTGGCAAGTGGAAAAGAGATGGCTGCCTATGTTAATGTTAAAGGACCTCATGTGTCATCCAAGAGAAAGCCCACTCCAAAGATAAGAAGAAAGGGAACACTAGTAAGGTTGGGAGGAAGGAATAGCTGGTGGACGGGAAAGTTCTCAACGTGGTCATCATGATAGGCCCAACACAAACCAAATTTTCAGATGACAGTGATGATGACGACGGGGATCACATTCCGTATCATGTCAGCAATTGGTAAGCAAATATAATTCTCTGTAATAATGATATACAAGGGTTATGCTCTGATGGTAACCCCTTGTCTATTCCAGTTTTCCTGTTACTTTGAACACGAAAATAATCGTAATCGAGAAAAAAATATATCATGTTCATTCACTCATCTTGGCAAATACATTTTTACGGCAATTAAATAATCATTTCATAATATTATTATTTGTTTCTGTTCTAAGGTCGAAAGGTTGAGAGGTATTATTATGTAAGCCATATTCTTGGTTATATACTTCTGAAAAGCAATAATCAAGAAAATGATGGATAAAACTAAAAATTGTATTGGTTTCTTTTCATATTGCCATCAGATTATGTATCACTTTTTCCCCCACTTTCATTCTCATTTGTTAGGCTGTGCCGCCAACAAGGTCTTCATTAATGTATCTCTACCTGCAGAGGTTTGTGCTAGCAACATCAATGCTTATAATGGAACATCTCTGCTGATAACGAAACATCCAGGACCTAGCAACATCCCTGCTACTGATAAAACACATCCAGGACCCAGCAACATCCCTGCTAATGGTGAAACACATCCAGGACCTAGCAACATCCCTGCTAATGGTGAAACACAGGGTGAAACACATCCAGGACCTAGCAACATCCCCGCTAATGATGAAACACATCCAGGACCTATCAACATCCCTGCTGATGGTGAAACACATCCAGGACCTAGCAACATCCCTTCTAATGATGAATCACATCCAGGACCTAGCAACATTCCTGGCAACATCCCTGCTTATGGAGAAACACATCAAGAACCTAGCAACATCCCTACCAATGATAAAACACATCTAGGACCTAACAACATCCCTGCTAATGATACAACACATCCAGGACCTAGCAACATCCCTGCTGATGGTGAAACACATCCAGGACCTAAGAACATCCCTGCTAATGGTGAAACACATCCAGGACCTAGCAACATCCATGTTAATGATGTAGCACATTCAGGACCTTTGACTTTCCAAGTTAATAGTAACAGTTGGTTTTTCATATTTTATAACATCAATTAAACAGATTATAACATTTACAAAAGGGTAACTTCAAGCTGATTTGGAATTTCAGTTGAATTAAATAAGCTTACTAGCAGCACTGCTCACCAGCTACTGGTGAAGTCAGGACATGGTTTTATCATGGACCCTGCTATGGTTTTATTTGAGTGCAAACTGTTTGATTCATACTCTTAGGTATTAATACCTATTCATTTATTTCAAGTTGTCCTATTCTTTACACCTTTTTAAGTATGGATACATGGACTTCATCATAAACGATATCAGAAAAGAAGGAAAATGCTTGCCAACAGGCAAATGAAACAAGTCATTAAATTTTCAGAAATGCGGAAACTTCTGCGTGGACATGGTGTGTTATCTGACAAGGAATAGGTAAATAATGGTAAATAATGAGGTTATTTAAGCTATTAATGCACAGGGTTGCTTTTGAAAATATCTAGAAACCTTTGAATGCAGATAATAGTCACAGTATACATAGCACTGCAGAGTGATTAAACAATCAAATCTGATCTTAGTGATTTCAGCGTTTTACATTGATGTTTTGAAGATTAAAATTTTGGAAACTGTGTCCCCTGCAAGTGACAAAGTAATGTACAATTTTCTATTTGATTAATGTCAAACTTCATGAACATGTACTGTCATGACTGCAATATCTGCCATTGATGAAGAGTAAATTCAGACAAATATCAAAGTGATTTTATAACTTTGTGATTTAACAACTCTTGCATATTAATTTGTGAGCTTTGTTATGATGTTCAGAGGGAATAGAAGGGATAAACAAACACACAGGAATATGTTTCGAAACCAGGAAACTGTCAAGATATGTAAGCCAACGTGTATAATGTACATACCGCCGTTTATGAAACCGTACTGGGTACACTTAAACATCAATCTATGAGGGAAACAGTCTGGCCTTGCATTTCGCTCACTTTTTATTATTTCTTTTATAAAAAGCTCATGATGATGCGTTTGAGTTGCATTTTCGGGGCTTCATTTTATAACATAATTACATCCCTTGACAGCATGGAGGCCATAAACTTCTCTTTTTTTTAGTTACCAAATCCCCTTATGATACAAAATTTCCTTTTCGAGGACATGTATGCTAGTGATCTGTAAATGAAGTATGACATTAATTTGATACAGAGGTTTAAATAGATGTAATAGAATGAACTTAATGGACAATTATAGAATCGTTATAACATACGAAATGTAATGCAATTTGTAATTTGTTTGTAAGATCTAGTAAAGCGGTGTACCAGTGCATTAAAAAGACCTTGGGATCGATATAACTTCAACCATACACAGATACATGAGATATTTAAGACTTGAAATTGCCAGACTTAAGATAAAATAACATTAGGATGAACGTGTTATATCAAAATATATCATCGGTTATATTGAGTAAGGCTCGAAAATGACATTGTAATTACGCGTATATCATTCCTTTATAGCTTTCATTGATATTCTGTTGCCTTATGTCTTAGTATTTGTTTCATGAATTTAGTATCTAAATGGATAAATATTTTTTCAATTACCAAATTTTCAGATGTGGAACTAATGTAAAGCTGATTGCTAGTATTTGTATTTCAGATGCAAATTACATTGCATCATAAAATCGGACTTCAGTCTAATTTTTGCAACAAATTGTTTCCATTGTTATTGCTGAAGCTGGTTTTTAGTATACCAAAAATGACTATTAAAGCTTCTTGGCCTATACAGTCACATGGAATAATTTGAGATCATTTGTTAAGTAGTATGTTTTAGCCATATTGTTTAATGAACTGAAATGCGAATAAAATTCTTTTGAAATTAAAGGCTTAGGTCGTCTGAAGTACTGATTTTATGTTTGAAGGAAGTATTATGATTAAAGAGAGCATGTTTCACTGAGACAAGAATGGAGGGTATGTTTTTTTTTATTGATATGATAATGTATATGTTCATATCATTACATAAATATAGATCATGTGCAAAAAAAATCAAAATCAAATGGGGCAAAGGAATATGAATACAGAACAATGAATGTAGCTTTGAAATGGGAAAGAGAGGGGGAGAGAGAGAAGGGGAGGGAGAGAGAGAGGGAGAGAGAGAAAGAGATGGGAAGATAGGGGAAGGAGGCTTGACAAAATAATATATGAATTTCCATATTCATGATTCATGCCCGCTTCACTGTCATATTCAGGACTTCATATGGGGGGGGGGGGCACAAAATCTTTTCCAAGTGACGCCCCTCCCCCTCGAAAACGAAAAACAAAATTATATTTGAAACTAGATATACTGGTCCGTCTCTTTGAAGCCTGAAGTCGGAAAGAAGTAATACAAGCGCAAACACCCTTTGGCTCTAGCTCTGAACTGAGGTGAATATTGTAAAACAGAAATATCGGTAGATAAACTAGGCCTATATGAAAAGATGAATAGGATATTTTTCAATCCAAAGTTCATTGAGAGGGAGTGGCACATTTTGGAAGCATTTTCTTATTGTACATTTTGGTTTTAAATATTTTGTGGCCATGATGATTATGGGCATACTTATAGGCCTACTGTACTGGGAAACAGCATAATACATACATGTATCGCAAGTGCAGTGGTTATTGCATAAAGTGCCGGTTCGTAACGCGTAGTGCAGGATTCGCGCATAGCGCCTGCATTGCCTAGATTGCTTTTACGAAATGACACTCATGATGCTGTGCCAGTTCGTAAAATCTACGCTTAGTACACAACAAGTGCGCGTTGAGAAAAAGGCGGATTTCACGAACTGGCACTCTTATTAGAGAGTGATTATTTCATAGAAAAAGGGAGTTATATGGGAAAAAAATATTAGCAAATCTTGAAATTCAGAACCTGTACTCATCACATGTAAATTTTGTCGAGCATCCGACCACGATAGCTTATAAAAGTTGGGGTTTTAAAATGTTGAATTCTTTAAATGCCATTATCTCGAAAACAAGTTTTCGCACCGAAGCTAAGTGTGCCGGTTCGTGATATCGGCGACGAATTGTTACATTTCAAATTCAAGTTTAACATTAGTTGACATTGAAAGACAAGTAGAGCCTAGTTAAAACTGATCCCCCTTTTATTTTGACAAATCTGTTATTGTTAGACCCGGTCCACTATCTAATTCAGATGTAGACATAAGGCCTAGATCTAGTCCAGACCTAACAGTTAGATTTAACGTTAGTTAGTCCTAGCAAAGATCGTTGATAATCTTTCCTACTAACATGTTAGTGAGTAGTAATATTAAGGTTACACAGAAAATCTCGATTACGAATTCGATGTTCAGTGACAGTGGCTACCTTGTGTTCTTCATGATTGACTCATAAATTCTGTCTTTTTTTTTCTTATTGCTAGCTTGATTTCTTTTTCTTCCCTTTTTCCCCCCAGTGTAAAGGTTGAGCACGTAGCATACCAGCATAGTGATTGCAGTGAGCGACAACAGCTTGTCTAGATTCTTGCTAGAAATGTAACTTGAATTAATGCTTCTTTTTCTCTCTCTCTTTCTTTTCAGGAGCTTTTCTTCTCCAATAAAATAATTTAGATTTTGTGGAGACATGTACAAATCCAGAGAGGAAAAAAGAACTTGCTGAAGTTTGAGAGGTAGGCTGTATGAATAAATTTGCTGTTTATAGGTCTAGATCTAGGCCTATGCCAATAAATAATCACAATGATAATGATAATAATAATAGGACAATAAAATAATAGGCCAATATTAGTATAATAGTTGCTCTTGATTGAACTTCGTGCTTTTTGTCAAAGTAGATTCTTTCAAGTATATGGAATGGATCCTGTTTTTCGGAATAATAAAAAGTAAAAATAAAGATAGTAATGATAATGATAAAAATAATGGACAGTCTATAAAGCAATCTAGCAAAATATATATATATATATATATATATATATATATATTTCCCAGGCACAAATATAGAAGAGATAAGACAATCCTCATGAATGAATGAGTGTCAAGTTCAATTTATTATCAGATTCAATTCACTTGGATTTGAAGGTTTTTAAGGATGTAATTCTCAACATCATTGATATATTTTGCTGTGGAGGAGCTACTGTAGTTGAGAAGGCCCTTCCAGAAGACAAGTTCGTGGAGAGATATATTCAATGAGTCCGATCCTGTACATAGCTTTATGTTGCTATAATCAATACATGTTTATGAATATGTATCTTACATATCTCACATGTCTTACATATTTATTAAAGTTTGTCCTGTTTCATTTTTTTCATACAACGGATATTCACGAGTTCACACCTCTTCATCTTCATTGTTGATGGCAGCTGGACAAAATCAAACTCTGCACATATCCCGAAGATATTGTAATAGGTACATTTAGCAAAAAAGAGGGACGGTATCAAAAGCTTTTAACCTTGAATAGCCTGCCACATCCCTAGTCACTACCCTCAGATCTATCATACGTTTTAGTTCCTAATTGAGAATAGAGTTTTCTCTCTAAGATGAATTGGGACATTGTAGGGCCAAAACCACTAAAAATGTACAATCGGGATGTAAGAATTTCGGAAAATTAAAATCTTCTTAAAACACTTTTGCACACTGCAAACTTAAAGATAACAATATGAATTTTTAATCACACAAATATAAGCACGTAATATTACGAACTTTTTATTCAAGAACTCCTTAAACTGAACACATACATTTTGCAAAATATAACATACGTTACTGCACTCATAATTCTGTATACATCATTAAGTAAGCCCAGGAATGCACAATTTTATTAGGTTTTCATCATTATCTATGCTGTTGCTGTGACAAATCTAACGCCAAAAGAAACTTATACATTTTCCATTTACGTGAATATTTTATATCACTGTGAATTCAGTATTACTGAATTTGGAGGAATCTGCGCACATATGTGAGTTAAATTGTTTTGTGTATCTGCCGAAGAATTGAACATACACGCCTAATTGATTTACCTTAAAATTCCATGTGAATGTTACTGTAAGATAAAAATCAATTCATATCCATCACAATATCATTAAAGAATGTTTTTCAATGTTACGTAAGGTAACGTATGTTTCACGAAGCAGTCACGTATGTTACCAACACTGTACAAACAAGAATAATCGAAGAAAGTCAATTACTTTTCAAAGATGAACACGGTATCAACACTTATAACTAACTAGATTCAAAGCTGTCATTCCAAAGCAATGAATTTGATGAATACGACCAAATTCGTACATGAAAATATTTGGTATGGCAAAATTATGACTGCCGTTAATAAACATGATAAAAAGCCTCCCAGCCATATTGCCGGCACACTCAAACATGTACAGTGATTCTTCCTGAGCCCAAAGTACATTGTACTTATATGCCTACTATCTTTGTCTCTCCCAACCTCCCAACCATGCTGCATCTGCATATGCCTTTCTGACAACTCTGTAATTGCCGAGTCTGGAATGACTGGCTTTATGCCCCTGCCCTATCTTCCAACCTTTTGCAGGCCCAATTTTGTTTCCTTCAAACTTTTCTTGCTCTTAATTTCCAACATGAAACTCTATAACTAAAATCTCTCCCAACCTCCCAACCTTGTTTCATGTCACCTCAGTGAACTCTCGTGACAAATCCATTGCCTCAGTAACCCAGTGACATTAAGAGCAAGCGACCTGTCACAAATTCTGCCCAGCCTCCCAACCATAAGTATAATGTCCCACAAAGCGTGAGACACAAAATTCTTAAACATGGGTATTCTTATCAGTAACCCAGCTCTGCATGTGAGTTAAATTCTAACAGTTGTTATAGTAAAAACTTAATAATTGTTTCATTTACTGCCTCATATAGGCCTAATTTCAATCCGCCTATTCATATAATTATACACAGAACTGAGGCAATCTGATTACTTTCCCGGTGAACTGTAATTCCCATTGTGTGTCCTTAGTTTATACATATGTTAGGTCCTCCCGTTCCCATGATATTATAAAAGTACCCATGGTGGGAGGGGAGGGAAAACTTGTTGCCTCGACGGAATTTCAGACTGCAATGGCTGTGCATGTGCTACGCGCACACGTTAATACACTGCACTATGCAGTGCACATACACCTGAATCGATTTTGAGCACTTGCATATTTTAGTATCCGAATTATTCTTTCAATACAGTTAACACTTATTTCTCTCAAAATTTTACTGATCACTGAAAATGATCATTACCTTTTGAGAAGAAAACAAGTGTACAAATGATTTGCCATTGCTCGCCGTTTAATTCCGTATGAGGCATCAAAACACAGAGGCAATGTATGCCTAAATATAAGATGTGATGAACATCAAAACAGTCTGAACCAGGAAACAATGTCATGAGACATAAGATAACATAAAAACTGCATATGCATTAGAACTGTGGCAACTTATTAAACTCAATGAAAAGATATGGTCACGTGATCACCAGGAAGGATAGTAGCTCCTCCCTGGGGCGGTTGATCACGTGACCCACCCGCAGAATAGTAGCTCCCACGGGTATTCCCCTAAATCTTGGTAAACACAATCTTTGTAGCATATACTTTCATATTAATATTTGTGATCTTGCGGGTTACAAACAATTTGTTTCTGAACAAAAACCTTCCACCCAATTTTCTTTTGCCCAGTCCTAAATGACATAAATTTGGAGCCCCCATAGTATGCTTGCAATTAAATCTTTTCCTAGCTTAGGTATTTTCCACATTCAACACTTAATACTTTAACACTTAAAACCTACAGAAGTGCCCTATTCATGAATGTCAATGCCCTTTTATAGAAAAATTTGTTCCATCTATGGTTGAAATAACAAAAGGCTACCCACTTGGTACAACATCCAACACTTAACACTTTAACATTTAAAACCTGCCGGGGTGCCCTATTCATGAATGTAAATGCCCTATTACAGAACAGTTTGTTCCATCTAGGTTAAAATAACAGAAGGGCTCCTCACTTGGTACAACATTCAACGCTTAATACTTCAACACTTAAAACCTGCAGAGGTGCCCTATTCATGAATGTAAATGCCCTATTACAGAACAGTTTGTTCCATCTTGGTTAAAATAACAGAAAGGGTAACCACTTGGTACCATCATCATAGAACTAAATAATAGTTGGAGGATACTGAGCACACTCTCCTTGATAGGGCTGTACACGACATTATCAACCATTATTATGTGGCCCTAAAAGCCTACAATGCAATTAATCTCCCTTCCAAGAGTATGTTCAAGAACGGTGTATTTCACTTTCTTTGCTTTCCTTATTAGTTATTATTGTTTTATTTATTTATTTGCACATCACCATAGGAACAGCCGCATCTTGCGACTTTTAATCAAATAGGCTTTTTCTGGGGTGAATAAGGTACACCTCGCTAATCTCCCTTGATCTACGAAATAGAGCCCCCCCCCCCCTTTTTTTTCAGATGCGTGCATAATTATAGCAGGGTAGCACTGTTTAAAGTGTCCTCCAATTAGCATGTAAAAAGGACTGATACACATAAACAGGAAAATGGATAACTGTTAACATAAATACTCTAGACAGCAGGGGAAAAAGAAAAGCATTGACAGCCTCATGTTCTCACAATATTTTCCAGGCTTTCTTCATCTTGTTATCGAAATGAATCCAGCCTCCCTTGCTGCTGTCTTGAAATTGTCATAAGGATATCTGATCCTGTGTCGGAGAGGTGAACCCCATCTCTATTGAAGAGGCTGTGGTTCGTGGAGTCAAATTCGTGCTTGATGACGGTGGTCTTCGTCATCCTGGCTAATTTCCTCCTTGCATACTTGTTCAGTGACTTACGTACCCCGTCCAAGGCCTCCTGAGAGGTAGAGCCTGGTTTGCGACCATAGTAGAAAAGCCGTGGAAGGATACTGGACCAAGCGATATGGGTATGCGGCATTCTCGTACGTAGATCTTGGATGGCTGTGTCAATTGCCATCCTGCACCGGCAGGCATCGTATTGTCCAATGTCGTTTGACCCCAAGTGGACAATTACCAATGCGGGAGGAGCGTCGCATCTCAGCCGGTTAGAGACCATCCTGGGAAGATCGTGGAGGGTGGCGCCGCCCTGCCCATGCCAACGGACTGAGATATCTGGCTCGCCAGGGTGCAGATAGTTGAGTTGTGAAGCCCTTTCTTTCGCCCTCCTGACCAGGCTATCTCCTACAATCCAGATCCATTTTCCGGTCCCACCTGCAATAAAAGGGAAAGCTCCCGGAAGTAACATGTTCTATACATGTGCCCAGTAAATTGACATAACAATATTCATTATTGTCATTATTACACAATTACCTGACTTGCTAATTATTATCTTCATTTTCATTATTCAATTGTGATTATAATCATTATACTTGGATGTATCTGCTTAAATGCATATATGAATAAAACTATGCTCTCTTTATAGTAACCATAGAGTGCATTCATGACTGTTTGCATGTAGCTTATATAACCATCCAACGTAGTTAGCTGTGGGGGTTACAATTGGAGCATTAGTAACAAGTCACCTTATGTAACGTAGAAAGGCGTCACTACGCCATCTGCCCATGGTCATGATTTGTTCGGGAGGTATGCCTTTCAGGGTTGCCGTTGTGGCTGCCCCGATGCGAAAGGAGTGTGTTCCATATTGGTTAACCCTGACCCCCGACTCTAGCAGTGTCTTCTTCAGTACTGCATTGAATTGATACCTGGTAAGGGGGGAGCCATCCTTGTGGCAGAAAAGTGGCCCTTGCTCCTTGGGCCTTATTCTTAGGTATGTCTCCATGGCTTTGACAGGGCATGTGCTCTCTGTCTTATTTTCTTTGATTTTCAGCCTTGTACACCTCCCATGCTGGTCTGTTTTTGAGAATCTAATCTTTACTAGTATGAAATCTGCATTCTCTTGACCCCATTGGATATCATCCTTAGCCAATATCTTCCTCCCATCATCACACTGGCTTTGTACCGTAAATTCTCCAACCCTCAAAAAGCCAAAGAAAGCCAACAAAAATGCCGCCTGGAACATTATTGACTCGTATCTGGAGAAGCACACCCGGTTTAGGTTTGGTATTAGCTTGCCCAATAATTCCCAAGTGATAGGTCTCCTGGTGTCTTTGTTATTTCTGTCTCGCTTTTTCCCCCTCTTGCATTTTCTTAATTAGGAAGTGTTTTGTGGGGTCCGGCCACCCATACATGTTGTGGAAATAGGCAATTGCAGCTACATGTAATGAGATAGTTCAGGTAGCCTTCCCTTTAATGGACAGATGAGCTATGAATGCCATAACCTGGGTGAGCGATGCGGGCCATGATGGGCTCATGTGATGGTTTAGGCGGAACACCTGGAAGGAGTCCACAGCCGCCTGGTATGCTCGGAGGGACCCCGGTGCTAATGCTTGTCCTAGTAATCTGCGACTTTCTTTCTGTAAGTTGGCAATATCCCCATTGGTATTGCTGTGGCCCTTTTGTCTGCCCCGGGTGCTAGTTTGTGAAATCTTTCCATCTGGAATCGAGAAAGGGAATCCGCTATGCTATTATCATGCTTTAAGCATGCTACAACAAATGTTCTCACCAATCTCATTATTTTGGGGTCATGTGACGTCTGCTTATTTATCACAAACTTAATTGACATGTTGTCAGTGTTTAGAACTATTCTCCTATTTCTCAGTTCCTCCCCCCATACAAACACCGCTAGTGTGATGGGTACCATTTCCTTCCATGCTATGGAATTATTGTGGACAATATCCTTAGAAGACCATTTTCCATTGAACCATTTGCCCTTCAGGTAACATCCAAATCCTATTTCTTCACTTGCATCTGTGAAGAGATCAATTTCTTCACTATTTACCCAGCACTCCTCGGGGATAACTGATATGCCATTGAAACATTCTAGAAATATGAGCCATGATTGTAATTCCAGTTTTGCTCCTTCTGATAGTGTGAGTTGTTGTGTATCAACTGTTTGGCCTTGCATTAAATCTATTAAGCGACGCAAAAATGCTCTACCTGGGCGAATTGCCCTACAGATGAAATTAAGGAGGCCGGCTCCTGATTGAATTTCTTTTACTGTTGTTGTCTTTAACGACAATAATTTCTTGATCTTATTTCTGGCTTTAGCAAGCTTGTCAGGGGGGACTCTTACTTGCATGAAGTTTGAATCGAGTTCCAACCCAAGAAATGTTAGTCTTGTGGTGGGACCTTCTGATTTTTCTTCAGCTAAAGGGACACCTATTTCTTAGCATGCTGATTTGAGTGCCTGTACTACATTATGGCATGACACCCCCCTTGATTGGGCAGGCCCAATACACAAAAAATCATCCATGTAGTGTATTACCCTATCTGAGCCACTCCGTACCTTAATACAATATTCAATAAATGTGGAGAATTTTTCGAAGTAAGGTGCGTTTCGAATCCCCATGGGAAGACATTTGTCAATGTAGTATTTCCCTTCAAATTTCACTCCCAATAATTCAAAATCTTTGGGGCTTATGGGTAATAAGCGAAATGCAGACTTAATGTCCTCCTTGGCTAATTCTGCCCCTCTCCCTGTTTGAGCTATCATGTCAGCAGCTTTGTCAAATCTTGTGTATTCTACTTTACAACACTCATCTGCAATAAAATCATTAATAGAATAGCCCGGAGGGAAAGAGAGATGATTGATCAGTCGGTATTCACCTGGGGACTTTTTCGGTACTAAACCTATGGGACTGGATCTCAAATTGACCAGGGGCCTCGAGTCAAAGGGGCCCATATAACGCCCCAGTTTCACTTCTTTCAGAATTTTTCACGAGCTATTTCAGTGTTGTTTTCAGCCGATTTTAAGTTAGGGAGATCTACTGGCATGCGGGGACCTGTATAATTCAGATTAAATCCTTCCCTGAAACCTTCGTTAAGAAAATCAGCTGCTTGTTTATTGGGGTAATCCTTTAACAGTTTCTTTAGATTTTGAAGCTTGATTGGTACATGAGCCATTGACATCACTTCCTCAATATTGAGCTTGTGTCCATCTCCCTACTGCTGCTTCCTACTGGGTATTGGGTCCCCTACTAGTTGTGGTAGTTTTTGTTGGGTTGGTTTGTTTGAGTGGGCAATGTACTTTCCCATGCCCGGCTGCCTGGCACTGTATACATTTGTGGGCATACCTACAGTCCTTACGTTTGCACGATCCTGATCGGAAATTGAGTTCGTGGCATACTCCATATTTACGAAAGGCAGGTGTCTGTAAGTTTTGGGGGCCTTTCTTCCTAGCCAGTGCTAGGTTAGTGATTAGTGCACTTGGGCGCTTACCCTCTCTGTTTACCCACTGTTGGTGACTGGGGGCAGGGGCCCGTGCCAATCGTGAAGGTCCACCTCCTACTACATGCAGGAGCCAAAGTTCCCCATTAATCTCTGCCCAGGACCCACTTGTTGAAATTCTATGTCGTATTCCCTCCAACCGTATCCATAGTAGCGTGAAGCAGCAGAACGAATGAGGTGGCAGTATTTCAAAATTTCATGTGTGCGCTGCGGATTTGCTTCCAAATAGATACTCGTGTATATCAGGAATGCATTAGTCCATGTTTCAATGGACAAAATCTTGTTTTTGGAGGGGGCATTGTATGGCTTTAACACCCATTTCTCTTCCTCCTCAGCTACCGCCAGGTTTGTTCTTTGCTCTGCTGCTTCACGCGTAGTGTTGGAGGCTACATCTTGCGCATTTACTAGAAGGTTTAGATCTACATACTCTCCCTTCCAATTTTTTCCCGTATGCTGTTGGGAACAGACATACCCAGTTTGTCTCCTAATGGGTTTATGGGGGAATGGTGGAGGTGGTTACAGCCTCTAATCAAATTCTCTGTATTAGGTCTATGTTTTGTGTTACCCAAGGTTTGATCAGCTTGTCTCCTACTAGGGCCTGCTGCCTGGTTATCATAAACACGGGGTGCATTGTGAGTTTGGTTGGTACGAATCTGAACACTAGGGGGCACAATTGCGGGGAAAGATGTTGTGAACGGGGTTTCCCCTATCCCAGACTGACTCTGTTCTCTAGTATTTGGGGCTTGGTGCCCTATACTGTTAGCATGGCTTGGCACACAATCTGTATGGTCTTCTGTTACTAGATCTAAAACCGGATCTTATTCTACACCTAGTTCTATGTTTCCAGATCGGGTCTCACCTGCTGTAATAATGGGACTGCCTTCGGTGGTGGTACTGGGACGAACCTGACCCTGGGTTACTGTAGACGGCTGCGCCTGGCTAGGCCTGGGTGTAGCTGTTGTCCTCCGAGACGAAGGGCCCTGTTCAGTGGCCGAGGGGGCTCGCCTGGGCTCATTCCCCGCTGTGCTGCTTCGCGGTGGAGCTACAGCCCGTGTCGTGGGTGTAGCCGCTGTTGTCTGTGTCCGGCCGACGTCTCGAATTCGTCCTCGTTTAGACCGAGACCGTGTTCGTGCCGGTTCAGTAGTCTTTCTCTTCTTCCCCATTGTTTTCCCGTTTTTTTTTTATGACGAAGTGACTACAAGGGTATGATGAATATCGCTACTTGTCGTTGGGGAAAATGATAATGTTGCAACCTCGAGCCAAAACTTGTTGCCTCGATGGAATTTCAGACTGCAATGGCTGTGCATGTGCTACGCGCACACGTTAATACACTGCACTATGCAGGGCACATACTGCGTGCCGTTTCCCACTGTGATTAGTTCACATGATCCACTGCTGGTGATCACATGCAAACACCTGAATCGATTTTGAGCACTTGCATATTTTAGTATCCGAATTATTCTTTCAATACAGTTAACACTTATTTCTCTCCAAATTTTACTGATCACTGAAAATGATCATTACCTTAATTAAAGCTTAAAGAGAACTATAATGATTTATGTGTTTTTTTCGTAAATGTCAAAGTGAAATATTGAACAATTTAAAGTCTTTACAGTTCTAACACATTTTATTCACAAAGCTTAAAGAGAACTAAAATCATGATTTGGCGTAAATGTCAAAATGAAATACTGAACTATTCAAAGTCTTTAAAGTTCTAACACATTTAACTCGCAAAGGCCAACTGCAAATTGCAAGTTTGTATAACAATGTAACAACACATACTCCCAATCTTTTCTCCCTCCCGCAATCTAAACTTTCTTTCTCAGACCGTAGTAGACTATATCTCGGCTCCTCAGCATTAAAAAAAAAGACAGTGATAACGTATGTTTCACAAAACATGCATAATGTCAGAGGATGTAAGCATGAACGAACTTAACATCTTTGAACTTGGAAGATGGCAAACACACAAATAACCCAATAGTGTCTTAAATTACAAGTGGAATTCAGAAACTGAATTTCATTTAGTTAAAAAAAACATAGTTAATGCCATAAACTTCTTTCCCTATGTCGACTGTTCGATATTGAAAGAGTTAGATGTTGAGTTTTTCAAAGCGGTTGGCTTTATACTCCTCATGCTTCTCCGTGATTTCATTGGCTTGCTGGCTAGAAAGGACAAATCGTCTCATCGCGAGTTTCTTTGGTTCCTCAATCTTGCAAAGTACGTCTCCACGTGCGACCCATATTTTGTCCTCTTTAAATGGCCATTAGAAGACATTTTCTTCCACCTTGCCACGACTTGCCTTCAAGAACTTGATATGTACGTCTTTTTCATCAGCTTTAATTACTTAACCTAAATACCAGTCATTATCGTAGATCGCAGCGACCCAGTCGTCTGGTTGATAAACGGGCTGTGTTTTGTCCGGCTTGTCAGCATTACAGCAGGCAGGTTGGCTGAGCGTGTGTGTCACGATGTCGTCTCTGGTAGTTCATCATGTACCCATCAGTTTCCACAATGACAAGATAGACCGTGAGTGATGAGCTTCTGATTTCCTATCCCGACAACTGCGTGGAGTTTCAGAGTACCTGTTATTGACTTTACCGAAGACCACTTGTCCTTGATTTCTTCTGCTGCCAAACTACAGTCTTCTTTACTAACGAAGCAGTAGATGATTCCCGAGCCTTCTCGTTCTTGAGATGCCCAGGCAAAAAAAAATCGTGAGCATCTTGTATCACCGCGGATTCTCTTTTGACCGCTTCATCTGCAAGCCCTTTTACTGTTCCTCCGACGCCATCGCATGGGCCTTTCCCATGCCCGGCTTGAAAGTAGTTCCGTGATGCAAGTACTCCAAAGAGTTCATTGTGGTTAGACACAAGAGAAAAGTCTTCTGTATTGGGCGGTAGGACTGTGCGTCCAGCAATGAATCCGTTTCAGGGTCGGTACAATGTTCTGTAATCTGGGCACAAGGTCCTTGATGAAAGCCAGTACGGTGGAAGCATTGTGACCTGTGTCATCCGATACCGCAACGAAGCTCTGGTGTGGCAAAGTATCACTTTCATCACGGTAGCACATGATCATGGGATGAATGGTCACACCTTCTTGATTCCAATAGCCTGATTGAACCTCTTCTAATGGTGCACAGGTATAGTTCTCGGAGAAATCCATATGGAAAAGGCATTCCTCCTTGGGCAACTTGTCTTTGCAACGGATGATTGCTTGATATTGCTCTTTTACACGTCCAACGTGTTGACGGAATCCAGCACACTCTACTTTGAAGCGCTCGGCAAACTCATTCCCTTTCAAAACTATTGTCTGCAGTTTTGTCTTTTTTCCCCTTGGTCGGTAGACACACGCTGCCATTCATCAAACTGGACTTCTGACGCCTCCACAAGTTTCTCGATAATTGCTGTGACTGCAGCTTCGTCATTGCATTTAACAAATTCATCTGGGTTGTCGTTCGTCACTAGGCCTTGTTTTTTTTTTCAATGCCTTTAATTTCACGGCAAAGTTCTGATGCTTTTGGCATAAGCTGGTATTTCGGGAAGAGAATTGTACCAGCTTGATGTGACGTTGAGATTGGCGGATTCTTTGGAATGCCATCAAGGAGACCTGCCGTCTACCAACACTTTCAGATTTGTATTTGTTGTACAAATTGCCGATGTAGTCATTCAAGACTCTGATTTGAGACTTCACATTTTCTGATTTGCAGGCATCTTTCTTTCCAGGCATCAGACGAGAATTATCATCACGCGAGAAGAAGTTCACCACGTCATCATGAAGTGACCGCCATGCTTGGCGAATTTGATGTTTGGTTAGGTTCTGTGTAATGTTTTTAGTATGGATGATCATCGTTCCAAATGGAGATTGGAATAGTGGATAAATGTGTTAAGTAAAATCCTGATTTTATCAAGAATTTTATGATGTAGCATAGGTCATAATCTTTTAAATTCCCCGGAATACGATAGGATATCTGTGCATCAGTTTAAAAAATATATATTTGCAAAAAAATTTCATGTGTTAAAGAGAGTAGCCCACTTTTGCAAGTGGCACCCAGTCTTGCTTTAAGCCACACACACACACACACACACAAAACACTCCTAAAGTTGAATTTCCCAGTACATTCCCGTCTAGGATCGAATAGGACATATTCAACACAAATTTCTTTATTTTATTTATTTTGTAAAGGCTTCTTCCTGACGCTTTAAGAGTGTAACCATTCATTTTCACCTATTCTTTGGAGTATTGTTGTAAATTTAGTAACATAATAGTTTTACACAAATATCTGTCTTTTAAAATTGAAATTGGCTAGTTTCTCTTCCAATTCCGAAACAGTGTTGTGGAAATGTGGGGTACTACTTCTGAAGGTGTAAGATTAGAAACTATAATACTTCCATCTTAATGAATTAGTCACGAATTGTATTTTTGTATGCAAGAATGACATACAAACATGAAGGTAAAATCAATCATCGATTTGTGAAAGTTATAACATTACCAAAAATCTGATGTAATTGCACTGGGCATAGATCTGTAATATATATCATGTAAACATGATAAATTCATCCTTGCGGTAATGATGCTAATAAACTTAACTTAATCTTTCGAACGTCCAGTAATCCACTTATTTTGTTTTTTTTTTTCTGTAAGTAACATGATTGAATATTTTAGAAATTGTGGTGAAGAGAGTGACAGAGAAATATAATATCTCAAGAGGATAGATAACAAGAGAGGTGACGTGAGATCATGGAGATGGTGATAAAGATTTTAATATAAAAAGAAATGAACAAAATAAAGATGTGACTGTGGGGAAAGAGAGAAGGAGAGAGAGAGGGGGAGGGAGAATAGGAGAGAGAAAGAGAGAGAGAGAGAGAGTGAAGAAGCCACTGGGGAGACATTTGCCAATTATACCTTGTACACGTTTGTTTTCTTTCTATTTCTCTTTTTTTTTTTTGGGGGGGGGGCTTCTTTATTCTTTTACCTGCCTTGTATGGATTTTAAAGTAAAACAGATAACTCAGCACAACACCTCCTACTGATCAGCTGGTAAAACGACTAATGACGGAAGGGGTGGGGGGGTCGGAATCAAGATTACCATTTTAATGTCCCTTTTTTTTTTTTTTTTTTAGAAAGCGTAATAAAATTAATGATACAGAAAAGGTTTTATCATCTTGGTTGAGCGCTGGTTGTAAACTGATCTGATCTCACTTGATATGAGATATAATCAGGGCGTAGCTGAGGGAGGCACAAGGGGCCCATGCCCCCCCCCCCCTCCCGTTACTTGTTACTTGTTACTTGTCGCAGTAATCCCAAAACGCAGCTCCTTGGAAGCTATACTGGGATGTCGATAATATCATGTGCCAATGGAAGTGACAAGGTGCAGGATTTGGGTTGGCTCACATATATACAATAAAAATGAGCATGTAGGGGTGCGAGTAAAAAAAATGCATTGGTCCATTTATAGCATGTGGGACCCAACAGGAGGCTGCATCATGCTGATGATAGGAAGTGCAGCTTCTCTGAACGTAGTTGGGTTTCCATGGAGAATGACATATCCAGGTAATCTGTTTCATATCCGTACTGTCCTAGGGAACATTGCATATTTGTATATGTCTATTGTAGCTTTGGGTATAGCATATTTAGCTATATGGTCGTGCCTACCAAGGTAGGTTGCTGGAGAAATGACTTGTGCCAAAGGCACGCGAACCACTTGATGGTGCATCCGGTGAAAAAGGGAGCATTGTGCTAAGAGCCGACGAGTGTGGAGGCTGTTCCATCCAAGGGTGGAGACCAAGGCTGAGGAGGATGTTGTTCTCCTGAAGTCACAGTGAACGAATTGGGCCGCAGCTCTTTGTACTTGTTCCAGTGATTCAACAGCTGTAACAGTGTGCGGATTCCATGCCTCAGAAGCGTACTCCAGTTGAGGACGAACTAACACAGTATATACCCCGGCCTTAACCTTTTTGGAAGACGATGGCAGAGTTCTGCGGATGAGGCCCAGTGTACGACTGGCCTTTCGCCTGATGTCCTGGCAGTGAAGATTCCAACGCAGATCTGTAGT
This sequence comes from Echinometra lucunter, assembly GCA_029962745.1. Lineage (NCBI taxonomy): Eukaryota > Metazoa > Echinodermata > Echinoidea > Camarodonta > Echinometridae > Echinometra > Echinometra lucunter. The sequence continues at coordinate 10,407,764 of CM057163.1, forward strand.
CACTGTCACCCCAGGTATTTGTAGTTGTTGGCTCTATGTATCACATCGGAGTCAAGACAATAATCATAGGCGCGATGAGAGCGTTTACGTGTGATAGAGGGTACTGCACATTTCTTGACATTAAATTTCATTTGCCATGTAGCAGACCAGGATGACAGCTGTAGTAGATCTTGCTGCAGGATGTGAAATTCTTCATCAGTTACGATCTCTCTGTAGACGACGCAGTCACCAGGAAACAGCCGAAGAGAGAATTTGATGCTATCTTGGATGTCGTTAATGAAGAGAAGGAAGAGAGTCGGACCGATGACCGAGCCTTGGGGGACACCAGAGGAGATATCCCTCCATGAAGACTGTTTGCCGTTAACAACTACAGACTGCTTCCTGTCTGAAAGAAAAGCCATTATCCACTTGAAATTGTCACCATTGATGCCATAATGCTGGAGCTTGATGCCAAGACGTTCATGGGGCACTCTATCAAACGCCTTTTGGAAGTCTAAGAAGATGGTATCAACTTGACTGCGTTTCTGTAAAATGAAAGACCAGTCATGAACGGCTAACGACAGTTGGGTGGTAGTTGATAGTCCCTGGCGGAAGCCATGCTGGGCATCACTAAGAATCTCATTGGATGCAAGATGTTTCGAAACATGGCTGAGGACCATGTGCTCCATTATCTTACAGGCAATGCAGGTGAGGGATATTGGCCGGTAGTTTGATGGGTCACTCTTGTCGCCCGACTTGTGAATTGGTGAAATGAGAGCCTTTTTTCCATTGTGATGGTATAGTACCTGTATTATAACTTTGTTGAAATAGAAAGGCAAACACAGGGGCAATCTCACAGGCTATAACCTTAAGAAGCTTGGATGGGATTTCATCAAGCCCGCTAGCTGTGGACGGGTTGAGTTGCTTTAACTTTTCTACTCCTTTCCTGTCAATGTGTAGATGGCCGATAGATGGGATGAGACTGGTCCTTTGATGGTAGACTCTGAGTATTTTCTTGAGTGAACAGGTGTGGAAAAATTGTTCAATGCCTCAGCCTTGTCTGCAGCTACGGAACACAGTTTTGAAGCTGTGCGCAGGGGAGGTATTCCAATCTGTTGATCGGCTAACAAAAAAAAATGAAAAAAGAAAAAGGTTAGCATATGCCTCATCTCATATAAGTTACACCTAATACAATTTTCATGCACGAATTTTAAAAAAATCCCCCTACCCTCACTTTCTCGCCTTGAACCCCCCCCCCCCCCCCCCCCCCCCCCCCCCGCTGAAAATTCCGGGGGGGGGAGGGACACTCAGTATATAATGCGTGATGGGTATGTGCCGCGGAGAAGATCCCCATTTTAACACTCAAATTTCCGTTCCAAAGCATAGCATTTTTATCTTATTGAGAAAAAAAAACAAAGAAAGCCGTTCCAAAGCATAGCATTTTCTTCTTAGCGAGAAAAGAGAAGAAAGAAGTCCGTTCCCAAGCTTTGCATGTTTTCCGTTACGCCGTTCCGGCCGCATTGATCCGCTACAATGAGCTGCATTTTTGGTGAAAAGCGGCCCGCAGAGCGCTGTCCGACCATCGCCTCTGCGCGAGCACACCCGGCGCCCGTGCCGCCGGGATAGCTGCATGCACGTATGCCCGTCCATAGGGATGCATAGGCACTCACACACATGTGAGCAAAAGAGATGAGAAAATCATGAAAATGAGAAGAAAATTTAGCACTTTGTCTCTGCTCCGTGCTGCACTGGATACTTAATTTGGCGTAAGATCCTGTTTGTTAGTGACCTCAGGAAGATATATGCCAACTTTCATGAAAAAAACTCACATTAGAATGAACAATAATCATTAATGAAAATAGGCCACATTTCACGTTTTGTTTCCTCCCCCATTGACAATATGTACAGTAAGGGAGCAGAGTTTTAACAAAAGTGAAATGTGGCCTATTTTTATTGATGATTATTGTTCATTCTACAGTGAGTTTTTTCATGAAAGTTGGGACATATCTTCCTGAAGTCACTAGCTAAGAGGATCTTACTTAAAATTAAGTATCCAGTGCGGCACGAAGCGGGGACAAAGTGCTAAACTTTCTTCTCATTTTCATAATATTCTCGTCTCTTTTGCTCATTGAAGCGTAAGAGATCGGGATTTCGATGAAAATCAAATCAGATGAACTCCCCATAAAGGATTATGATGGTTACCCAAATTAAGCAATTGAGTTTTGGTCCATAAGTGAAAAATGAACTTTTCCAGTCACAAGTGCTCACTGAAGCAAGAACTTTCCATGAAAATGCCACGCGATCATTGATACATGTACACCGGTCATATAAACATGCTAAAAATGTTATCAATATGATTTTTATTGCTCAAAAATAAAGCAATAATTACTTGAAAATTTTAATACGGTGATATTTTGTTTTTATTACGTGTTCATTCAACCGTGAATTAATAGGTATCAATTGCAAAAGTTGCAAACACCAGTCCAAAACACGAATTTATTTGCATTAGATCAACTTTACCGCGCGAAAGATGTCAAAACTGTAGTTTTTGCAATTTTCACCTTGTGCTCACTCAAGCATGAAATCTGGCCCTCAGGTCATCTGGTATGTTGGGAAGCACATGAAATTCATGGTGCATGCCTTCAAACGCTGAAAACTTGAAATGTGTTCCGATATCCTTGACTCAAAGTCATGATATGATGCTTGTGAATTTTAAAAAGTGACATCTTTTCTTTAGTGCCTGCTCACTCACGCATGACATGACGGATCAATCTCATTTTCTCACAGAAGTTGGTAAATTAGTGTAAAAACATTCATGCCAATTCATTTTGCTCAAAACCTCTTCGTTGAAAAGTTACAGCATTTTGTTTAGGGGTGAAGTTATTATTTTTTTGGTTGTGTTTAGATACGAGATTTTAGTGAAGAGGAATGTTTTAGATCAAGATAGTTTCTACAAGAAGCATTTTCCTTAGACAACAATATTATCTAGGTAACTTTTACATACAATCATGATTTGACGAGCGGGTCTCTTAATCAGTTCTGTCTCTGAGAATTTGATGCAACGTCGTTTTGGGACGTAGTTTGACATTTGCATCCCGGCCTGGCTTGGTTTTTCTTTGTCATTTTCATGTCAATTTCCTACTATATATTTTGCTTTGACCAAAAAAGAAAAGAAATTCGAGTCATCAATGAGGTAATTTAAATAATGAGCCACTGCAGTTTTGCCTGCTCTCTTATAACAGCTAAAATCCATCAAAATTGCATAATATCATCTCAATGCGGTTCCATGACATTTGCTCCGGCGACATTTGCTCCGCCGACAACTGCTCCGAACATGACGGCAAGTGCTCCGCGACAAGTGCTCCGCGAAATATGCTCCGCGGACATATGCTCCGCCGACACATGCTCCGCCGACAATTGTTCCGCCGACATTTGCTCCGCCGACATTTGCTCCGCCGACATTTTCTCGGCCGACATATGCTCCGCCGACATTTGCTCCGAAACGACGGCATTTGCTCCGAAACGACGGCATTTGCTCCGAAACGACGGCATTTGCTCCGGCGACATTTGCTCCGCCGACATATGCTCCGCCGACATATGCTCGGACGACATTTGCTCCGCCGAATTAATTATAATCATCAATAAATTGATAATAATTCTACTCTGCTCCGATAATTGATAATGATTATGACAATTGCCTCGCCGCCAAGTTCTCCACCGAAATGTTTTGGAAACCACGACACTTGAACCTTGGCCCCACGACACCATTCAGTGAATTTGAGAGCATGCCTTTATCATGTTACAGTGATCATTATAGATCACTGTAAATAATCAACGTGATCAGAGTAATCAGAGTAGATCTAAACAAACTGCAAAGTAGTTTGCAAAGATAGAAATACTGCGGTATGCCAAAATTGCCCCTTAAAGGTGCCTCCGCCCACCGAAGGTAGGTGCCGGAGGCATTATGTTATCGGGTTGTCCATCCGTCCATACGTCCGTCCGTCCGTCCGTCCGTCCGTCCCGTTTTCCTTTCTCGCGATAACTTAAGAACTGCTTGACGGATCAACTTGGAACTGGGCTCAAGACACATATAGAAGGGACAATGATCCGATTTTATTTCGGATGTCAAGGTCAAAGGTCATAGGTCATAGACGTCATTATATACATGAAAATTAAGCTTGTTCGTACGATAACTTAACAACTCTGTGACAGTTTAGACTCAAACTTTGCTCATGTATGAATATGGGAGGGACAATAGTCTGACTAGATTTGGGGTCACAAGGTCAAAGATGTCATTGCTTCGGTGAAAATAAACAAATAAATATGAATGTAAAATATACTCCCGATATGTTGATTAAATAAATTTCTCCCGTTTTAGGTAGGCTCATTTTCTACAAGCATTTGGATATTTATGCCATTAAAGCGCCCTTCTCAGTCATATTTTTAAACATTGTAATATCTTAATTTAAATGCATGTTTAAAAATATTTGATAACCACACACTAAATCTATCCTCTCTTAATATTCTTTTGATAATCTCAGAGGTTAAATGAATTTTGCAATGGCAAGTTTCTGCGCTTGTATGTCACATTCATTTACAGTTTTATGGCGATGCGTCCCATCTATATTCATCGTATTCCTGATTTGTAAACTTTGTTGAAAGTTGTTTAGTTTGTATTTTGCGAATTTAGTTATTATTGCAAATGATTTATTTCATCTACTTTCCCCCGGGTTAAGTTTTCTCCCAAATGTTCACAAACTTGTTTGTTTGTTTGTTTATTTATTTATATATATTTTTACTATTTTTACTGGCATGCGCAATTAAGTTCAATGTAACAATGTTCATGATTAATTTTTACATCTAGCACTGCTCCTTGCGTGTATCTTATTTCAGTTTCAATTTAACTGTTATTTGAATATTGTCTTATCCTGTAAATATGATGAGTATTCGGACTTTTGTCATGCACCACATTTCCTTTTAGAATAAAATCGAAATAGAATTGAATGGAATTAAATTTCAAATGAATGTATCTTGCAATGGCGGAGGCATAAATGTCGACCTTGCGCGGTCGAAGATTGATTTAGTTATTTTTTGTTTGTTTGTTTTCAGCTTTTAGTGCATCTTTTCGGTGATGCTCCCCAACTTCGAAAGGCACTCCGCTGCCCCCTGGCCAGCCCAGGCCACCCCCCCCCCCCTCCCCCATCCTGCGATTTTCTGTAAAAACTTACAGGAGCAAACATGCACATACGATGACGCGACATGTGCGTCTGCGATAATAGCCCTCTTTTAAGTTTCCCATAGACGTAGGTTTTGGGCTGTAGGGGTTTTGGTTTAGAATGATTTTGAGAATAACATGAATAAGGATTTATTGTATTAGTGCTATGTTTCCTTGGGAGCAATTGTAATGGAACCGCTCACACTCACACACGCGCGTACCCTCCCATTCACACCTGAAATAGATCGAATATCGTAAAGTTGAAATTACATGCAATGGCTCTATGATTACGCTCCAACGTTAATTGCTCCCCCGAAATATGCTCCGGAATAGACGACACTTGCTGCAGATTCTCACGCTCTTGTAAGTCACGGAATGCGAGGGGTATGTTCAGCAATCGGGAAAGGGAAGGGGTGTTGTGGGGGGGGGGGGGACTGAAGGGCTGAAGGGGAGGGATTAGGTGTTGTACTGGGATGTGCGGGTGCTTCAGTCTTTTCTCTTTATTTTGTTTCTTCCTCATTTCATTATTAATCTTTCTTTCAGTGAAAGAAACGAAGAAAGGACCATTAATCACATTGTTAGTTAACTGAAATGATTTACAAGTCTACGTATATAAAACTTTGATTTTACTGGTACCATTGTACGTATAAAGTTATTGTCAGTTTATGATTGTAATTTGTTTGCTATGGTTGTACATATTGATGTCACGGAAAGAAAAGAATAACAGAATATTTTAAAACAAAACAAAAAAAATTAAGGGGGTGGTTGTTGTTAAGCTTGATATACTTACTAACTAAACAATGTATTTGCACAATTTGCTGCCCTTGTCATTTCATTATCTCAAATTATTTTGAACTTATCACTTTTCATGTATTTATTTAATGTATAACTGATAAGGTTATGATCTCTCCTAGGAGATCAGTGAATTTTTGAGAGGAACAAGGATTCGTTACAAGGAAAATTAAGGTAAACTTATAGGGTACTGCGCCCATGACCTGTGCATGTGACAGGCATGTGACGTTAACTAGCCAACATTCAGATTAATTCATGTAAATGGCGTGCACTATACGCGTCGCTAAGTAGGTCAGTCGCGCAACGAGTTATCACACATCTGGAACAGTCATTGCACTGTAAAACCCGTACGAGGCGACAACTTTTTAAATTCTCCTCATGTTAATTATTGACATCTATGGTCTATATTATCAATCCTTCAAGGAAGAGAGTGAAACAGATAGGTTAAAAATTCAACGAGAACAATTTAACGGTGACTAGCCGAACATTCGACCGGAACCGGCAAGGATTTTGACAAAAGAAGGCAGCAATAACAGAATGATGGATGGACCGAGTGGAGCCGGGGCAGAATCCCCCAGCTGTAGCCCTGTGGTGAAGGCGTTGTCCCACAGGTCGAACATGGAGACCAAGCATACTCGGGCAAAATAACTTGGGCCTCGGCGTTATCTCCCTCATGAGACTCGGACATAGAGTTACATACGGAGAACGCACGAACTACCTGCTCGCGAGAATCTACTGCCATTACCACAGCAGGTGAGATATAGCAATTTTTTTTTTGCCTTTGCATTGATGCCCACAATAAGTGAATCGATTATTATGGCAAGAAAGTTGATTGTTATTGCAAGAGTTGATTATTATGGCATTTCCCTTTCATGCTATTAATATGAATTATCGAGCAAGGAGAAAGGCCCGCTGATGCACACAAAACCTATTGAAGCCTATTAACCGTCAAGGCTATTGTGGAGTACTTGATATTCGGATAAGCTACATGTACATGCATAAGTGTGGCGGGTTGAGCACATATAACTTTCTCTTTAGTTCTTGGATCTAAAAAAAAAAAAAAAAATAATAATAATAATAAATAGTAAAAAAAAATAAAAAAAAAACTTTAAACGCATGCACATTCGTAATGGAGACACTAGTTAAGTGACCTACTTCGAGATCCAGTGCCAGTTGAAAAGGGTCGCATATTATTACAGGCTTGGATATGGGATACAACATCCAAAAAGGGGGAACAAGTCAACCAGGTAGAGACTATAGAGAGTCTCTGACTTAACCCAGAGAGGTACAGTGTCTCCTTTAGGCTACGCTTTTGCAGTGTCTGATGGTCCAGAATATTGGGCAGTCCATATCGTACATAAACAGAAAGAGAAAAATGCACTGACAAATTTGAGCCCATGCCCAATGCTGTATGGAGTGGCGTTCTTGAATTAGAGCAGTTTAACGGTGACTAATCATTAAACTCTTTAAATTGGCAACACAGTGAATAATACATGATCAGTATTTCTGTGTTCAAATTGGCAATTTCTGATTTAATCAACACTTATAATTCATTTTCATTTATGCTATACCCACATTTATTTTTCAAGCCATGTAAGTATGTGTCCTCAAAGGTCCGTCTGTTCGCTGACGACACAACAGTCTATAGGGTGGTGAATAGCGATGCCGACCAAGATATCTAAGTACCTTGGTGTCACTATCCAACAAAACATGGACTGGGACAGTCATATCGGTGGGATCTGCAGCAAAGCCAGCAAAACCCTTGGTTTCCTTCGAAGAAATCTAAAAATAAGCTCTACAGAGATCAAGGAGAGAGCTTATAAAGCCTTTGTGAGACCTGTGCTCGAGTATGCCTCCTCGGTTTGGGATCCTTCTACCCAGAAACACATTGACAAGCTGGAGTCTATACAGAGACGTGCTGCACGTTTTGTCATGAACAAGTACCACAGAACCTCTAGTGTCAGTGAGATGATCAATACCCTCGGCTGGCAGACTCTTCAGCAGAGAAGAAAGATCACACGCCTCTCCATGCTCTACAAAATAACCAACAGCCTTGCTCATTGCCCGATAATTAACCCAAAATTTGTCCGACTACCAACTCGCCTGCGTCGTTCTCACAACAGACAGTTCCAGCTGATCAACTGTAGAACTCAGTACAGAGGATCCTCATTCTTGCCTCGCACTGTGAAGGACTGGAACGGGCTACCAGCTGAGGTAGTGGATGCTGCAACCCTTGACACATTTGTGACAAGGGTCAGCATGTAAACAGCATCACCAGCAATGTCTTTTTTTATCTTAAAGAAAACAAAAATAAAAAAATGGATGTTTCAACAGTACAGTAGGATATCGCAGACAAGGTCAATGTCAACTTTTTTTCAACTTTGCCATAATAATCAACACTTTGATTGTGGGCATCAACGGAAAGACAAGACAAGACAAGTATGGAAAAAAAAATTCTGTTGCCAATTCGAAGACTAAAGATGATTAATTTAGACCTCAAGAAAGCTCTGTACTGCTATGGGTTAAAACGATTTTAAACTGGCTATGCAAGCCTTCTAAATTTGTTATGTATCTTAGAATGAACTATTCACGAAAGGGCAGTCGGTTGACATATGATATCCAAAGTCCTTTGGAAGTGCATAGAGACGCTAATACATGTAATAACGTGTTATGCGCTGTACAAGAACGGAATATTATTCTTATTATAAATGGGCTCAAACAATCATCATAGTCATTATGTCTCATTATGTGGATGACTTATAATGAGTCAACGTACTCTCCACAGCAAGTCAGATGAAGATAATATCATACATAAGAATATGTTACTGCCAGGAGTTCTCTGTTTTAATTGCAGGGGGCCAAGTAGTCGGATCTGGACAAGGGAGATCGCCTCGTCCCGTGAGCCAGAGCTTATGCTTCGACACCCAGTTACCTGCATTCCAGGGAACCAAAGTGTACGAACTGCATGGTCAGAATTGTGCTATTCTCCAAAGACCTACCCAGAATGGTCACAGATTGTCTATAATGCTCCACCACGGTGTTCAAGGAGCAGCAAGTGAGATGGATTTATACCATTCGAAAGAAGGTTGACACCACCATGCAAGCACTAGAACGGAGAAAGATTGGAAAGAAGGAGAAACTGTCCTTATACATTCAACCGGATATGCCAGAGGAGATAAACATACAGCATTCTGGCTTGAATAGTGCGCTTTGAGACCAGAAAATATTCTGTTATACCAAGTACCTAGTTTCTCATGCAAAAGAGGCCCAGGTCTGCATTTATGCATGTGGTTAAGGAAAGGTACAGTACATGGGTGAATGGGCCTGCGAGGTTGGGAGGCTGGGCAGGAATGTGTGGGGCAGGCAGCCTTAATTAAGGCAGTTACACAATTGCTTATGGGCAGTCCCGAAATTTATGGGACATGGCTGTAGTTCTGTAAAATTCCCCCAAGTACATGTTTGAATTGGCCTGCAACAGGTTGGGAGGTTGGGCAGGATCGTGGGGCAGGCAACCATAATTTATTAGGGCAGTAGCATAATTGTTATGGGTAGTCCCGAAATTACTGAGAAAAGGCAGGAATTCTGCAATATTTCTATAAGAACATGTTTGAATGGACCTGCAATAAGGTTAGGAGGCTGGACAGGAATTTGAGGAATATGCAATCAGTGAACTCGTTATCGAGACTGGCGGCAAAAAAAAGAAAAAAAAGAAAAATGGGTGGAAGGTCAGATTGAGATAAATGGATTGAAAACTGTGGGAGCATCAATATCAGAGTATAGGCTCCCACAATTATTCAGAAGGGGGCACAAGCCCCAAGATTAGGGGAATACCCCTAGGAGCTAATATTTTTCGTGTGGGTCACGTGATCAACAGCCCCAAACTCTAGGGCCTTTCGAAGGAGCTACTATCCTTCACGGTGACCACATGACCAGAGATCCCCACAGCTTTTCAGTTAGCTTTAATAGTATGCTTCCACATTTCTGGTGCATTTATATTTGTGGATTGATTATTACGTGTCATTACATGACAATTATATTTTATGTGTCTATTATGTTCTTGACACACCCTAAGAATTTACGTTGTCATATGTTAACACCTTATGATGTTTAGGCATGTACTGCCTCTAACTATTGAACGCCTCGAACGGAAATAAATGTGAAGCAATGGCAAATTATATTCGTACACTTGTTTTCTTCTCAAAAGGTTATGATCTCTCCTAGGAGATCAGTGAATTAAGGCAAACTTATAGGGTATTGCGCCCATGACCTGTGCATGCGACAGGCATGTGACGTTAACTAGCCAACATTCAGATTAATTCATGTAAATGGCGCGCACTATACGCGTCGCTAAGTAGGTCAGTCGCGCAACGAGTTATCACACATCTGGAACAGTCATTGCACTGTAAAACCCGTTCGAGGCGACAACTTTTCCCTTCCCGCCCACCCAATGTTTATGGAGTATTGGTATCCAGGGGTGACAAGCGGGCATATATGCAGTCACCACTTGAATTATTAGAAATATTACAAAGTGGTATTTGGTGTGCTGTTTTATGAAGAGGTATCATGTACCAATAATCTCAATCTCTATATGCGGTATGTTTTATTTTTGCTCCACTTTTATGGCTGGGTGGCTGGGTGGAGCTGTGAATATCAGGCTGTTCCGCTTGGTAGATGACCAGGTTGTCGAGTTATTCCTACTCGAGATGGCCTGTGAAAGGCTGAGAGCTTGGGAAGGATTGAGCAGACAGCACAGATTCTGAAGTATGAAGAAAATTGTCGAGAGCACATATATTGTTTGGGAGGTTGGACAAAATAAGCAGTATGGCGCAGGACTTATGTTAATAAAAAGGATCTGATACATCTAAGAACAAGCCTACCGGAGGTTGGGAGGCTAGGCAGATATGTTGGAGCAGGCAGTGCAGATCAGATTTAAAATGGAAATGAAATCTTGATTGCTGAGGTGCAATGGAGCTGGCAGGAATTAGAGATTGAGATCAATAAGTGGCTGCATAATATATTTAATTGGTTAAGAAGGAAACAAGATATGTTTGAATAAGCTTGCTGGAAGTTGGGAGGTTGGGCTGGAATGCTGGAGGCAACAGCCTGAAGTACGAGAGAGGTTAATGAGACACATGCAATATGGGTGGAAGGTTGAGCAAGATTAATGAATGTATAATCAAGAATTATATTTCATTGACGTCAGGCCTGTGAAGGCTGGGAGGTTGGGCTGGAACGTTGAGGGCAGGCAGCTTAGATTCAGAATGACGAGAAAAGTTTCTGAGGACAAACGCAATATGGTTGGAAGGTTGGGCAAGATTAATTATAACACATGTTCAATGATTATTTTTAGTGACAAATCAGGCCTGTGAAGGCTGGGCGGTTGGGCTGGAATGTTAAGGGCAGGCAGCTCAGATTCAGAATGACGAGAAAAGTTTCTGAGGACAAATGCAATATGGTTGGGAGGTTGGGCAAGATTAATTATAATACATGTTCAGTAATTATTTTTAGTGACAAATCAGGCATGCGAAGGCTGGGAGGTTGGGCTGGAATGTTGAGGGCAGGCAACTTGGAGTCAGAATGACAATAAAAGTTCTGATGACAAATGCAATATGGTTGGAAGGTTGGACAAGATTAACTAAAATATGTTCAATCATTATTTTAGTGACAAATCAGGTCTGCGAAAGCTGGGAGGTTAGGCCGGAATGTTGAGGGCAGGCAGCTTGGATTCAGAATGACAATAAAAGTTTTGATGACAAATGCAATATGGTTGGAAGGTTGGACAAGATTAACTAAAATATGTTCAATAATTATTTTTTAGTGACAAATCAGGTCTGCGAAGGCTGGGAGGTTGGGCTGGAATGTTGAGGGCAGGCAGCTCAGATTCAGAATGACAAAACTTTCTGATGACAGGCAGGTAGTTAAGATTCAGAAGTACATACAAGAGAGGTTAACGAGGCACATGCAATATGTGGAAGGCTGGGCATGAACAAGTAATGTCTGTTCAAAAATTATTTTCATTGACAAGGATTAGCCACATGTTAGAATTGGCCTGCGTAGGTTGGGAGGTTGGGCTGGAATGTTGAGGGCAGGCAGCTCAGATTCAGAATGACAAGAAAGGTTTCTGATGACACACTCTGGCAACCTTAATTCAGAAGTAAAAGAGAATTCAATGATACACAGGCAGTTGGGCAAGATTATGTAATGTATGTTCAAGAATTATTTTCCACTGACCATGATTAGGCATATATAAGATCATGCCTGCGAAGTTAGGAGGTTGGGATGGATTGTTAGAGTCAGGCAGCTTAGATTCAAAAGTACAATAAATTATCCGAGGACTACATACAACATGTATTAACTTTTCACAAGCAACATATGGCTAATTTAATATTTGTTGGCCTTGTTATCTAGATATTCTAATTATGCCGCTTTGAAAATAACAGCAACACCGATTCTCTTTTTGGTTCTTTTAATAGTCTTTTAAAACAGAGATTGTAATCGTTATACTTTACTTTTATACGTATAAAAAGTTTTTTTTTACATGCTTCACAGCTAATTTTCTATAGTTGTGATACCTCTGATGTCTTGTTATTATGCCATTCTGCTAAATAACAGCTACAATGATATTCGTTTTGTTTGGATATTTTATTACACTGTCTTATTGTTTGGTTTGTAAATTGATCTCGAAAAAAAAAAGGAAATGAATATTAGTTTCATTTTTTTTATTGACATTCTTCATCGTCAGTTTAAAATACTATAATATATTTGCTATACTTATGTTTAATGCCCTTTTGTTTGCTTAACGTTACCCTCATTGGTGTTTATATTATGTTGAGTTATATTCATAACTATATTGATATTTATGTCTCTGTGAAAGAAGAACAAATGCTGATGTACATATCAGCGCAGTTCAAATATATCTAATACAGTACAATATGGTGGAAGGTTTGGCAAGATTAAGTAATGTCATTTTTCAAGAAGTGCTTCCATGGAAAAGAACTAGGCACGTGTAAAGATGCGCCTGCAAGGTTGGGAGGTTGGGCCGGAATGTTGGAGGCAGGCACCTTAGATTCAGTAGTACAAGAGAAGTTAATGATACATGCAATATGTTTGGAAGGTTGGGCAAAATTTAATGAGGTGTATAGTTCAGGAGTAATTCCAATGAAAGAGACTTGGCGCATATAGGAAAGGGCCTGCGAAGGCTGCGAAGTTTGGGGCTGAAAAATTGCTGACAGGCAAATTAGTTCGGATGTACAAGATAATTTTTTGTTTGAGGACACATGCTATATAGCTGGAAGGTTGGGCGAGATGAAATAATATGTATTGTTCAAGATTTACTTTCATTGTTAGAGACTTGGCAGATGTAAGAATGGGCCTGCATAGGTTGGGAGGATGGGCTGGAATGTTGTGGGCAGGCAACTTTGAGAAGTACAAAATAAGTTTTTGTGACCACATGTAATATATTTTGAAGGTTTTGCAAGTTTAAGGAATGAATATTGTTTCTATAGATTTACTTCATTGAAAAGGACTAAGCAAGCGTAAGAACGTGTCTGCGAAGGCTGGGAGGTTGGGCTGGACTGTTAGGCAGGCAGGTCACATCCAGAAGCACAAGAGAAGTGTTGAGGACACGTGCAATATGGCTGGAAGGTTTGGCATGATTAAATGATATTTACTGTTCAAGAATTACTTTTATTGGAAAGGACTAGGCCTGCGAAGGTTGGGAGTAGGCAACTTAGATTCAGTCGTTCAAGAGAAGTTAATGGGGACATATGCATTATGGTTGGAAGGTTGGCCAACAGTTAAGAAATGTATCTTGTTTAGGAATCATTTCAGTTGAAAAATATTTGAACCAAGTTGGTTGTTCATTGACTTTATTTTGAAATGACAAGTTCGCAAAAGTGGATCCGAAGGTTTTCCAGAGCTTTGCTCACTGAGTTTTATCTCTGGTTTTTTACCCTGGACCTACTTGTCGCGAAATATTCATGGCCATAGGGCTCGTGTAAATCAGTTTATATAGACGCCATTATCAAAATTGTAGAAAAGACTGTAAATGTAGGCAGTGCGCCCACACTGTGGTGCATTACAAGACGGCCAGTTGGAGCTATATTCCATTACCTGTTTGAAGGTCAGATTGAGATAAATTGATTGAAAACTGTGGGAGCATCAATATCAGAGTATAGGCTCCCACAATTATTCAGAAGGGGGCACAAGCCCCAAGATTAGGGGAATACCCCTAGGAGCTAATGTTTTTCGTGTGGGTCACGAGATCAACAGCCCCAAACTCTAGGGCCTTTGGAAGGAGCTACTATCCTTCACGGTGACCACATGACCAGAGATCCCCACAGCTTTTCAGTTAGCTTTAATAGTATGCTACCACATTTCTGGTGCATTTATATTTGTGGATTGATTATTACGTGTCATTACATGACAATTATATTTTATGTGTCTAATTATGTTATTGACACACCCTAAGAATTTACGTTGTCATATGTTAACACCTCATGATGTTCAGGCATGTACTGCCTCTAACTATTGAACGCCTCGAACGGAAATAAATGTGAAGCAATGGCAAATTATATTCGTACACTTGTTTTCTTCTCAAAATTACTTCTTTTGATCTGCTCCTTAATATGTCCTTTGATTTCTTTTTTTTTTCTTGCAAGGTCCACTTGTTGTTGGATTACCTATGTTTTTCCTGGCTATTTTGTTTCTCTTTTTGACGCAATTTCCCCTCAAACTTTTAAATCTTTTTTTCTGATGATAATATGATTCTCCTTATTTGCTCCATATACCATAAACCATATAAACACAAAATTTATTTGCTGCCCTTGTCATTTCATTATCTCAAATTATTTTGAACTTATCACTTTTCATGTATTTATTTAATGTATAACTGATAATTATTTCTTTTGATCTGCTTCTTAATATGTTCTTTGATTTTTTTCTCTCTCAGTTTTTAAATTTTAGTTACATGTATATGTCTTCCTTCTCTCATTCTTTTTTTTTTTATGTATGCACCAGCCAATGTGGAGAACCTCATAGACAGAATTCCCGAATTCTTTTAGGTAATCCCCAAGCATTGGCTAGTGCTAAATCTTTATACAATGTACTGTGGTTTTGTTATCTTTGTGTTCCTTATGTACGTGTCTCTGTCATATCTCATATAAAAAATAAATAAATAATACAATTCATGTATCAGTTTTAAATGCTATTTGTTCTCTTGAGATGAGCTGCTGTTTAATATTTTTAAATAGTCTCCTCCACTTTCATTAACTTACATTGCCTAATTTCACTGAAACTTCTATATCTGTATCACTAACTTTATTTATTTGATATATCTATTTTAAGTAATCAGTTTCATGATCTTGCGCATTTGATGTTGAATGTGAAAAACGGAAATATACTGTAGAAATACATAAACATTGAACTGTTCTTCCTTAAATGTAGGGCATTCCTATTCTAGCCCAAAAAAAAAAAAAAAAAAAAAATATATATATATATATATATATATATATATGTTTTTCTATTGAAGCAGAAGAATTTCTAAAAAACAAACGAAAAGTGAAAATTCTAAAGAAAAGGAACGTAAACTGATTTCTCACTAGAATAGATGTGTTGATTGAAATCAGTTTTCCTCCGGGAAGCTTGTCCTCGGGGGTATTGTGTTCCCGAGCAGCTGTCATCGTGGGAGCCATCCTCCGAAGGAAATGTCCTCTGGGGGACCCGTTTTCCGGGAAAGTGGTCCTCGGAGGCGGGGGGGGGGGGGGGGGGGGCTTGTCCTCCGGGGGAGTTGTTCTAGAACCGCCACTTCTCATATAAGTCACCCCTTATGCTGATTTTTAGTGTACAGGAAGTGCTGTTTTAATGCACGAATTTACAAAGAATCTCTCTACCGTGGGTGGGGAATACCCCTTCCAACATCCTCGCCATGCCCCCCCCCCCCCATTTATTATATGCCACCTCTCATATCAGTTTCCCCTAATACTGTATTTTAGTGTGCAGAAAACATCATTTCCATTCAAGAATTTAAAAAAAAATCCCCCTACCGTGGGAGGGGGAATAACCCTCTCCAACAGCTTCCCCAGCTCCGTCGCTTTGCTCCCTCGCTTCGCCTCCCCCTCCCCTTGTTGAAAATTCTAGGCTACGTCAGAGAGTATGCTTTCCATTTCATTTTATGGCGTCGATGGAGCAATTGTCACAAGTTCAAGTGTAGTGTCTACGGAATTAATTCGGCAGAAATGTTGCCGGAGCAAATGTCGGCGGAGCATATGTCGCGGAGCACTTGTCGTCATTTTCGGAGCAGTTGTCGGCGGAGCAAATGTCGCCGGAGCAAATGTCGTGTCACCCTCATTGCACAATGTTTCATTACGTGCAAGCGCCTAGCTCCGCCGCAGATCGCCCATAGGCCTACGTCGTCATTGGGGACCCGTTTCGCTCGCAGCCACTTCCGGGTTCTGAGAATCAGAGGGGCGTTTTTGGAAAATGCGTTTTTAGATAATTTCTTGGAATTTACAGGAGCAATAATGAACACCACTGTCTTCTACATACTTCCCCGTTTCCATTCATATATAATTAACCCTATTCTGTGATTTTCTTTGAATGTCACCTTTAAGCCTGATAAGACAGGAATATATGAGAGATCATTCTTCCTCCAAGATTTCGTTTCTCCCTTATATCTCTTCCTGTCTTTCGTTCTCTGATTCTTTCTTTCTCAATCTCCCTCTAGCTCAGCACACACACACACACATCTTCTTTCTCTTTTTAAGTCCCGGGAAACCCTGATTATATCTAACATGTCTAATGGAATGGTCAGTTCTTCCAAGGAGTTACCAGCAACTCCTTACTTCTTTTGAACATTACTTATAAAATGTCTAAATTTGGTATGTGATTGTACCTGTGAATCGTCTGAATGAAACGCTATGATCAAACCAGACATGAACAAACGTCACACTGCTTTTTTATTTCGCATATTAGTTGCATTATAATTAGATAATTGAAGGACACTGATTCGCAGATGCTGCTGCGTCGGAATAAATTTATGCATGAATACAGCTTCCAAAATGAAAATTATTCATGGGGCTTCGGGAAACGTTCAAATCATGTTCAAATGTCCCCGGCCAAAATGGCGGAGATTACGGGGCCTGCGTCAATACACACGACTCGCATTTCAACCGTATTAACGAGCTACCTATACGAAACAACAACAACAAAAACATCGTTCGTACGTATATGCCTAAACGTACGTACGTGGTCGATCGTTTGAATACGGCCGGCTGAAATGCGAGTCGCAAATTCGCTGATCTCCCTGCGAAAAGCGCGGAGGCGAGCGCGAACAGAGCTAGAGATAGAGGTTGGCTGCTGCAAGATTTTCAACCGAGAGGACTTAACGTTAGGACCCTGAGTTAGCCTGAAAATGAAGAGTGAGAAGAAACAAGACTAAACGTTGGTAAACTGTATACTCTATACCGTATTATGATATATTTCACATCCATGAAAAAAAATGTGACAATCGTTAATTTGAGAGAGTTTTTCATTGTGCTGCCCAGCACAATGAGATTGCATGCACATCGCACTGGGGCGCTTCTGTCTCTAAAAAGGAGGAGTGCCGACCCTACCAAAATACGAGTCTAACGACGACTGTTAGAGACAGAACACTTCGGTCTAGGTGTAAAGAGACTGTCAATGACGGTGTTCTGGGTAGCCCGTATTTGTAGTCGTAGTCCCGTCTGTTCGTTTTTATGTTTTATTTTAATTGGATAACAGTAGTGTATGTTCAAAATCCTACCTAGAAAGCATAGATTAACGTAAAGCTTGTTACATCATACTAATCTTTTTTTTATTGGGTATTTGCAGCTTGTGTTTTTGTCTAGCAATAATTAATAATGAAATTGGATCTAGATCTAGTCAAGACACGGTGGTGTAGTCTACACCGTGTAACTTTTTAGATGTCTTAACAGTTGGATCTACTTCTCTTTTTTTCATTTTTGTTTGAATTTCCAATTTTTTGGAATACTAATTTTTTTTTGTCAAAGAGATTATTTACATGGCAGTTGGATAAGTTTTACTTATACTATATTTTTTTCAGGAAATTGATTGTAATTCTTGGATTAGAAATTAGTTTGACCTATGGTATTTTCTGTTACGACTTACGAGGTAGGCTATGACCTATCAACATAGATTTTTTTTTCTTTCCAATTCTAGATTTCCAAGAGGACATCATTCTTCTGAAGGAATTCCCAGCGAACATGAGAAGAGATTGTTTTACGCCCAGCCAGTATTCAAGTTTATGTTCCAACCACTGTCTTTGTAGAGGAAAGCAAAGAAAAGCTTCGATCCAACTGGGCACGCAATTCAACTGTGTTGATTCAGGCATTTTCTTGTCCTTGTCGTGAGAAGCTTCACCACAAAGATGCTTTCTCATATACTGATTTAAGATTGATGCATCTGATCCATTTGAGTATGATGCAGTATGTTTTGTTATTTATCACTATGGCCGTGCATTCTGTTTAATTTTTCTGCTCATTTGGTACTTTGCAATATGCTCATGCAACGCAACTTCAGTCACTGGAATGATATTCAAGTTTGTGCCTATTTCCTTAACTTGAGCTAATTTGCCATTTTCAGAGATTATATTGTAAATACATGTGTATGTATATGTATATGTTGTACTTAAGTGTTGTACAGTTGCAATAGTTTTGTACTTACGTATTGTACAGTTGCAATAGTGAAAGATTGATAAATGTATGAGTGGTTCTCATCTCAGCTTGATGTAATATAGCATGATGCAATATACTGTCTTTAAGAAAATCCTTGCTTTCATAGCTGAGTGTCATGATCAGGACATCACTGACTTTGGTTTGGTGGGATGTAGATTCCCAAGTCATTTTTTTTTCTTCTGAAAAGTACTCCATGTCTCATGAAGTGTCGCAAGTGCAGAATTTATTTCATTATGAAATGTCACACCAGAATATTTCAACTGCCAATAAATCATTACCATTCTACTTTGCTGCAGTATGAGTTGCCCAGAAAATGGAAAGTGATAGGTGTGATACATGTATGAGTGGTACTTATAAAGTAAAATCTGCAGCAGCATATTGTACAGTTTACTTCTGTAATAGCTTCATATGTATGAGCTGTGATTCTATTGTGGTATGCTCTAGTTTACTTGCCTTTGTTGTGCCTTTTCCCAATTTTATGCCAATTATTTCCAGTGCAGTTTTATTAAGACACGATTGAAGAAACATAACGCTGTGTAGAATGTAAACTATACTGTCATTTTTTTCTCTTGTACGAGTTATTGTGAAAACATAAAATATTCATCATGGATATTGAAGAACAATCACCATTAGAATTTAAAAGAAGTTCTGAATTTTTCAATATAAGCCTGTCGACATATGTACCTGTTTGTTTGAAAATATGAATAGCTAGTGCTAAGTTAGTTTAGCAAGAAATGTTTTGTGCATTGGTATAACTCACAAAATACAAAGGAAAAGGAAGCATGAACTTGACTAGAAAAAATATTCTGACAAAATTATGTAATGCATGTACATGTAACGTGTCTTGTTAGTTGACTGTTTTTGTTGCATTTTTATGCTGTCGGGCTTATATGATGATCATATAGCAATTGACTCCATTGGGGCCGTACGCAGATTTTTTTTTTTTTTTTTTTTTGGGGGGGGGGGGGGGGGGGCAAGACGTGTAAAAATTTTCAAAAAAGCCCAAATGCTAGGGAACAACGCCACCAAGCTGGTCACGAGGGATTTTTTGCATTTTTCAAAAATTCTGGTGTCCCCCCCCCCCCCCCCCCTGCTGCATACGGCCATGAACTCCATGTAATGTACATACTGAGCAGGGAAAAAGTATTTCTGTACAGGGGCTTTTTCCTACTTCTGTTCAATTCATTCCTAATTACATTTTGTATTGAACCTAATGACAATTTTATGGGGGCTCTTTTGCAACTTACAAGGGCTATTTCTTTACATTTGGGGGCAATTCATCTGTAGCCCTCCAGTAATTTTTCCCCTAATAATTGGAGGTTCATAGCGTATTCCCTAATTTATTACTTGTTACTTGCCAATGTGTTTGCCAGTTTCTACATCACCATTTTCACATTATTGCTGTTACTGATAATGTGAACCTCGAATTTTTCTTGGAGGAAAGAATAAACATTGAACGTTACTTAAGTGAAATAATCTGTAGCCTGTTAAATTTTATTTGGGTGGCATAGTTTCGCAAATTTTCTTTACATATTATATCTTTTATCCTTTTGGTTGTTTGTTTGTGTGTTTGACTGTTTGTTGTTGTTTTTTGTGAAGTGCGCTGAAATATATGAAGTTGATTGAGTAAATGTTTGTTTAAGCATTTGTGTAATGTAGAATGACATCGTGCGTGTGAGTTTATATCAGATGTTGGGAGGACTGAGCACGTGAATGATATTACATGTGCATGTACTGTGATTGTGTGAAAGTGACTCATAAGTCCCCCCCCCCCCCTCCCCTGGGGGAAAAAAATCAAAGTTAATCGACTTTTTAAATTTAGATTGTCAAAATAAGGGAGTATGAATAAATTTGGACAAATTATGGTTAGGATGTTCATTAAACTAAATGTACAAATCACATCCCTCCAGCTCAGTTAAAAAAATTAATCAAATTAGATAAGAAAATGTGTCTTGAAAGAGAACCCAAACTTAAAGAAAACTGACAAGAAAATTATAAGGGAACTATCTGTAAAAAAAGAAACTTAGATACTAAAATGTAGAATAAGGTATTATCTTGAAAGAGTTAATTAGAAGCTTTCTTTATTCATGTTGGCAAAAAATAATAACTTATACTACCGGTGTGCCAGTAGATAATGCACACGATCAATTGGCTTATGAATAGGTAGGCCAACCGCAGAATGCATGGCCTCTTTGGAGAAAATTTCAAGACAGAAATTGACAGTGTCATATTGCCGAAGAGACCGAGGACTAAGCAAGATGTGCACTCAAGCGAATCGCCCAGTCGTTCCGACGGCGATACCGGGATGTGTGCTTTGTGAATAGGTATGCGCCTTCTACGTCTTCTATTTCTGTTGTGCCACCGACCCTCGTATAGACCAATATCACAACGCAAGAGGGCAGCAGACTGTCGACATACTCCAACTTTTATAGTAAACAAGTCAATAGCGCCTTATGTATATTCGTTCGATTTTTTTTTATTTTGCTATTTTGACCAGTATATGCAGGTTCATTTTAATATTTGCAATGAGAAATTATCAGGGAAGTTCAGGTCACAGCTGTGCGGTGCTCAAATGCTACAAGAAATAGAGAAAGTTTGAAAATTGGGAGCTAACTGAGTGCGAAATTCACTCGCTTTTGACTCATGAAGCCTGTTTGTGTGAGAAGCCGTACTCCCTACACAGGTTTCCGTAAGTAATGTGAATGAATTCGTCGCCGATGGGTAAAAACATCAACAGAAATGAATTGAAGTCAAGAAACATTATCATTATGTACTTGGCGTAAAATTTAATGAGTGAAAACATGACTTTGTAAACAGGGTAAGACTTAGGGCTCCCGTTTACTACGGCTGCAATCGAACTTTTACTGACAAAACTAAGTAGAAAAACCACCGACAGTACAAAAATATGGTTCTAGGACAACTCCCCCGGAGGAAAACTCCCCCGAAGGAAAACTCCCCCGGAGGAAAACTCCCCCGGGGACAACTCCCACCTGACAACTCCCCCGGAGGACAGCTCCCGCGGAGGACAACTCCCCCGGAGGACAAGTCCCCTGGAGGACGACTCCCTCGCAGCACAACTCCCCCGGAGGACAAATCCCCAGGAGGTCAACTTCCCCGGCAACGACACCCATCATCTGACAACACTGGAGGACACCCCCCCCCCCCCCCCTTTGGGGACAAGATTAATGACCGGAGGAAAGTTGATTTTATGACCACGCCTGGCACGTGAGGAGCGGTAATTTTTTTTTTCTTTTGTTTTAATTTTTAAATCAAACTTAAAGGAGAATGTAACCCAGGCATCGGTGTGCTGTTAGTGAATGGAGATGATCAAGAAGAATAAACAGTATAAGTTTGAGCAAAATCGGACAATCTGTTCAAAAGTTATGAATTTTGAAAGTTTCACTAAATCCCTATAACAGTGATCCTTGGGTTGGCAACTTTGGCGACATCTTTGATGTCATCGTGGACAACTCTCCATTCATTTTGTGCATAAATCTTCCCAAAAAAAAAATGATTTTTATGAAATTTCAAGTTAGGAATCAACATAATTCTTCCCCAAATTCTTGCAGAATTGATGTAGCAATGTCATACTCGAACAATAAATCAAACAAATTTTTATTTTTCTTGAAAATGAAGAAAATGTGAAATTCGGTGTACAAAATGAATGGAGAGTTGTCCACGATGACATCACAGATGCTGGTGGAGTTGCTATCGCAAGGATCACCATAATAAGGATTTATTTAAACTTCCAAAGTCCATAACTCTTGAACGGATTGTCCGATTTTGCTCAAACTTTTACTGTTTACTCTTCTTGTTCTTCTTCATTCACTGGAAGCACACTGATGTCTGGGTTGCATTCTCCTTTAAGTAATTGATCAAGTATTTTTTGACAACTTTCCCGGAGGAGAGCAGCTCCTCGAGGATGACAAACGGGAGTTGGGGAGGGGAAAGTTTTTACTACCGTGTGTCTCAAAAAAAACGTAACACTTTTGAAATGGTTGCCAAATTGAGCATATGTAATTTTATGAAGAAATGTCGATATGTATAGAAAGCTGAAGGACCAACCTTTCATATGATATGAAAAATTGGAAAAAAAATCATGCTTCGATGAACAGTGTTCACTTAAGTTAGAGGTATGAAAATGTGCCTGCGCAGGATTTTTCCTTCCAATTTTGGACAGGTAAGTTACTTGTACCTTACAAAATAAGGTCGATATGAGATATTCATGATCGATGGATCAACAGGATATTTTGAATACCTTGAATACCATTCCTTTTTCTCTGTTATTTATCAATCCCGAAACACCACCGCCCACCCCCCCCCCCCCCACACACACACACACGCACACACACTTCCACTCCCATCTTATTGTATCATTGATCTGGTAGATGTGAACGGGATTAAGGATGAATGAGAATTGGCTAAATTGAAATATTCCAAATCATATGTAACATTACGCAACCCACTGTCCTCCCCCTCCCACACACACACACACACACATACAACCTTCTTCCTATCCTCTCACCTACTCCTTCCTTTTTTATCACTTTTCTTCTGAAAGTTTGGTGGATCATTCTTTTTCCATTAATAATCAAATTATTAACCAGTCACTCATTTTGATCAAAAGAGAAGGGGTCTGGTATTTTCAATGGATAATGAATGATGTACTTAGCTATTACATGTTTGGGTCATTCATAAAACCAGAATAAAATGTGATTGATGATCCACCAAATTTACGGAAGAAAACAGATAAAGGAAAGGCAAGGGGTAGGTGATGGGATGGGGAAAGGTTGTGGGGGAGGAGAGTGGGTTGCATGTCGATTATGATTTTGAATATTTCAATTAAACATTTTCCAATTCTTCCTTCATCCTGTTCACATCTACCAGATCAATGATACATTAAGATGGGAGTGGAAGTTAGTGTGTGTGTATGTGTGTGTGTGTGTGGCATGGGTGGTGTTTGGGGATTGATAAATGACAGAGAGAAAGGACTGGTATTCAAAACATCCTTTTAACTCTTAATGCATCGATCATGAATATCTCATATCAAATTTATTTTGTATGCTATACCTGTCCAAAATTGGAAGGAAAAATCCTGCGCAGGCCCATTTTCATACCTTTAACTTAAGTGAACCCTGTTCATCGAAGCATGATTTTTTTTTCCATTTTTTCATTTCATATGAAAGGTTGGTCCTTTCGCTTTCCATACATATTGACATTTTTTCATGAAATAATATATGCTCAATTTGGCAACCATTTCAAAAGTGTTACGTTTTTTTTGAGACACACGGTAGTTTAATAAACTATACAGTAATTTGTCGCTCTAATTGCTAACTTTTTAAAAAAAAATTCCAACCTTTTGCTTCCATTTTATCTAGGAGCAAAAGAAAATAAAAACTCTAGTAATGGGTACGCTTTTCCAACCAAGGGTGTTTGGTTTGGCAGCTTCAGCGGCACACTCCCATCGGAAGCAAATTTGATCATCAGAAGAGAGAAAAAAAAAAGGAATAAAAGACTAAAATGAAGAAAGGAAGGTGAGGAACCTAAGTAGGAAGCTACAAAAGTAGAGAATGGTGTATCTAGTCCTAGTCTTCAGGAAAAGGGGGAGATGGGCCACAATCAAGCTTAAGAACAGAAGTCACTTCGCTCCATCAGCAGCTGTGATTAGGTCCCATTCTTTTTTTTTCCTAAATGCACAATTTTAGGCAAGATATCAAATAAAAAATTTTACTTTTTAGGGGAGGGGTCAACTCCCCCCCCCCCCCCCCCCCCCCCCCCCCCCCTTGAGATCCGGTATCCCACCCCTAAATGAAAATAAAACCTTCACGGAATTTTATACTGAATGCATGTATTCTTAATTTCATTTTTGTGAAAAAAAACTTGTGCTTCTACGTATTTAGCGTCCAGCGAGCATATACGAGTATCATTCTTTGCGCTGAAACCACATGAAAACATTAATTATAAAGTACCTCATTCAAGAGTACAAGATAAACAAAAAGGAAAAGTAGATTATTATGATTTGAGAGATTTGGACTCATATTGAGGTTTGGTGACTAAATTCGCTGATGAAATTAATAATTTGTTCTTACTTAAAATATCTGCATTCAGCTGACCTGAAACCTAGAGGTTTTATGTATTTGTTCTTCTTCTTATTTTTTTTTTTATATATATAGTCGTTTCGATCCATCACTTCGTCTTCTAATGTAATCATCCAGGCCCAACCCTCCGAACATTTTGCCATAATCGTAAAGGTTTTCATGGGGGGGGGGGGGGGGGGATTGCCCCATAGATGTATTTTTGTATACCCGTTTATACTACACCAATTTCAAAACTTTGAAATGTGGTGGGTCATTACCTATAACCAGCCCCCCCCCCCCCCCCACACACACACACACACAGCCCGCACGATATTGAAGCCCCTGTATCTACACCACTAAAGGCTACACTGTATGGGAACTTTATGAACACCTCCTGTATTGTTTGTTGCAAATACACTGCACAATCTAACATTTTAAAAAGCCGCCCGCGTGAGGGGGGGGGGCATCTCAGTAACTATCTTAATAATTTATTCCATAATTTCGTTGATATTTGTTTTTGTTAGTAATATGTGTTGGGGAAAAGCTATATGAAGAATAATTTCAAATTTTAATAATTTTGATGAAATCTGAAAAAAAGGGAAAATATCATTGAGGGGGTGTGTGCCTTTAGTAATTTAAAGAGCTACAATTCAAATATAACTGCGGCTATTGTTTGAAACTGACTGTGATGAGCTGATGACGAGGAGGAGAATCACATGACAACGAAGATGATCAGGAGAGAGCTGCAGTAAAAATCAAAGAAAATAAGCACGCTGACCTGGGATGGAAACGTGGATGGGAAAATGATGACTGCAGTAATAACTGGTAAGTAGGGGGAAAAAATCTTAAGTCGGTCATCTTTTCATTTTGTGCCAATTAGTAAGAACAGAATTACCCTTTGAATTCTCACCCATTCCATTTCTTCTGATTTCTTCTACCCTGTTTCATCCTTTCCATCCTTTTAATAATCTTTTCTCCCATATCTCGGCTTTAGGTAAAATACAGTGCCTGGCTCACATACTCACACTGCACTAGTTAACAATCAGAAGAAAAAAATCCTGTGGTATACAAAACATTCTTTGATGGACGTGTCAGAGTAGAAAACTGTTTGTAGAAAAGTTGAAACTAAAAGATATATTGTATTTAGAAAAATATAGAGGATAAGAAAGGTTGAATTAAGTCCTCCACACACACACCCACACACACAATAAAAATATATCGTCCAGGTGTGGAATGTCTATTTGTTTTTTGATAAGTATAAAAACAGTTCTTCTATATGATGTTACATTCAGTGAAGATGATAGCGTTATAAAATACTTGTATCTCTGACATAAATGTTAATGTTAATGTTTGAAATGATTTCACTTGTTTTGTTAACGGGTTTTTTTTTTCAAGAAAAAATACTTAAAAACAAAATCGTGTCTCTTTTTTTCAAACTTTTTCACCCACTCTAATGTATGTTTGTTTTGTTAATGTATGTTTGTTTTTGTGATTGTTGTTTTCCATTCTCAAACTAATAAAATAGATATGGTATAAAAACACTTTCGTTAAAGGGATTGCTTAACTTTGTCTCCTTTCCAATAAAAAAAAGTGATGACTTGGCTAATGCAGCCATCATAATTTCAAACATTATGGTCATACATGAATCGACATGATTTTACAGGCCAATCGCGCATCTACTTATCAGGATATTTATGATTATAGATTTATATTTCATGGAGGTACGGCCGTACCCTTCTGACTTATAACGGTTGGCATACCTCCCTCTACCGGCAGCTGGGAATGTGCTAGGCGACCAGCTCCGGCCAGTATGGGCCCATCGATCTCTATATTCCGTCCTTGCTAGCTTTGGACAGCTGCGGCTCTAATAGCGCTAGCGCTATGTACTGTATAC
Source organism: Echinometra lucunter (assembly GCA_029962745.1). Lineage (NCBI taxonomy): Eukaryota > Metazoa > Echinodermata > Echinoidea > Camarodonta > Echinometridae > Echinometra > Echinometra lucunter. Next base: position 10,434,434 of record CM057163.1, read on the forward strand.
GGTACGGTACGGCTGGTGTACACTTCGAATCCGTGTATACGAGCGGTACGTGTAGACGTACTTGTACAAGCTCTCGATCTCTGCGCTGTATTATACGTTCATATTCGCACAGGAAGTTCTCAACGTGGGGCGGTTTCGAAGGTTTCGAAGAAGTTGTTCGCAGGAAATTCTTTTCTAGATTGATGTAAGTTGCTCGATTGAAAATGATTCCGTATTTTTAATTAGATCTAGGTCTATGTAATGTGTGTGTATATTTCAACATATTCACGCCCAACAAAAATACGGAAGCTGTCGTATCTCTGACTTGGGTTTTTTCTTACGAACCGAGGCGCAGTGCAGTGATCATCTTGCATGCTAGATTTGTGTGTTGTGGTCGTTGGTCGAACCGAGGCGTAGTCGATCGTGAGCAAGTCTGCAACGTGTTTTGTAATAAAATACGTACTTTTCAAGTAAACTAACTGCAGTGTGTTCATCTTTTATAAAATTTATGCCGTGCTGAGGTCTGAGCTGAATCATGAAAAACCATTCGGTTGTTGCTGAATAGAAGTTTTCGATGTTTGTGAACTTGATGGGCAAAAGACTGCTCAATCGCCGTTATTGGTTTCCAGGCCATGATCTACGCCAGAGCTCCGGCGTGTCTGGGGCTTGGGTTGGAGTCGATTAGAGTGGCGAGTTGCTTTGTATGAAGGGCTTTTTTTGCAGGCTGTAGCACTGCAGGTGAACTGAGAAAAAGGATTAGAAAAATATTTCTGTTTTCGTTTCTGTTTACCTTCCATTGGACCAAATTTTCTGTCTCCCACTTTTCAAGTCATTCGTTCATGAAAATTGAAATGAATATAGGGGTCTATGCTCTAGCCTCTTAGTCTTAGGACCTATTAAAAAAATCACAAATCACGTTATAGTCGTAGAGTGTGTGTGCGTAGGTACCTACCTGGGCTCTGAGGAGACAGAAAAATCTGTCATCGTATGGGGTATTGTAAAAATTTGTTGTCTAGCCAGACGCAGTCTCTGCGGAAACAGCGGTTGCTGTCACTTTGTCAGAGACTGATGTTTTCCCACTAGATCTAGATGTAGGCTCAAAGCAGCAGCTCGTACAGAAACATGGAGATGGCAGTACGCGGGGGGGGGGAGGGGGGCAGTTTACTAAAATTTTCACAAATTCACCAAAACTGTGCACCAAATCCTTACATTTCACTTTCAAAAATATAAAGGTGCCCCCATGACAAGCTTTGTTGCTTCACTCCCTCACTTTCAAGTTTCAAAAGAAAATTTTGCATGTCTTCCCCCCCCCCCAAAAAAAAAAAAAAAAAACTCTGCCTACGGCTCTGTCAGGGGAGTGGTGTTCAAAAATTTGAGGATGGTAAAGATATACCGAAAAATAGAATGCAATATTTTTTTTTTTCCCTCCTTTCGGACTTTGTTTTTTTTTTTTTTTTTTTTTTTTTTTTGGGGGGGGAGATATTTTCAACTTTTTCCTAGTCAAACATCTACATTTCATCTGTATTCATTTAGTTCCAGTTTTAAATATTTCGTCATTATTCTCTCCAATTCATCCTCATTATGTAGATGACACATCCACTTGTCCAACAAGGGTAAAAGGTGCTCTCTGTTCTGTCATCTGTCCAGTTGTAGAGGATTGTTGCTAGTACAGTGCTTGCTTGTGAACTGATGCTATTGGTGAGTTGGTCATATAAAGCCATGCTTTTGTTTTGTTTTTCTCTAGTTTGTTAATGAAATTGACCCTGAATTAGTGCGAAAGAACGTGTCCATAACACAAAATGGAAAATTATTGAAAACAAAATTTTTCAATGATTGATAAATTCTCCTGTTTCTTTATCATGTTTTTTTTTTGGTTTGTTTGTTTGTTTTTATTTATTTATTTATTTATTTTTTGGGGGGAGGGGTCTATCCACAACTGCTTTTAGCCTCTAGCAGGCATCACAAGTGTTTACTCCTAGTGGCAGTTTACCCCCCCCCCCCCAAAAAAAAAAAAAAAAAAAAAAAAATGATGGAGGTATCCATTCCAATTTCATTTTTTTCTCACAATCTCCATTTAATGACCATAGCTCTCAAGCTGTATAAAAAAATACTTTTGTTTTTACTGGAGCTCTCTGTGATTTTATTGTGTTAATTCTTATGTATTTCTTTGTTTTTTGGTCAGAGCACTTTTTCAGTTTTACAAGAGCTTTTTTAGAGCTCATTTGAGCTAAATCCCTCACTGCTATGCACTGCTCCCTTGCATATTTCCATTGCTTTCAACAATTTTTTTAGCCTTATTTATATTTTAAGTTCTGTTTTTTTTTCCACCTAGTATTACTACATTATGACAGATTTAGGAGGACCATTGTAGTTCTAGTGTGAATCCTCCAGTAGAACTATACCCCATAATGAAAATGAAATTTCAAATCAAGGCCTCCACACCTTAATTTTTTGTTTTGTTTTGTTCAGTAAGCCTTGTTGACACTGATATTTTCAGAGTCTGAAATGATTTCCTTTTTTTTCGGGGGGGGGGGGGGTAGCCCTGTTATTGCCGACGCACGATTTATCACATAAAAAATTGCTATATCTTTAAAATCATGATAAAATTTAATTCAATATTATAAGAGCATATTAGGTGACTTACACTTATTTTTTTTTCTCCCCTTTTCAATTTCAGAATCTTGATGAATGGATGCAAAAAGTACTTCTGCAAGACCAGCATTCACCCTTCAGACAAGGTGTGGGGGGAGGAGGGGGTGAGGCGGGGAGGCCTTCAGTTGATCCTTGAGAATCGCATGAATGTATTTTCAGTGATAATCACGAATGGAACACCATGGAGATAAAATTTCTTTGCCGGAAGTCTTTTCTTCAAACATTGAAACTATTGGAGGAAATAAATTAGAAATTTATTTTGATTCATTGTTTAACAATTCTATTGTTTTCAAAATTTTGATGGATTTCTTTGTTTTTCAACTTTGACCTTTTTTTATGCCTCCGCCCACTGTGGGTGGTTGCCGGAGGCATTATGTTTTCGGGTTGTTCATCCGTCCCGTTTTCGTTCTCGCGATAACTTAAGAACTGCGCTCTGGCAACGATGCCACTCTGCTGTCAACTCCAAGGACTGCTACATGCTCAGGAGACAGATCTTTCTCTGCTGCTGCACCACGCCTTTGGAATCAACTCCCCCGGTGTATCTGGGAATCACCATCTTTGGGAGTTTTTCAGCGGTCCCTGAAGACATTTCTTTTTAACAGTTAATTGCTTGGCATGTATTTATGTAGTTTTCATTTGTAATTTCTTTTGGTTTTTTTTTTTGTTTGTTTGTTAATCGTTTTGTAAAGCGCTGTGATACATGTTCAGTCATTGTGAGGGCGCTATATAAATATTGTATTGTAACTGTTTGATAGATCAACTTCAAATTTGGCTCGTGTATGCATATGGGAGGGACAATGATCTGATTAGATTTTGGAGTGTCAAGGTCAAGGTCATAGAGGTAATAATACACATAAAAATGGCTCGTTCTTGCGATAACTTAAGAACCATTTGACAAATTGGCTTCAAACTTGGCTCATGTTTGCACATGGACATTATTTACATGATAATTGCTTGTTCTTGCAATAACTTAACAACTTTGTGATGGTTCATCTCCAAACTTGGATGCATATGGAAGTCTCATAATTGTCTCATTAGATTTGGAGGCCACAAGGTCAAATATGTCATTTTATACATGAAAATAAAAAAATCAACATAAATGTTCCATATATTTCTGATCTGGGAAATGCTGAGGCATAAATTTCTACCATGCGTGGTCGAGGATTCATCTAGTTTGTTGTTGAATTGTGCTGTTTCGGGGTCTTATCTGGACAACTGTTCAGTTAGAATTAATAACTGCTTGTAAAAAAGACTTTTAGGTGATAATGGAAAGATAGGAGAAAATGTAGTTTCCCATTCATGTGGTACATAAAACACAGAAATTCTTTGTTTAGGGCTGGCATGAGGTTACTAAAGCCTAAAGGTCACAGCAGTCAATAAACTGTACAAAGGATTCCCATGAACTTGAAGTCAATAGATGTGCATTTCATTTGGTATTTCATATTCAGGTCGTTCATAAAGTCATTTGTAAGTTTCTGAACAGCTTTATGAAACAGCCCCCAAGCTTCCCAGGGGAGCGTTTATCGAGTGTCTTGGCAGTGACTTTCACAATCAAATTTGTTCTCAGCCAATCAGATGGAAGGATTTTACTAGCATAAAACAGTTAAAACAGTAAAAATCACAGACAAGACAATTTATGAAACGCTGCCCTGGTTTTAGACCACATAAGAGAGAATTTGAGAGAATAATGAAACATACATATATACCATCAGTGGGCGAAAGATGGGAATTGGGAGTAAAAGTGGGACAGGTGGATACAGGAGAGATGGTGAAATATTGCTAGAAGAAAGAGTAGGAGAATGAATAGAGTGACATACATGTAGAATGGGCAGGGGTGGATGGGAGAATGAGAGAGAAAGAAGGGATTGATGGAGGTAAAGGAAAGATATACTGAATGAGAAGAATAGTAGCCAGAGGAGACGAAGAAGAGGAAGTATCAAGAGATATAAAAATGAAGGGGAAGAAGGAGCAGAGGCATTGCTAGAGGGGTGCAGTAATGATACCCTGAAAATTGCATGTTGTTTTAGTGTTCAAATTTCTTTTGATGAAGGGAAGGGGGTAGACCTGTGATCTGTCGGTTTTTTTGAAAATCTCAGGCCCCCCCCCCCCCCGAGTCGCCTCCTTTTTTATTCCACACTTTTGCTTGGGATATTTTATTTTTTTTTCTTTTTGGACTAGTTATCTACATGTATTTTCTTTTTAGTATGAATTGTACACAGTTGACAAAAAAAAGATTGTTACATGAGAATGCAACCTTGACATCAATGTGCTTCCATTGAATGAATGAAGAAAAAGAATGAATAGTGAAAGTTTGGGGAAAATCATCTTTTTAAGTGTTATGAACTTGGAGAGTTTAAGTAAATCCTTATTATGGGATCTTTGAATCGGCAACTTAGCCAGGATCTGTGATATCATCGTGGAAAACTCTCCATACATTTTGTAAACAGAATTCATTTCTTTATTTTCACGATTTTTTTTTTTAATTTATAGTTTTAGTATGATGTGACTATAACAATTCTGCAAGCATTATGGGAAGAATTATATTGATTCGTGAATTGAAATTTCATATTTGAAATCAATTTTGTGGGGAAAAATCATGTACAAAATGAATTGAGAGTTGAGCAGGATGACATTACAGATGCTGGCAAAGTTGCCAACTCAAGGACACCCATAACAGAGATTTACTGTTACTTTGAAACTTCATAGCTCTTGAACAGATTGTTCGATTTTGCTCTAACTTTCACCGTTTACTCTTCTTGATCATGACGCCTGGGTTGAATTCTCCTTTAGTCAAGTGGAAGAAAATAAATGTTTCTTTGCATTTGAATTTGAAAAAAAAAAAAAGGTTTCTCTTGAAATAAAGTCATTTCACCCATCACTCTACCACTTTCTCACATACAGTATTCTAAAATCTGTTGCTTCAGCTCAGCCATCTCTGATTCTGACCCCCTTACCAATTTTTTCCTTTACTTCATTTACTGATCACCATTCTTTGTCTTTGCTTTCTCTTCCAGTCATCCCTGGGCAGTCATCCTTCACTTACCAATTTCTCATGCTTTATCTACCTTTACTTTTTATAAGGGCTCTTTTAGGCTGTTCATCTCATCTACTCTTGGATTTTTTTTTCTTATTTTCTACCTTCTCTGACTTCTCAATCATTCCTATTTTCTTTAACTGCCAAGTTGTCTCTTACCCACTCATATTCATTTTTCTCAAGCTCCATCTCAAATCTGTGTCATCTGTTGCTTTCTCTCTCTAGTTCAATTCTTTCAAGTTGTCATTCACTCACCAAGGATTTAGTACAAGAGGGGCACAAATATTCAGAAAAGATTTACCTGGTAAAGAGAGGGGGTATCCAATTGGGTTGTGTACTCAACTCGTATGCATAACACTTGGCTTGGGGGGAGGGGCACAGACCAGATATGCACCCCCCCCCCCTCCGTGCCCTTACCCTCTGAAATCTTTTTTATAATGTTGCTTTTTCTTCTCTTTTATCTCCTCTTTACACAGTGGAACCCATGGCCATACACAGCAGGGGGAGGAGGGCTTTGTCACCCCCAGTAATTTTGTAAACTTATATTTTTTTACTGAAAATTTACCAAAAGTATGCACCAAATCCTTCAATTTCACTTTAAAAAATACAAAAATGCCCTCATGACCAGCTCGGTCTCTTTGCTCCTTTGCTTTCGAGTTTCTTTAAAAAAATTAACGTGTCTTCCCCCCCCCCCCCTGGAAAAAAATTCTGCGTACGGCCCTGATGGAACCTTGTTATAAAAACATTGCTATATACAAACTCTTGTTATGACAAGTAATTCTGGCGGTCCAAATTCTCTGTATATTTTATTGCTTTCTTAGCCCTTGATAACAGGGATTTGATACAAAGAGGTAATTTTCGTGGTCCCAAGGAGTTTGTTATAGTAAGGTTCCACTGCAGCTCCTCTGATTTCATAATGCCATCAAATTCTAGTGATAAAACTGATGATCAGACATTTTCTCCAGCAACACTTGCTCCTGGCTTTATTTCATGAGTTGAAATGGATCATCAAAAGCACATTCCTGAACTTGAAAATGAAGGAAATTTGAAAAACATTCAGTCACAATAACTACCAGTTCATGAAGGCAACATTGATGCATGAACAGGCAATACATATCGGATTGCATCTGGGGGTGTGTGAGGGTCCAAGATTATGCTGGCATACTCCATGATTGGTTGTAAAAGGGTACTGTAGCACAGTGAAGATCGGAAGCCAGTAGAGACAACAAATACATGTACCGGTACTGAGAGATAATGTGAACACTGAGCATCTCTGAACCCACTCATTTCAAGCACCAATATTGACACAAATAGGTCTGTGTAGGAAGTGTAGACAATGATAACCTGTTTCAAAGCAAAGGAAATTAAAAAAAAAGGTTGAGATTGTCAAATTCTTGAAAAAACAGAACAGTGATTAGGCCGATTAAAAATGAATAAATAAATAAAGTAGTTTCTAGTCCTAACTTTTTGAAAAAAGGAGGATGAGGGCACCTTTTTTATTTCTGCCTTTCCACTACGCAACGCTATTCAGGTAGTCTCATTTCCAGTCATTTTTCTAGGTACAGTACGATATGTAAGCCGTGCATGTGCGAGGTTCAACAGCTGGATACAGCGAAAATCAATCAAAATTTCGGTAGAATAAAAATCATTTTTGATATGGCAGCAAAAATAATGCAGGCGGGGACAAGAAACTAATATTTTTTTTTACTTGGCCTCAGCAAAAATATTACTCAACATTATAGTAAAGCAAGTCCCCATCATACAAAACATTGTGCATGACGTAAAAGATGACGAAACCAATAAAAAACGAGACATTTGAATTCGTCACATGACGAATTAGGTGATCTGTCGGCATCTTTTAGGTTTCGACGTGGATCGTGATAAATTCGTTGGTAAGACTTTTGATAAAATTTGTACGTCTCGATAGGAGACTAACGTCATAGAAATTGGATGATTTGATATTGTAGCATACTGAAAAGATGATCCAAAGCTTTAATTCACCTGAAGTAATCAGATTTTCTATAGGGTTGTACATAAACTACTGTGCACTGCAATGCAATTGTCATAACGGGCGAAAATCAGCAGTTTATTTCATTGACTGTGACTGTATATGTAATTATATAGTTAAAGAGGATAGTAATATAACATGTAAAAAGAAAGCAAAAGGAAAAGAAATGCCCCCTTCCCTCCAGGACTCGAACAAGGGACCTTGAGAATATGAAGCAAGTGCTTTGAAGGTATACCTGCATAACAGCTCATAGAGATAACACGTAGATTCAAAACGGAATTCTGATTTGAGGTTTTCCAGTCAAAATTTCGACATGTTATCGACATTTCTTTAAACAACATATGAATGCATAAGATAGAGAATTTTCTCAGCTGCAACATACTTAAAGATGGGCGAAAATCAAGCAGAAATTACGGAGATGTTGATCGAAAAAGACGAGAATGTAGAATCGAGAATTACGTAAAGGTCATGTCCCATAGAGAATACACGTAAAATGAGAAAAATTGACATTGTACCTTTAATCGTGAATTTACACCATGATAACGTCATCAAAAGGAGTAACACTGACTAAAATATTTGTAGAGAATTGTCTCAGCTACAACATATCGAAATCTCAGCGAAAATCAATGAATAATAAGCGAGATAGTCTCGGTTAAAGGCAAAAAATATAACGTCAAAAATTAAAAATCAAAATTTTGAGTTCACATAAGAATAGGATGACGTCATAGCATCGACAGAGTAAACATTTGTCATGGATTCACATCTACAACTCATAAGCTTTAAGAATATGTAAAAAAATAATGGGGGTCTCCACGCATTCTAAGGAGCTATGACGGATTTTAAAGGGGCATGTTTTTGCGTATTTTTACATTATTTGCACAATAGGCACCCGCACAAATTTTGAATTTTGACGCGCGCGTGCGACCTTATGGTTAGTCAAAATCAGTTCTAAATTGATGGAAATTGTTAAGAAAAGTATCAGGAATGCAAATCAAGTGAAAAAACGGCGTTTTAAAGTTATTTGGGATGTGCGCGCGCATATGACGCGCATCCGGACGCGAACGCGCGCAAATTTTTGAACTGCTTAAAATGACCTGAAACGTATGCAAAATGAATATGAGTCGATTCTGAGCATTTTTAATTTTTGCGCGCGCGTCGACGCGCGGACGTACGCGTACACGCGCGTCTAAATAGATGAAAATGTTTGGACTGATATGAACATTCATCATGCCAAATATGAATAAAAAATGACTTTCCGTTACGAAGATATGACCCTAAGTTGATTTTCACAAAATGGCGCCTGGATGACGTCACAATGACCAGATGAGCGTGAAAATATATGGAACGGCAAGATCTTATGACGATTGATAACTGACCAAAATTTCATGCAATTGGCCTTTTATTCATCATTTTTATCATCAGGGTTTGTATCACCGTCAGCAACATTACTATCTCATTATCATGGTCATCAAGAGGATTATAGTCATTCCCAATTAAAATACCCATTCAGAGAAAATTTACGAAGAGGAAGCAGCCCTGATAAAAAACGTTCTGAAAAATGTTCTGAAAACGTTTTGTGAACGTTTATTGAAGACAAAGACGTAGCGGACCTAATAAAAATGTTTTGTAAACTATTTATGAACCTTCTGAAAATGTTTTACCAACTTTTTTGAAAGACGAAGACGTAGCGGACATAAAAAAAAAACTTTTGTGAACGTTCTGAAAACGTTTTGTGAACTTTTACTAAGGACTAATACGTAGCGGACCTAATAAAGACGTTTTGTAAACTTTTTATGAACTTCTGAAAATGTTTTGCGAACGTTTATTAAAGACAAAGACATAGCGAACGTTCATTAAAGATGAAGACATGGCCGACCTAGTAAAAACGTTTTGTAATTGTTTTGTGAAGGTTTCTGAAAACGTTTTGTGAACGTTTATCAAGACGAAGACGTAGCAGACCTAATAAAAACGTTTTGTAAACATTTTGTGAACGTTCTGAAAATATTTTGTGAACGTTTATTCAAGACGAAGACGTAGCGGACCTAATAAAAAACATTTTGTAAACGTTTTGGAAACGTTCTGAAAACGTTTTGTGAACGTTTATTAAAGACAAAGACACAGCAGACCTGATAAAAACGTTTTTCTAAACGTTTTGGAAACGTTCTGAAAACGTTTTGTGAACGTTTATTAAAGAAGAAGACGCAGCAGACCTAATAAAAACGTTTTGTAAACATTTTGTGAACGTTCTGCAAATATTTTGTGAACGTTTATTAAAGACGAAGACGTAGCGGACCTAATAAAAAACGTTTTGTAAACGTTTTGGAAACGTTCTGAAAATGTTTTGTGAACGTTTATTAAAGACGAAGACGCAGCAGACCTAATAAAAACGTTTTGTAAACATTTTGTGAACGTTCTGAAAATATTTTGTGAACGTTTATTCAAGACGAAGAGGTAGCGGACCTAATAAAAACGTTTTGTGAACGTTCTCAAAATGTTTTGTGAACGTTTATTAAAGACAAAGATGCAGCAGACCTAATAAAAACGTTTTATGAACGTTTATTCAAGTCGAAGACGAAACGGATCTAATAAAAATGTTTTGTAACAATTATTAAAGACGAAGATGTAGCAGACCTAATAAATGTGTTCTAAGAACGTTCTGAAACGTTTTGTGTTGGATAATCTATTTGCTGTCTAATCACCAGTTTATCTAATGTTCGATGACCTGATGAACTTGAAAAATTTTCAGGTCTGAGAAGGAGACTAGCATCACAGACACAGGACGATTTGATTTTTAGTATTATGCAAAGTTAACCCTAAAGGTTCAATACACGCTCATGAATCATATTTGCAATAGGGTTGTACATAAACTAATGTACACTGCATTGCAATAGACATAACACGCAAAATAACGCAGTTATGGCATTGTTTGTAATGGTATGTGTAAACGTAGTCGATGAAGATGGTAATATAAAAGGGCAAAAAATGTAAGAAAAAATAAATAAATAAAAAAAAAATAAAAAAATAAAAAGAATTGACACTGCCGTCGCCGGGAGTCGAACCAGAGACCATGAGGATGTGAGACCAGTGCTTTAGCGATGGACCAGAATATAGTCCATAGAGATAACACGTAGATGGAAAATGGGATTCCTAAATCATATCTTCCAGTTCAAATTCCGATATGTTCCTGACATCTGATCAAAAAATAAATGGCACATTTACGATAGAGAATTTTCTCAGCTACAACATACTCAAAGCTGGGCAAAGATCGAGTAGAAATAAGGGAGCTGTTGCTCAAAAAAGAAGAGAATGTAGAATCAAGAATTAGAAAAAGGTCATGTCCCATAGACAATACACGCAAAATGTGAAAAAAGGACATGCCTCCGTTTTTCGTAAGATTAGACCATGATGCAGTTCTCAAAATGAAAAATAAAGGCAATTGATATATAAGAGCATTGTCTCAGCTACAACATACTGAAATCCTGGCGAAAATCGACCAACAATAAGCGAGATAGTCTTGATTAAATGTAAAAAACATGACGTCATAATTGAAAAAATGAAATTTTGAGTTCACATGAGAATATGGTAACGTTCCGACTGTTCGACCCCCAATTTTTTTTCATGAATTCAAATCTTCAATTCATAGGCTCTCAGAAAATGTAAATAAAAGGGGGGTCCCCATGCTTTTCAACGAGCTATGGCGGATTTTAAATGGGCATGTTTTTGCATGTTTTTACGTTATTTGCCCCATAGACGCGCGCACGGATTTTAAACTTTGACGCGTGCGTGCGGCGTTTTGGTAAGTTGAAATCGATTCTGAACTGATGGAAATGGTCAAGAAATGTCTCAGAATTGTAAATCAAGTGAAAATACGGCGTTTTTACGTTATTTAGGAGTTGCGCACGCGCAATAGGCGCGCGCGGGCGGTTACGCGCGTAAAATTTTGAAATGCTTAAAATGACCTGAAATGGATTTTGGTTTGATCCATGAGTGATTTTGAGCATTTTTAAATTTTGCGCGCGCACTGACGCGCGGACGTACGCGTACGCGCGCGTTTAAATAGTTGGAATTGTTCAGATTGATATGAATATTCATCATGCCAAATTTGAATGAAAAATGACATTCCGTTATGAAGATATGAGATGAGATGATTTTTACAAATGGCGCCTGGATGACGTCACGATGACCCGATGAACTTGAAAATGACTAAAAATCCGAGATCTCGTTATGACTGATAACTCCTGAAAATTTGACGAAAAATGATTGAGCCAGTTCTGAGATCTCGACTACACAAAAAAGTGGGTACCAATAAAAAGAATAACGAGATTTAATTCGTCATTTGATCAGACGAATTAGGTGGTCTGTCGTCTTTCTGATAAGGATATGATATCTATGATTATGAAAGGTATATCACAGTTGGCATTTTATTCATCATTTTCATCATCAGGGTTTGTATCACAGTCAACATAACTATCTCATTATCATGGTTATCAAGAGGATTATAGTCATTCCCAATTAAAGTCCCCATTGAGAGAAAATTTACAAAGAGGAAACAGCCCTGATAAAAACGTTTTGTCAACGTTCTGAAAACGTTTTGTGAACGTTTATTAAAGACAAAGACGTAGCGGACCTAATAAAAATGTTTTGTAAACGATTTATGAACCTTCTGAAAATGTTTTTCGAACGTTTTTTAAAGACGAAGACGTAGCAGACGTAATAAAAACGTTTTGTGAACGTTTACTAAAGACTTAAACGTAGCGGACGTAATAAAAACATTTTTTTGAACGTTATGAAAACCTTTTTATGAACTTTCTGAAAACATTTTGTGAACATTTATTAAAAACGAAGCTGAAGCGGAACTAATAAAAATGTTTTATAAACGTTTTATGAACGTTCTGAAAACGTTTTGCTAACATTTGTTACAGACAAAGACGTAGCGGACCTACTAAAAATGTTTTGTGAACGTTCTGAAAACGTTTTGTAAGCATTATGAAAACATTTTGTGAACTTTTAAGACGTAACAGACCTAATACAAACATTTTGTAAAAGTTTTGTCAACGTTCAGAAAATGTTTTGAAAACGTTTATTTAAGACGAAGACGTAGCAGACCTAAAAATAATGTTTTCTGAACGTTCTGAAAACGTTTTGCGAACGTTTATAAAAGACGAAGACATAGCGGACCTAATAAAAACGTTTTGTTAATGTTTTATGAACGTTCTGAAAACGTTTTGTGAATGTCTATTAAATACGAAGACGAAGCAGACATAAGAAAAAATTTTTGAGAACGTTCTGAAATCGTTTTGTGAACGTTTATTAAAGACAAAAACGTAGTGGACCTAATAAAAACGTTTTGTTAATGTTTTTGAACGTTAATTGAAAACGAAAACATAGCGGACCTAAAGAAAACGTATTGGAAACATTTTGTGAAAGTTCTGAAAATATTGTGTGAACATTTATTCAAGACGAAGACGAAGATGTTCACAAAACGTTCTGAAAACGTTTTGTGAACGTTTATTAAAGACGAAGACGTAGCAGACCTAATAGCGGACCTAATAAAAAATGTTTTGTAAACGTTTTGTGAACGTTTAGTAAAGACGAAGACGTAGCAGACCTAATAAAAGCATTTTGTGAACGTTCCGAAAACGTTTTGTGAACGTTTATTAAAGACAAAGACGCAGCAGACCTAATAAAAACGTTTTGTGAACGTTTATTAAAGTCGAAGACGAAACGGATCTAATATAAATGTTTTGTAACAATTATTAAAGACGAAGATGTAGCAGACCTAATAAATGTGTTCTAAGAACGTTCTGAAACGTTTTGTGTTGGGTAATCTATTTGCTGTCTAATCACCAGTTTATCTAATGTTCGATGACCTGATGAACTCAAAAAATATTCAGGTCTGAGAAGGAGACTAGCATCACAGACACAGGACGATTTGAAATCGCAGTATCACGAACAGTTGATCCAAAGATGTATTAACACGTCAACGAATGAGATTTGCAATAGGGTTGTACATTAACTATTGTATACTGCATTGCAGTATACATAACAGGCAAAATAACGCAGTTATGGCATTGTTTGTAATTGTATGTGTGAACGTAGTCGATGAAGATGGTAATATAAAAGGGCAAAAAATGTTTATAAAAAAAAAAAAAAAAAAATTGACACCGCCGTCGCCGGGAGTCGAACCAGGGACCATGAGGATGTGAGACCAGTGCTTTACCGATGGACCAGAATATAGTCCATAGAGATAACACGTAGATGGAAAATCGGATTCCTAAATCATATCTTCCAGCTCAAATTTCGATATGTTCCTGACGTCTGATTAAAAAATCAATGGCACACTTACGATAGAGAATTTTCTCAGCTACAACATAGTCGAAGCTGGGCGAAAATCGAGCAGAAATAAAGGAGCTGTTGCTCAAAAAAGACGGGAATGTAGAATCAAGAATTAGAAAAAGGTCATGTCCCATAGACAATACACGCAAAATGTGAAAAAATGACATGCCTCCGTTTATCGTAAGATAAGACCATGATGCTAGTTCTCAAAATGAAAAATGAAGGAACTAATATACAAGAGCATTGTCTCAGCTACAACATACTGAAATCCCGGCGAAAATCGACCAACAATAAGCGAGATAGTCTTGATTGAAGAAAAAAAAACATGACGTCATAATTGAAAAAATGAAATTTTGAGTTCACATGAGAATATGGTAACGTTCCGACTGTTCGACCCCCAAATTTTTTTCATGAATTCAAATCTTCAATTCATATGCTTTCAGAAAATGTAAAAAAAGGGGGGTCCCCATGCTTTTTAACGAGCTATGGCGGATTTTAAAGGGGCATGTTTTTGCATGTTTTTACGTTATTTGCCCCATAGACGCGCGCACGGATTTTAAACTTTGACGCGCGCGTGCGGCCTTATGGTCAGTTGAAATCGATTCTAAATTGACGGAAATGGTTAAGAAATGTCTCAGAATTGCAAATCAAGTGAAAAAACAGCGTTTTTACGTTATTTAGGACCTGCGCACGCGCAAAACGCGCGCGCGGGCGCTTACGCGCGGAAATTTTTGAAATGCTTAAAATGCCCTGAAATGGATTTTGGTTTGATCCATGAGTGATTTTGAGCATTTTTAAATTTTGCGCGCGCACTGACGCGCGGACATACGCGTACGTGCGCGTCTGAAAAGTTGGAATTGTTCAGATTGATATGAATATTCATCATGCCAAATATAAATGAAAAATGACGTTCCGTTATGAAGATATGATCAACACATGATTTTCACAAAATGGCGCCTGCATGACGTCACGATGACCCGATGAACTTGAAAATGACTAAAAATCCGAGATCTCGTAATGACTGATGTTTCCTGAAAATTTGACGAAAAATGATTGAGCCGGTTCCGAGATCTCGACTACACAAAAAAGTGGGTATAAAAAATAAAAAGAACGAGATTTAATTCGTCATTCGATCAGACGAATTAGGTGGTCTGTCGTCTTTTTGATATGGATATGATATCTATGATTAGGCGGCTTGTCAAAGGTGTGCGTGCGTCTTTACCTTTATATTCCACGGCGAACCCGCTCAACGTTCCATTGTCCATTTTTCTCTCCTACGGGTCAGTGCTCTTGCCATTCAAGACGGCATCGTGCCCTTTTGCAGCGAAAACGGAAGCGTGCACTTTTATCTTTTCTTTTGACACCCCCGGTTGCGCCCGGTTGGCTCTCCGATAAGATGTTTCTGCATGAGCGCCCTCTATGTCCACGATATCGGAGTTTTATGCAAACTATTAAAAGCCCGATCTCTTGTCACTGATCTGAATATCGTTGTGTCTTTGTATCGGTTTTCGTAGTCCAGTGGGGTATATATTTTCCAAAGTTACGCTTTCACATTTTTTTTTGATAATTTTTCGTTTCGGGTTTCAGTGTATGACAAGGTTCAATTAGATTTAGATTTCATTTGTTTAATAGAACAATTAAGATTTAGCCCTTTAGCACGAGCATGTTGTTTTATTTTGAAGAACATACCGTTAAGATATTGAATTTCTGAAAGTAAGTGTTCAGGCGCGGGTAATATTCTTTTTTTTTTCATCACACTGCGCCCACACAGTCAGCATTGTCGGATGAAAAGGAAAAATATGGAATTGTCCTTAACATCTTTGTAAACGAATGCAAAAACCCTCGCAAAAGATGCAATATAAATCATACCTGGGTCCAAATATTATGGCATTTAAATCAATACATTGAAACGCTACTGTGACAAAAAAATAATAATAATACATAAAATGCAAACGTTTTTTGTGGAAAAAAGGCTGAAAACTAAGGGCATTGTTGAAATCCAAATTTGAGCTGAACATAGGCCTATGTTTAATTTAGCCAAAGTGCACATCAATTTTACTCTTACTATACGTATGTTCACAAGCGTATACCTACGGGGGGGGGGGCAGACTACCCCCCCCCCCCTGGCGAGAAATTGAAGACCTTTATTTTTTCATTTTACTTGTCAATTTGTTTTTGCGGTGAAATGTCCTTTATATCCTGTTGAGGACTTTTTTGGCGATTTTGCCCCCCCCCCCCCCGTGGAAAATCCTAGGTACGCCACTGCATTTGTTTTAACATTTAAATTCTAGAAACTTATATATTCACACATAATACAGATGCCGTGCAAGACAAATGAATAAGATATCATTAAATTCAACTTTAAGAAATAAATTGGATGCTCAAGCTGTCATATCGGTAATTATAGCTCAAGTGCACAATTTTTAAATTTCATTGCCCGAAATTCAGAACAAAAAGTACTTTCGTTACTTTGTAAGACCATTACAAACATCTTTACCTTCGAACGAAATCAAAAGCACTTAAAAATAAATATTGAAATTATCAAAGTTAGGTAGTCTTGACCATGAATCGAGTTGAGTATTTATAAAGGAATTATAGCGTCTTCTATTAATCCCATTCTGAACTTTGAATGACCGATGAAAAGTATCACGTGAATTAAAATGCAAATTAACACATTTAAATGACTCCGACATGATATTGGACAGGAAAATCTTTTTACATGGGATCAGTCTTTATTCTCTTATATAAATTTCCCCTGTGATCTAGCGTGTTCTGTGACTCAAGAACACATCCAGGAGCCACAGAACCAAAGGGGTCTGGGGCCGAGGCCTCCAAAAGTACCATGATTTTATGCATGGTGATCCCCCTTCAAACCAGTCCGCTGGGGGGAGGGGCTTAATCATTTCTTTCAATTTTCCTGTTCTACTTACAATATTCAATTTTGTCAACTTAATTCTGATGGTTCCTTTTTTTCATCCAACTTCATTTCTTCCTGTGAATTTTTTTAAATTTTTTCTTCACCTATTTTTTTTTAACCTTCACGTTTGAATTGTACAATACGTGTATATTGCCGTTGATTTATTCTTTCTATCAAATATCGGAATTAATCTGCAATGTGTGTGTGTCAAATATTGCAAATTAGATTCCCAGTGTCTAAGGTAAACATGATTTACCGACGTAAAGTTAGTAATACGAAAGCCTCTTTGGCCTATAGTTTCCCTTCCAACTTTGTACTTCACCTCTTAATCGTATATATAGCTGCATTCTATAGCTTGCATATTTAAATATGCAAAAAAATATCAATAAACGTACATGAAATGGTAATACCTCGGTCACATTTGCTCTACGGCGGCCATACGGCGAGTCGAAAAAAGAAACCTAAATTTATTAGTAAAGCGGTTTAGCCGAACAATAGTGCAAATTATGACTAATTCAACAGTTTTCCTCCTATGTTTTTTCTCTCCTCTCATTTCCCTTTTTTTTTTTTTGTCCTTCTTTCCCCCTTTTTTGCTCCGCCAATAGAGGGAGGGGGCGGGCTTCTCCCCCCCCCCCCCCCCCCCGTGGATCCAACTCTGGAATATCTACCAGGAAGTATTCAACAAGCAGATTGAAGAGAGAAATTCAAATCCAGTTAAAACTCTTTTTTTGGGGGGGGGGGGGGGTTAAATAGCTTTTCCCGCCGCATGTGAAGCCTCTCTATTGTTTACAGCCTACTGTGAACTGTGCAACTAATTTAATTTTTGGTGAAATTCCTTCTCTCTTTCTATTTTTTCCTAAGCGTTTAGATAATATTTTGTTCTTCACTCGTAAGTGGTATACAAATAATGTAAATTACTATTAACGGCGTGCGTTTCCCGATCTCCTTATCGAAATCAATATTAATGAGAGAGCACAATATTGTTCTCGCTCTAATGGAGGGGGGGGGGGGTCGGTGTTCTATCAAGCAAAAGACGTAGGCATATATGTGCATAAGTTCATATCATTGGTGTAATGGTAAAGAACCTGATGAATTCTGTTTTATAATTATGTCGACGTTATTATAAAGTTAATATGACAATCAATATAATTCAGGCGTACACCGTTTAACTGCATGGTAACATACATCCAGAAATCGAAATAGCCGATGAATTCAAAATATACGTAGCAGGAATAGCATGCAGTTCGGATGTTAAAGCACTCTAAAATCAGAATAGTCTCGTATTACAAATGTCAATTTTGCTAAAAATGCACACAAACTCATAACTTGATAGACTCTGGGGGATGATGTCGTTGATATGAAAATAGCATCGACCTCGATATGCAATAATTTTTTACACTGCATCGGACTTGACAACCTGAAAAATCTTTTCCAATATTAGATGGCCATCCATTCTCTCTCTTCTTAATCTAAATTTAATCTATGTATTTCAGGATCATGATTATGAAAACCCTTTTATAACAAACATGATAAAGGAAAAACGCGTCTGATGGTTCATTGCCGCATAATATACCAATCATCTTCATTTGTTAATATTTAATCATCAACATTATCACTGATATTATTATTCGAAATATCATGTCCGTTAATATCACTTCAAAGTTATGATTATTATCATCATCATCACCATCATCATTCATTCACTATCGATTTCCAATCGTTCTCCAGTATCAATTTTATATTTACAAATATTTGAAAGATAGTGGTAATGATTATGGTGATGCTGGTATTCATGAACATTAGATCCGTTATGTGAGATAATTTATGCGATTTTACACGCTAATCGCTACTCGATTATGGTGAAAAATCTTTTAAAAAGCACAAAAGAAAGTCGGGACGGTAGTTACTGCATACGCTATACTACTACAAAAGATTCCCCATCGGGCAAGCCAACGGTCTTTTGAAGTAGGTTCATCTATTGAAATTACGACATAATCACGACAGCCGATATGGGGGATTAAAGTCTGTGAGTGTCTATATCCCATTGTTTTCTGTGGTGAACCCGCTGAGCGTGCTATTGTCAATGATTCTCTACTATGCGGGTGAGTGATCTTGCTTTTTCATGATCATATCATAATAGGCCTGGGGCAAAAAATAAGAACAGTTCGATGAGTATCAATGCCAAGCAATCCTGAAAGGTCAATAATGTTCAATTCTCTTGATGGAGAAGACTATATCATGACCCTATTTGATTTTGCTTTTAGGCCAGTAAGTGTACTATCTAATATAAATAATGAATAATAATTACATTCCATCTATTTTAGAGTAATGATCTAATGTTGATATTATTCTATATTATCTCCCTGCAGCTTACGGCCCCATATCTTCACCCGTGAATTACTAAATTTTGAAGTTTAAATTATTGAACATCATGGCATCCTAGTATTGTAATGATGTTTACCATCACTGCAATATAGATAAAAACATTAATTTAATTCTACTCACATTGATTTTACTTTAGAACAAACTCACCCCCCCCCCCCTTCCCGCTACAACCTTTCTCTCATTTTTATTATTTCCTTACCCAAATTATCAAAATTTCAATATACGAATATGACATAGATGGTTCTGTTGACATGATTGATTATAATGATCCTGCTGATGATAGTCATGATAATTAACACTGATGATGGTGGTGGCGGTGGTAGTGACCGGGGGTAGTGAATGTGGTAGCCTTGATGATTATAATAAATGAAAATACTGAAAGTTACGAAAGTCACACATTAAATGAATAATACCAAGAAACATACTTTTTGATGATATAAGATTCACACACAATTTATGCTTCTTGTAAGCCTCCTATTTAATTTATTCTTTTTTTTTTTTTAACTGCAGCGTTTCCGCTGATATTCCTACTTTATGATTTAAAGTTTTAAGTTTATAATTATATTGGTAAATCCCGGTCAGAAAAGTTCATGTCACCTTTCCATTCCCTATTACTGTATTCGGGCCCTAAAATGATTGTGATGCGATAGGTACGATCTAGGTCTGCTCGTTTGGTGCTCAAAAGCTTATTTCTAAAATAGAACATCATCGAGAAATGGTGCTTGATTCATGACATCTGAAAAAAATCCGATGATCACTGCACTTTTGTAAACAATTTAGAATGCATGTTAATACTCGACAAAATTCAAAAGACAAAATTACGTATTTACCAAAGTTAATCGAAGAGTTTTAACATGACAATTAGAACAATAAATTAAACACTACCCATGCAGAGAACGATCGAGATGAGAAAAAACTTGATCAGATGGTGTAATATACTGATAAGCAGAGCTTGTTGATAAAACGTTATTTTGACAATTAGATTAAAGACGACACCGCCAGTGTCCGTGAAGATTGAGAGTAGAAAGAATGTGGAATGTAAAGATGAATTGAGTTGAATAGAGGGAAGGTTGGTTTATTGACTGTAGACTAATAACAAAAAAATGAAATTTATTGCTTTTTTTTTCAAAAGCGAAAACGCGATTTAGCAAAGAAAAAAAAGGAAAACCTGAGCGGGTTGGGATTACTATTATTTTGACGGAGATAACAAAAATGTGTCTCGTCGTGTGTTGTTACTTTTTGAGAATGGAAACTTTTATAGAATTTTTGTACAGTGATGAAAACTAAAAGTAATTATTTTTCTGAAAAGGGGTAAATGGTTAAACGGAAAGAAGTAGAACTCACATACACGTCATGCCCTTCTTCTAAACTCGTGTTTATGAGAATGGAGAAAATGGACAAACCTCGATTAAGACATGTAATCCGTTTTATTTACATTTTAATTTTAACATGATACCAGGTTGAAATGAAAGAACAAGAGAGAGAGAGAGAAAGGGGGAGACAGAAAGAGATAGAGGGGGAAAAGAAAGAGAAATTACCAAAGGAGGGGGGGCGGTCTGTGTAAAATAATGTCCATGATTATTGTTGCGTGATTTTAGACCGAAGTCAAACTAGTAAGACAAAGTCCTGGTTATGGTTTGGTGGTGGAGAAGTTAACGGAATAGACTAAAGAAGAGAAAGAAAGTAAAAAGCTCGTAAAAATTACTTCGGTATTTAGGTTTTGGCATGGTTGGTAAGGGCTCTCTTGAACATTTGCAAATTCCCCGGAAAGTGTAAAATAAAATGGATGACAGTATTGAACAAGGAATCCATGGGCAAGGGTGTTTGCGGGTCGGGATGGGGCCTGGTCGGGAGGAAGATAAGTAAACGCGTGGATAAAAGAGTGAAACACTTAGGAAGGAAAGAAGTTTTCAAAAAGCCTCGAGAGTTTTATGATGTATAAAAGCTATCAACACGAGGACATCGGAAAGACAACCAAAAGGACCTAACCCCGGGACCTACCCCTCCTCTCCCCCTTCCGGGCTTTAGAAAGAGAGAACAAAGCTATAGCTTTCAGCGATTCTGATCAAAGCCGTGCCTTTATACATCCACAAACGGCAGCGAATTCTATAGTAAGGGTGGGGTGGGATGGGGATAATAGATCTAGAGTGACCTCTAAAAGAAAGTAAGGAAAAGCGTTTTCAAAAGGCGGTTGACTTTATGGATTAAATTTTATTGAAAATTGAAATGAAAATGGGTATAGTGAAAATAACCATTATTCTGTTCATGATCATGCTCTTTTCTCTTCACATCAGTGTCTAAAAAACAGATAGCACGTTCAACAAAAAAGATCGATTTAAAACACTACAAAGTTAAAAAGAAGTGATTTTTTGTTATATTGAATTAAAGGAATTTGCTAGTGTTATTTCTAATCCTTTAAAAACACCGAATTGCCAAATGAGTGTACTGAGTGTAGCTTATTTAAATCGGGCAGAGAAGAAATAGAAAATGGGACTACAGATAAAAAAGCGGAGAGGAAGAATAAGGAGAAAGGAGAAGACGGTGTCGAGAAGACAGAGGTCTTTGGTTGCGTTTCTTTGGTTGCGTTTTTTTATGAAGAAACTATAGGCCTATACTCTTGCAAAAATTGGCCAAATAAAGTTGGAGATAAACATGATAAAATATAAGTCGCCTTTGAATAATGCTCGAACTCGTTTCCGTAACAGATAGCGTGGAGAAACGATAGAGAGGGAGAAAAAAGAAGAAGGATGCGGAGAAAAGGAAGAAGAAGAAGAAGAAGAATGTGTTTTGGTGTATTGGGTGTCTCACAAGTTTGGTGAAAACGTTTATTGTGGAGAAGAATTGTGGCGGTGGTACGTTAAATAATGACGCTTTCGGTTATAAACTTTAGCAAAAAATTTTAACAGTCATTGAAAAGAAAGGTATTTTTCTGTAAAGATGTTAATGACTCATATCAATAAACCCGGGGAAAGTATAAAATAAATAAATGACAGTATTGAACAAGGAATCCAAGGGCAAGGGTGTGAGTGTGGGTCGAGATGGGACCGGGCAGGGAGGAAGATGAACCGCTAATGTCGCAGTCACACCAACGAAACTGACTCCAAACCGACCAATTGGCATGTCATTGTAAATAACGTAATAGTTTTGATCGGTCTAGAGTCGGTTTCGTTCGTGTGACTGCGACATAAGAAAGGAAGGAAAGAAGTTTTCAAAAGGCTTGAGCAGTGCTTAGTGTTTTATGACTTTTAAAAGCTAAAAAAGAGGACAAAGAAAGGATAACCAGAAGGACCTATACCCCTCCCCTCCCCTTCCAGGTTTTAGAAAGACAGAACAAAGGTATAGCTTTTAGTATTGTGATCAAAGCCTTTAACGGGCAGCGAATTCTATGGCAATAACGGGGGTGGCGATCGATAGGGCCAGGCCGGGAATGATGAGGAATAATAGATCTAGAGTGACGCTAAAAGAAAGATAGGAAAATAAGTTTTCAAAAGGTAGTGGACCGTGGATTAATTTTTAGCCATTATATTAGCCATTTTTAAAAGTGGAGAAAAGAAATGTAACGATAATTTTGTTGAATTAAGGGAATACTCTCACCCTGGGGTAAATAACGTTCATAAGGAAGATTTCCGCCGAATAATACTCGAACTCGTTCTCGTCATTTCACTTGTTGGCTTGAAGGAACGATAGAGTTTAAGAGAGAGAGAGAGAGCAAGAGAGAGGAGGTCGAAAAAGGAGAAAAGAAGAAGAAGAAGGAGAAGAAGAAGCAGAAGAAGAAAAGAAGAAGACGAAGCGACATAGGTGTATAGGTGTATGGGGCGTTTGATAAATGCGGTGTAAAATTGTTATTGTGGAGGAGATAGTGGGGGTACTAAGTTAATGACGCTGGCGGTTGAAAAATGGAACCGTCAAGTTTTATCTGCAATTCGCTTTCAAAATGATAACAGGTCGACTGAAATCACGGTGGCAAGAGAGACAAATCTCTGTCAAAAAAAAAAATGATAGAGAACACTGTGTTGAGAAGGTTGTGTTTTGATGAAGAAAAATTTTAGCTTTACCGAGGTAAATTTATTATAGGCATACCCTTGCAAAAGTCGGGTAAATGTATAGAATTATCAGTTCATCTTGAACTTGAAGGTGCAAAATGAGGAAAGAAAAAAAATGATAAGAGTCTTATAATAATCATCGTATTGATGTGTAATGTCAAACCGCGAAGACAAAGAGAAAAATGGAAGAACTGTCAGGTCATTAAGAAGAAAAAAAAAATAGGACTGAGGAAACAGGTATTTATTTTAAAAAAAATCACGCAAGACAACTTTTATGTATATCATGTCTTTCAGTATTGATTCTTTTTCAAGCCTCGCGGTGCTTTATCCTGGTTTATCCAAATTACACTCTTTGTTGAGAAAACAAAGCGCGGATTCTGGAAGAGAGAAGGCCCCACGCCATGACTGCCCCAGAAGGCCCGCAACGCACAATAGCAGAGTAATACGGCTGCGATTCTCGGCGGGAAGCTTTTCGGAGCCATAAAACAACTTGTCTTTTTCCCATGAAAAACAATATAATTCATGACCGAAACAATTTAAAAGTTATGTTTTTAGCGAGTAGAAATACTATAGAATCCGGAAAAGCAGTTTTTATTCCATTTAATGAACGGTTGCTAAGGCCTTTTCCAGAATGAATTTGACATTACCCGTTGGAAAATGCCTCGTGAAGACAAAACGGAAGTCAAACTTTAAAAGCGTTTTTCTCGAATAAATACTTTACCAGAGCCCCCGCCCCGCCTTCTCGGGGTTTAACGGCAATTATCTCAACAAATACTCTACCCCTTAGCTTGAGCTATATATCAAATTAAAGCTTGAGAAATGGGAAATCATAATCATTCAAAATATGACATTTGAAAAAATGCGACTTCTGTCTGATTTTGACGTGACGGGTCACATATACACTTATCTTTGTAGATTAATGAAATCGCCGCTCAATATCGATGATTCTGATGATCACTAAAACAGAAAAGCCTACGTGGAACAGTGTATTATAATATTGCCTCGAAAATTACCGAACATTTGATGGAATTCCGTGCTTCTATCGCTCATTTCTCAGCACTTTTACGATTTTCTTTCACACGGCTATTTGGCAAATATTTTTCATTTATACAAACAAACACTTCGTTGGTAAATTTCATTTGATTCTGATCGAACTTGATTTTCAGATCGTTACCACAATTCGTCGCCGATTTCACGAACCGGCACACTTAGCATTCGGTGCGAAAACTTGTTTTCGAGATAATCGCATTTAAAGAATTCAACATTTTAAAACCCCAACTTTTATAGGCTATCGTGGTCGGATGCTCGAAAAAATTCACATGTGATGAGTACAGATTCTGAATTTTAAGATTTGCTAATATTTTTTCCATATAACTCCTTTTTTCTATGAAATAATCACTCTCTACTAAGAGTGCCAGTTCGTGAAATCCCCCTTTTTCTGAACGCGCACTTGTTGTGTACTAAGCGTAGATTTTACGAACTGGCACAGTATCATGAGTGTCAGTTCGTGAAAGCCATCTAGGCAATGCACGCGATATGCGCGAATCATACACTACGCGTTACGAACCGGCACTCTATGCAATAACCACTGCACTTTCAATACATGTATGTATTACGCTGTTTCCCAGTACAGTAGGCCTACTATGCCCATAATCATCATGGCCACAAAATATTTAAAACCAAAATGTACAAACAGAAAATGCTTCCAAAATGTGCCACTCCCCCTCCATGAATTTTGGATTGAAAAATAGAGCTAAGGGGTGTTTGCTCTTGTATTAGTCATTCCGACTTTAGGCTTCAAAGAGACGGACCAGTATATCTAGTTTCAAAAATAATTTTGTTTTTCGTTTTCGAGGGGGATCCGAGGGGCGTCACTAGGAAAAGATTTTGTGCCCCTCCCACCCCCTCCCCCATATGAAGTCCTGAATATGACAGTGAAGGGCAGTGAAGCGGGCATGAATCATGAATAGAGAAATTCATATATTATTTTGTCAAGCTTCCTTCCCCTATCTTCCCATCTCTCTCTCTCTCTCTCTCCCTCCCTCTCTCCCCCCCCTTCTCTCACCCCCTCTTTCTCCCATTTCAAAGCTACATTCATTGTCCTATATTCATATTCCTTTGCCCATTTGATTTTGATTTTCTTTGCACATGATCTATATTTATGTAATGACATGAACATATACATTATCATATCAACAACCAAAAAAAACCATACCCTCCATTCTTGTCTCAGTGAAACATGCTCTCTTTAATCATAATACTTCCTTCAAACATCAAATCAGTACTTCAGACGACTTAAGCCTTTAATTTCAAAAGAAATTAATTTGCATTTCAGTTCATTAAACAACATGGCTAAAACAAGCAACTTAACAAGTTACATGATTTCAAATTTTTTCATGTGACTGTATAGGCCAATAAGTTTTAATAGTCATTTCTGGTATACTAAAAACCAGCTTCAGCAATAACAATGGAAACAATTTGTTGCAAAAATTAGACTGAAGTCCGATTTTATGATGCAATGTAATTTGCATCTGAAATATAAATACTAGCAATCAGCTTTACATTAGTTCCACATCTGAAATTTGGTAATTGAAAATATGTTAATCCATTTAGATACTAAATTCATGAAACAAATACTAAGACATAAGGCAACAGAATATCAATGAAAGCTATAAAGGAATGATATACGCGTAATTAGAATGTCATTTTCGAACCTTACTCAATATAACCGATGATATATTTTGATATAACATGTTCATCCTAATGCTATTTTATCTTAAGTCTGGCAATTTCAAGTCTTAAATATCTCATGTATATATGTATGGTTGAAGTTATATCGATCCCAAGGTCTTTTTAATGCACTGGTACACCGCTTTACTAGATCTTAGAAATTACACATTGCATTACATTTCGTATGTTATAACGATTCTATAATAGTCCATTAGGTTCATTCTATTGACATCTATTTAAATGTCTGTCTCAAATTAATGCCATACTTCATTTACAGATCACTAGCATACATGTACTCGAAAAGGAAATTTTTTATCATAAGGGGACTTGGTAACTGAAAAAAAAAAGAAGTTTATGGCCTCCATGCTGTCAAGGCATGTAATTATGTTATAAAATGAAGCCCTGAAAATACAACTCAAACGCATCATCATGAGCTTTTTATAAAATGAATAATAAAAAGTGAGCGAAATGCAAGGCCAGACTGTTTCCCTCATAGACTGATGTTTAAGTGTACCCCAGTACGGTTTCATAAATGGCGGTATGTACATTATACACGTTGGCTTATATATCTTGACAGTTTTCTGGTTTCGAAAAATATTCCTGTGTGTTTGTTTATCCCTTCTATCCCCTCTGAACATCATAACAAAGCTCGCACATTAATATGCAAGAGTTGTTAAATCACAAAGTTATAAAATCATTTTGATATTTGTCTGAATTTACTCTTCGCCAATGGCAGATATTGCAGTCGTGACAGTACATGTTCATGAAGTTTGACATTAATCAAATAGAAAATTGTACATTACTTTGTCACTTGCAGGGGACACAGTTTCCAAAATTGTAATCTTCAAAACATCAAGGTAAAACGTTGAAATCACTAAGATCAGATTTGATTGTTTAATCACTCTGCAGTGCTATATATACTGTGACAAAACTAAATTATTGGCTGAATTCAAAGGTTTCTAGATATTTTCAAAAGCAACCCTGTGCATTAATAGCTTAAATAACCTCATTATTTACCTATTCCTTGTCAGATAACACACCATGTCCACGCAGAAGTTCCGCATTTCTGAAAATTTAATGACTTGTTTCATTTGCCTGTTGGCGAGTATTTTCCTTCTTTTTGTGAATTTTCTTCTGATATGGTTTATGATGAAGTCAATGTATCCATACTTAAAAAGGTGTAAAAGAATATGACAACTTGAAATAAATGAATAGGTATTAATATCTAAGAGTATGAATCAAACTGTTTGCACTCAAAAGAACCATACTAGGGTCCATGATAAAACCATGTCCTGATTTATAGCTGGTGAGCAGTGCTGTTGGTAAGCTTATTTAATTCAACTGAAATTCCAAATCAGCTTGAAGTTACCTTTTTGTAAATGTTATATTCTGTTTCATTGATGTTATTAAATATGAAAAACTAACTGTTACTATTAACTTGGAAAGTCAAAGGTCCTGAATGTGTTACATCATTAACATGGATGTTGCTAGGTCCTGGATGTGTTTCACCATTAGCAGGGATGTTGCTAGGTCCTGGATGTGTTTCACCATTAGCAGGGATGTTGCTAGGTCCTGGATGTGAGTGATCATTAGCAGGGATGTTGCTAGGTCCTGGATGTGTTTCACCATCAGCAGGGATGTTGATAGGTCCTGGATGTGTTTTATCATTAGCGGGGATGTTGCTAGGTCCTGGATGTGTTTCATCGTTAGCGGGGATGTTGCTAGGTCCTGGATGTGTTTCACCATAAGCAGGGGTGTTGCCGGGGATGTTGCTAGGTCCTGGATGTGTTTCACCATGTGTTTCAACATTAGCTGGGATGTTGCTAGGTCCTGGGTGTGTTTCACCATTAGCAGGGATGTTGCTAGGTCCTGGATATGTTTCATCATTAGCAGGGATGTTGCTAGGTCCTGGATGTGAGTGATCATTAGCTGGGATGTTGCTAGGTCCTGGGTGTGTTTCACCATTAGCAGGGATGTTGCTAGGTCCTGGATGTGAGTGATCATTAGCAGGGATGTTGCTAGGTCCAGGATGTGTTTCACCATCAGCAGGGATGTTGCTAGGTCCTGGATGTGTTTTATCATTAGCGGGGATGTTGCTAGGTCCTGGATGTGTTTCATCATTACCGGGGATGTTGCTAGGTCCTGGATGTGTTTCACCATATGCAGGGATGTTGCCAGGGATGTCGCTAAGTCCTGGATGTGTTTCACCATGTGTTTCAAAATTAGCAGGGATGTTGCTAGGTTCTGGATGTGTTTC
Source organism: Echinometra lucunter (assembly GCA_029962745.1). Classification (NCBI taxonomy): domain Eukaryota; kingdom Metazoa; phylum Echinodermata; class Echinoidea; order Camarodonta; family Echinometridae; genus Echinometra; species Echinometra lucunter. Next base: position 10,462,775 of record CM057163.1, read on the forward strand.
ACCATTAGCAGGGATGTTGCTAGGTCCTGGATGTGTTTCACCATCAGCAGGGATGTTGCTGGGTCCTGGATGTGTTTTATCATTAGCAGGGATGTTGCTAGGTCCTGGATGTTTCGTTATCAGCAGGGATGTTCCATTGATGTTCCTAGCACAAACCTCAGCAGGTAGAGATACATTAGTGACGACCTTGTTGGCGGCACAGCCTAACAAATGAGAATGAAAGTGGGGGAAAAAGTGATACATAATCTGATGGCAATATGAAAGGAAACCAATACAATTTTCAGTTTTATCCATCATTTTCTAGATTATTGCTTTTCAGAAATATATAACCAAGAATATGGCTTACATAATGATACCTCTCAACCTTTCGACCTTAGAACAGAAACAAATAAAAAAAATGATGAAATGATTATTTAATTGCTGTAAAATGTATTTGCCAAGATCAGTGAATGAACACAATATTATTTTTTCTCCATTACGATTATTTTCATGTTCAAAGTAACAGGAAGAATGGAATAGACAAGGGGTTACCATCACAGCATAACCCTTGTATATCATTATTACAGAGAAGTATATTTGCTTACCAATTGCTGATATGATACTGAATGTGATCCTCGTCATCATCGTCATCATCACTGTCATCTGAAAATGTGGTTTGTGTTGGGCCTATCATGATGACCACGTTGAGAACTTTCCCGTCCACCATCTATTCCTTCCTCTCAACCTTACTAGTGTTCCCTTTCTTATCTTTGGAGTGGGCTTTCTCTTGGATGACACATGAGGTCCTTTAACATTAACATAGGCAGCCATCTCTTTTCCACTTGCCAAGTACATCAAAATGTTCTATTTTGGAAATAAAGATGGGAGAGAAAAACAGAGGTTTTCATCTCAGGTGACGAACCTTTCACAGAAAGTGTATAGTCCTACACCTGAAGCTTGCCAACTTTACATCTATAGTTTTACTCTACGAATCATGAGCAACAGCAGTTTATGAAAAAGATTTCTCCGCTGTTAACATTAAGATGACCAAATGAAATTAAGAAAAGAGCCTAGAGTGATTGATTTTTTTATTAGATTATTTAAAAAAAAACTCAACAAAGTAAATAGAGGACCTTACCTTTTTCCCCATTTTCATATTTCACCTTTCTGATAAAAGACCACACACTATGCAGACTCTGTGAAAGAAAGAAACAAAACATGTTCATAATATTTTTGACTGAACAATGAACAAGCCTACCTATAGACTATTGTTTATTCTTTACTGTGGTAAGAGAACAAAATGGTTATTTTTTTTAAATCCTCTTTGGGTGGATATGATATCGAATTACTTTTATTATATCTTTAACAATTATAAGACCTCCCAATCTGCAAAGACATAATTATCAGATCCAGTGGTTTCACATTTTCTGGTGAACTGTTCCCATGAACACCCCTCCCCAGTCCAATTACATGCGTATTAGAAGTTCTGACCAAGCATAAGCTCTCACTCTGACGATTTAATTGGTCCAAGCCCTGTCATATTGAAAGAAAATATAGATTTACAGAATACAGATCTGTCTTCAAAAAGAGGGGTCAATCTGAAGTAGATGTTGAATTACTAAAGTAACTAAGACCTCCAGTAGGCCCTACAAAGTATCAGCAATATCCATACATGTATTTTTTAAAAACCTAGTAATGCCAGAACTTAGAAGTTGATAAGCCTACAAGCTAGCAGATCTATGATTTGTTCATTATCCATGACCGTATAGCCTAGGTAACAGGGGCATGCAGTGTTGCCTCCGATCCCCCAGAAATTCTTAAGACTTGACATTCTTTACCAAAAAATTCCCCCAAAATTCCCCAAAGATTGCATCAAATCTCTCTATGCCCATCATTGGCTCCTTTGTTTAGATACTTTTGATACTTTTTTGTTTAAACCCCTTTGTTGTTATATTCTTGCCCCCCCCCCCCGAAAAAAAAAATCTGCAGGGATCTAGACTACGGCCAGGTTATCATCGTCATTATCGTTATCATCAGTATTATTATCATCATTATTATCTTTTATATGACACCTAGATAGAACCCTGTCATTTGATTGGTTGTTTGATATTCATCATTTGTCCCATTGCACTATGACGTCATCAATCGTGCAAAAGTGGCTCCATTTACCGTGCAATTTTGGATCCATACGATTTGCTCCATTGCACGCCGGCCGAGAGCCCGGTACACTACGTACGTAAAACGCTTGCGTTTTCAGTGAACAGCGCGCTAGTGTATAGCGCTATTGATTTATTGCGATTTGATCTAATTTTAGGTGTCATATAAAACAAATAATGAATGTTTTTTCATTCGTGCAATGGACAGAATATTTCATTCGGTGAAAGATGAAATTATTGATCCATTCAACTCGGCTGCGCCTCGTTAAATGGATCATTTCATCTGTCACCTCATGAAATATTCTGTCCATTGCACTCATAAACATTCATTATTTGTATAATATTACCATTCAATAGTACATGAATCACAATGATGTGGATTGTACGAGGCGTCTTACTCCTGAGTCTTACTCTTAGACAGATTATGAAACCCATCCTCGAGGAAGCCATTATTCACAATGTGCGGGACTACATGGATCGCTTGGGGGAAAATTGATTTGTTTTTGTGTTTTGCTTCGGTTCTAGGTTAAAAAGAAACATATTATGGGCAGATCATCACACCTTCAATATAATAATACTTTAAAATGACATTCTACTTACTTCTACATCAGTGAAAACGATGAAAACGGGAATAATTCCTATTCAGTGCCAGTTCGTGAAACCACAGCTCCAAATGTAGAGAAGACATGTTGCATCTACGCGCATTAACGTAAAATACGCGCGCTGCTGTTCGGATTTCACGAAGTGGCACTCAGTTAAGAGTGCCGGTTCGTGAAGTCCAAATTTCGCAGAATCGGGATTTTTTGGACACAGCTGATTTTTAACAATGCCTTTATCTCGAAAAATAATCAAGATCAGGAACTGAAATTTGGTGAACATGTAGATTTTTACATTGCCTTTCATAATATGTAAAAACCTCAAAACCCAAAATTTACACGTAAAATGGTTATTGTGCCGGTTCGTGATATCGGCGACGAATTTGTATTTATCTTCAATTCCGAACATGACGTTTATACGTTAAATCAAGTATCAAACTATATGAACTTATACTTTAGTCTACTATAATTATGATGTTTATATGTTGTACTCTCATACCCCGAGAGGGGATCGATAAGGTGAATAAAATGTAAATCTAAATCAGGGGTGGATCCAGCCTCCGCCAATGGGGGGGGGGGGGGTGTGAATATTTTTTACCCATATTTCCCCGATCGGCCGTTCAAAAATGATTTTTGTTTATTTCTTTGAATTGGTTTTCCCAGTGGCGTAATGATCATTTAAGTTATTTTCCAAGTCTTCCCCTCATCTTATTCAATCGCCTTCCTCCTATGTTTCCCCTTCTTTTTTCTCCTCTCTTTTCAATTCTTTTCCTTTCCCTCTTTGTTTCCCTTTTTTTGCTCCGCCAATAGGGGGGGGGGGGGAGGGGGCGGGACCTATGTAAATGTAAATCCAACTAAGAATTGGGTCTACACAGCATAATGTCTAGAGGTCAGGGGCGGATATCCATGACAGGGAGGGGAGGTTTTGCTTTCAAGGGGGGGGGGGCGACGTTTTACATTACAAACGTGCCTCTCATAAAGGGCGGCTTCCCCCTCCCCCTGAATCCCCAAGTGATCGAAGGGTACCGAAAATTTGAGGATGCTAATTAATTCATGGCATGCAATTTTCGAAATGGACGACCACAATTTTGTAAATGTCCAGTCCACGCGCCTGCGTACTCTCATTCCGAAGACGCAAGTCATGAATTTTGGAGAAAAAAAATCGCCCCCCCCCCCCACCTGATCACGGCCTCTGCGAAAACACAACTCTGCTCTCTTGTGAATATTGATTTCGATGCAGAGGCAGAAACCGGGATGCGCACGCATTTGGTCAAACAACAAGAATATAAATCGATGACAGTCGTTTTTAAGACAATCGCATAATGATGTCGAGGGACAACACACTGGAATCGCTCAACTGGAGAACACTTTTTCAATTGGCGAAACGCTATCTGTAAAAAGCACCGCCTACTGGTGGCTACGGCATGGTCTTCTGTTTCGTGTGAAATGAAATTGACGATTTTCCCTTTCTCTTTCTATTTTTTTCTTAAATCTTAGTTGTTATTTTTATTGTTTTCTCTCAATTTCTTTTTGCCCATTTTCCTTCCTTTTTATTCACTTATTTTGCTCTGTTTATTTTTCATGAAATATTGCTAGAAGGGGTTCGCAATCAGATTAAAGTTTCGGCCAATTCAACTCCGAGCTTTTATAGGCTTCATTTTTCTTCATTCTCTTCTTGTTACCTGAATGAACAAAGAATAAAGAACCGTTTCAGCATGGCCACTGCATCTCTTCCCATCTGTTCCCCTTTCACTCTAATTTCCCTTCCCCCTTTATCCCCCCCCCCCCCCATCGTCCACCAGCTCTCTTTACTCCTTTCCCCTTATTTTCAGTCTTTATCCATTTCCATATTATTTTGTCCTCCCTCTCCCGTTGATTGTCGATCCTAAATTTCTTCCCCTCTCAAATTTTCTGTTTTTTTCTCTATTTCAACTGTTTTTCTGCATATTTTTGTTCACCCTTCCCCTTCTTCCATCCCAATATTATTTTCTTATTTCTCTCTGTTTCCCCTTGATTTTTCCCCTATGACTTCTTAGTTTTCTTTTTCTTTTCACTTTCGCTCTTGGTCCCGCTTCTTTAAAACAAGGAGATAAAAAAGTTAAGAGACAATATGTTATCCCGGAGAAATGGTTGCCCGTCCAAAAATTGAAGAAACTATCAAAAACATTTTCTAATAAATCTTTCATCAATCTACGCGTAATAGTGTCAAGCTGTTCCGGTCATATTTATTTTGAGAAGGGAACGTTGAGCGGGAAAGCCGAAGGGAAAACCCGGATGCAGTAAGAACGCTATAGAACGGTGCATGGACTTTTGACAAGCTGCCTTATAAAAGGTATATGACAGTTGGCCTTTTATTCATCATTTTCATCATCAGGGTTTGTATCACCGTCAGCAACATTACTATCTCATTATCATGGTCATCTAGAGGATTATCGTCATTCCCAATTAAAATCCCCATTCAGAGAATATTTACGAAGAGGAAGCAGCCCTGATAAAAAAAAAAACGTTATGAAAAATGTTCTGAAAACGTTTTGTGAACGTTTATTGAAGACAAAGACGTAGCGGACCTGATAAAAATGTTTTGTAAACTATTTATGAACCTTCTGAAAATGTTTTACGAACGTTTTTTAAAGACGAAGACGTAGCGGACATAAAAAAAAACTTTTGTGAACGTTCTGAAAACGTTTTGTGAACTTTTACTAAGGACTAAAAACGTAGCGGACGTAATAAAGACGTTTTGTAAACTTTTTATGAACTTCTGAAAATGTTTTGCGAACGTTTATTAAAGACAAAGACACAGCGAACGTTCATTAAAGATGAAGACATAGCCGACCTAGTAAAAACGTTTTGTAAATGTTTTGTGAAGGTTTCTGAAAACGTTTTGTGAACGTTTATTAAAGACGAAGACGTAGCAGACCTAACAAAAACGTTTTGTAAACATTTTGTGAACGTTCTAAAAATATTTTGTGAACGTTTATTCAAGACGAAGACGTTGCGGACCTAATAAAAAACGTTTTGTAAACGTTTTGGAAACGTTCTGACAACGTTTTGTGAACGTTTATTAAAGACGAAGACGTAGCAGACCTAATAAAAATGTTTTGTAAACATTTTGTGAACGTTCTGAAAACATTTTGTGAACGTTTATTCAAGACGAAGACGTAGCAGACCTAATAAAAACATTTTGTGAACGTTCTCAAAATGTTTTGTGAACGTTTATTAAGTACAAAGACGCAGCAGACCTAATAAAAACGTTTTATGAACGTTTATTAAAGTCGAAGACGAAACGGATCTAATAAAAATGTTTTGTAACAATTATTAAAGACGAAGATGTAGCAGACCTAATAAATGTGTTCTAAGATCGTTCTGAAACGTTTTGTGTTGGGTAATCTATTTGCCGTCTAATCACCAGTTTATCTAATGTTCGAAGACCTGATGAACTTGAAGAATATTCAGGTCTGAGAAGGAGACCTAGCATCGCAGACACAGGACGATTTGATTTTTAGTATTATGCAAGAGGATTATAGTCATTCCCAATTAAAATCCCCATTCAGAGAAAATTTACGAAGAGGAAAGAGACTAGCATCACAAACACAGGACGATTTGATTTTTCGTATTATGCAAAGTTAACCCTAAAGGTTCAATACACGTTCATGAATCATATTTGCAATAGGGTTGTACATAAACTAATGTACACTGCATTGCAATAGGCATAACACGCAAAATAACGCAGTTATGGCATTGTTTGTAACTGTATGTGTAAACGTAGTCGATGAAGATGGTAATATGAAAGGGCAAAAAATGTATTAAAAAATAAAAAAAAATTGACACCGCCGTCGCCGGGAGTCGAACCAGGGACCATGAGGATGTGAGACCAGTGCTTTACCGATGGACCAGAATATAGTCCATAGAGATAACACGTAGATGGAAAATGGGATTCCTAAATCATATCTTCCAGTTCAAATTTCGATATGTTCTTAACATTTGATTAAAAAATAAATGGCACACTTACGATAGAGAATTTTCTCAGCTACAACATACTCGAAGCTGGGCGAAAATCGAGTACAAATAACGGAGCTGTTGCTCAACAAAGACTGGAATGTAGAATCAAGAATTAGAAAAAGGTCATGTCCCATAGCCAATACACGCAAAATGTGAAAAAATGACATGCCTCCGTTTTTCGTAAGATTAGACCATGATGCAGTTCTCAAAATGAAAAATAAAGACAATTGATATATAAGAGCATTGTCTCAGCTACAACATACTGAAATCCTGGCGAAAATCGACCAACAATAAGCGAGATAGTCTTGATTAAAGGTAAAAAACATGACGTCATAATTGAAAAAATGAAATTTTGAGTTCACATGAGAATATG
>CM057163.1:10470377-10481061 GCA_029962745.1 Echinometra lucunter
TAAGCCAGCTGACAAAGCCATTCAACTAAAACCCTGATTATCTTGTCCTCCAGAAAGTGAACCACCAAAGATTCAGCACAAAATTTTAATATAATGTTCAGTACCCTTGTAATCTAAAGAAATTACCATGAGAAAGCATACAAATTACTATTATGAAATCTATTACTGGTAAGTGGGAAATACTTTATCCATCTACAGGAAGTATTTCAAAGTTGGGTATCCTTTTTTACCACCAGTAGATAATAACAATTGTGTACTCTTTTTCAAACAGATGCAAAGGGGAAAACTAAAACTGAAAACTGAATGCTGAAACTGAAAACTACTGCTTAAACAGCATCTAATACAAGTTAAAAAAATTAGAGAATAATGTATACGGATTTAGATCATTGAACCATCACTTAATTATCACACATTGCTTGAATCCTCCAAGACTTACGTTGTCTGTTAGCAGTAATCTTGGTTTTGTTTGGTTTGTTTTATCTGACTGCTAATGTCAGTGCATAAATGCTTGTAAGTAAGCAGCCAGTGGACCAACGGCTTTAAGTCCTCTCCAAGGGACCTCGGCCCCGTTTCATAAAACTTGTTATCAATAACAAGTTACAATGACTGTTATAATCTACTGAAACCCTTGCATCTGATTGGCTGAGAACAAATTTGTCATGGAAATGTGGCAGTTGTTACCGATAACAAGTTTTATGAAACAGGGCCCTTAGAAGACTCATCGTTACCAAAGGGCACTAGTGCATCGACTTGGTTTCGAACCCGAGTCACCTGATTACGAGACTATACTAACTGAGCCATCTCGCCTCCTAATGGTAACATTAAGCCATAATTCAGCAAATTACTGATAAGGGTATGAACCTATAGACTACATGTCACAACACGTTAGAATTCATCTTATTAAATTCACATCACCGCAATCACGTCGACGAGAGAGACATGAATTACTTTATCGTTAATGTTTCGAAAAGTCAAATTACAACTCATATCTAGCTGATTGAGGTTATAAGCTGTACATCTAAAAGCTGAAGGCGGTAATCTTCCTTGAGGAAAAATTCGAAATCAGTCCATTGAATAACATCCAAAATAACATACTTAGAAATAATAATAATAGTAACAACAATAATAATTACAATAATACTGATAATAATAATAATAATAATGATAATAATAATAATAATAATAATAATAATAATAATAATAATAATAATAATAATAATAATAATAATAATAATCGCAGAGGACGATGATGTTAAACTCTTATGGGATTTTAATATTCAGACAGACAAGGTTATTCAAGCTAGACGACCAGACGTCGTTCTCTTAAAAAAGAAGGAGAAGGAATGTCTCATCATTGCGATTCCAGGAGACTGCAGAGCTTGGCGTAAAGAGGAGGAAAAGATACAGAAGTATAACGACCTGGCATGGGAGCTGAAAAGGATATGGAAGGTGAAGGCGAAGGTAGTACCAATAGTCATCGGAGCCTTAAGAACTGTAACAACCAGACACAGAAGCTTCCTGGCTGATCTAGGAGTCGAGGTGTCCTTTGAAACGATACAGAAGGCAAGCTTGCTTGGGACAGCTCACATACTACGAAAGGTCTTGAACTAGAAAGAGAAATGAACAATGAAAAGAGGACTTGTTTGATAGAATAGAGAACAGATAACCCTAGATTTCTGGAAGAAGTTCGGTTGCTGTTTAATATACCAACAGAACATCAAGTTGTGGATAAAGAAAATAATAACAATAATAATAATAATAATAATAATAATAATAATAATAATAATAATAATAATAATAATAAGAAGAAGAAGAAGAAGAAGAAGAAGAAAAAAAATAATAATAGGAAGAAGAATATTAATCATGAGAACGCAATGTTATGATGAGGATGAAAATGAAATAAAAACGAAAACAAAATAAAACAATAATTATCTTCTTCATCAGAGGAAGCAGAAGAAGAAAAGAAAAAGAATAAGAGGAAGGCGGAGGAGAAGAAACGAAGGAAGACAAAAAAAGGAAGAAGAGAAAAAGAGACGGAGAAGAAGAATAAGAGGAGGAAGAAAAATAAAGAGAAACGTACGTGCTCCCGCAAAGCATGATATCCGCTGTTAGTTGCATGAGAAACCCGGATTATTGACTTTTTATTAAGAAAACGTAATATCTTTCGATAGTAATAGTTTATGGTGGCTTTCCAACCCTTTCTAAAGATTTGTTCCCACTGCAGAAAAATACTATTCAATTGGATTACTTATACGCCCATCTAATCTCACATAATCTATCCCAAATGTATTATAGTCTTAAGCCCGCCATGACAACTTGCAATTTTGATAATATATCTTTTGTATGTGGGATAATTTTATAAGTAAATGCAAATTATATAGACGTGATAATTCCTATTGTATGTAATGATGTATAGGGTGTTTCGGCTAATCTCAAATAACTCCGACCCATACTGCTTGGCAGCTTGTGCTGTTATTCTTACACAAATATAGGTCTACGGTCGGAGGAGCAGCTACTGCTGCAGGAGGCGTGGAGGCACCTGCCTTAAATTGGAGGAAGGGGGGGGGGGAGGGGGAGTAAAGTGAGAATGAAAGAGAAAAGAAAGTGGCAGGACCTTCTCCCGTTCCCGTATCATGGCGTATCCAGACTTTGATTCGGGGGGGGGGGGAGAGAGGGGGGACATTGCATCTTTGTTAAAGCGATGATCTAGGCAAGGAACACTGGCGTAGCTAAGGGGGAAGGCACAAGGAAGCCATGGACCTCATGTTGATCGGCGAGCAAAAAAAAAAAAAAAAAAAAAAAAAATCATCGAGTCCACTTCACATAACTTACCCAGCCTACCCCTACCATGCAAAATGAAAGTAAAACGTAAATATGCCTTTTCTCATATAAGTTACCGCTAATACTGAATTTCAGTGTGCAGAAAATGCCATTTTCATGCACGAATTTTCAAAAATCTCCCTACCGTGGGAGGGAGGATACCCCTTCCCACACCCTCGCCTTGGCCCCCTATATATGTGCAGCTTCTCATATAAGTTACCCCTGATACTAAATTTTAGTGTGCAGAAAATGCCATTTTCATGCACGAATTTTCAAAAATCTCCCTACCGTGGGAGGGGGGGGGGGGACCCACACCCACACCTTCACTCTCCCTCCGCTCCCTCGTCTTGTCCCCCCCCCCCCCCACCTGTTGAAAATTCCTGGCTACGCTAGTGGCTAGGAAACAACTTTGCGAATTAAAGCCCTTCTAAAGAAATGTTAAGTATTTCATTCGACTGTACGATCAGTCAACTATTGGCATAAACCCCTGCACGCACCTTCCACATTATCAGTGGTATGTTTCACTTTTATCGGTCAAGACCGGTACCAGCCTCCTCCGCACAATGACTGGATCTCCACTCTAAAAACAATTAATCTAGTCAAATTTGACGGACTAGTACTACTCTAGTCAAAAGTGACGCATTTCTAGTCAAAATGACGAGATTCTAGTAAAACAATTTGACTAGTCTACGGGATCATGCAGGCACCAACACTAACTTGACTTGATTCAAGTGAAATTGACTAGAATTTTGGTCCATTTTATTAGAATAGTGTCAATTTTGACTAGAAATGTGGTCGTTCTTCGTTAACTTGAACATAATTCTGATTTTTACTAGAATCTAGTCACATTTGACTAGTAAGAAAAGAGTAAGTGCCCGTGTGATCCGGTAATCTTGTCAAATCCCCGTCAAATCTGACTAGTTTGTTTTTAGAGTGTCCCCATACCATTGGCAAAAATACGTAAATATTCTGCAATATATTCCAGCTAGAAAAATTACAAAACGGTTTTCTTTTTTCAACGAACGGAAGTGTGGAAGCAGCTTCCCGTAGAAGTGAACTAAAGGAACATTGGCCGTTCGAGACAGAACTCCATCAAAACATCGGTATACTGTGTAGAGAGAGTAATGGCAAAGAAACCCCCTTCCCCCAAATAATAATTTTAAAAAATGAATAAATATTTAAAAAAAAAAAGGGGGAGGTAAAATTTGTATTGAACAATGCATTAACAACATATATGCTGTAATTGATTTAGTTGACTCATGCATAAAGTCCGATTGCGTCACTATCTCTCTTTCGCCCTCTGTCTCTCCGCCCCTTCCATCTCTCTCTCTCTCTCTCTCTCTCTCTCTCTCTCTCTCTCTCTCTCTACCTCTCTGCCTCCGTTAATCTTTAGATTGATATTACATTTTTATGGAGTTCAACAGATCCGTTGGAAGAGAGAGGGGCGTATCCAGGACTGTGGGAGCGGGGTGGGGGTCTTTTTAAAAAGGAAAGACTACCCGTCGAAATATTATTCTTAGAAATACCTAATCAGTTCATCATCTTTCACCATCTCAGCGGCCAGGATAACCCATACGGTTATGTGAATTCCTTCATGACAAGGGCGATCGAAGATATATTTAGCTCCCCCCCGTCACCCGCCCATGCTATTTACGTAAATGAAACCGCTAAAAGACCCAAACTTGCTGACGGCATAGGTAGCTGATGAGTAATGATCGTCTGTTAGTTGCATCCATCGTTGTATTTAGGTAATCTAATAAGGTGATAATACTACAGCTTCGTTATAATGTGAGGGTTGAAAAACACTGTCGTTTTCTCAGCATTAATTTTTTCTACAAGGAAATCGATTTTGTAATTATTTCCTTCAGTAGCACATTCATTAAACACAAGAAACAAACAAATAAACAGACAAACAAAAACAAACAAAAATGAAACAAGAGTTACCAGTGCTCTCTAAGAAGGCTTTTTGTTTAGTCAGCGATTGGTCGAAGGAGAAGGGGGCGCAGATTAATGAAGGTAAAGATAAACGAATGCAGGGAATTGACAACACACAACATACTTTTTTTTTTAAACACATGCACACGTTAGTGTCAATATGCATATAGCACATCACTTTATTTGATAGACGATAAAACAGCAATGTAGATAAAATGCCTTGCTCTAGGGCATAAGTGCCGTGCCGGGGATCGAACCCCGGACCTTCGCGTCTCCAGTCAAGCGCCTTAAACCACTCGACTACGGCACACACACCCTCACCCACACACACACACCCTCACAAACCCTCACACACACACACACACACACACACACACGCCCTCACGCGCACACACACACATACATACACACACGCACATACGCACACACTCACAACGAGGGAGGGAGAGAAAGAGGGTGGAGAAAGAGGGGGGGGGGAGGGGAGAGAGAGCGTGTGTGTTTTGTGTGTGTTTAATTTAGTCTTTATGAGATTTTGTCACAGAATTATATACTGTAACAGGGTAGGCCTATGATATCTATATATAGTGCTCATGATAGTTCCCAAAATACTAGTACTCTACTTCTGCAAACCCCTTCACATAAATCCGTAAATCTTTAATCCAAAACTACACCCCTACGAGATTTCTACGCTCATCCAATGCCAGTTCTCTTGTGATCCCCAAAGTTGCAAAAACTTTGGGGGAATTTTTGCCTACTCATATCCTAAGTTAAGGAATAGCCTTCCTGAAGACATCAAAAAGTGTTTAACCTCCGACTCTTTTAAAAATCATGTAAAAACATTTCTGTTCAATTCTTAATTAGTCCTATATGCGCCTTGAGCACTCCACAGAATGGATTTTTCCCGGTGTTGTCACTCTATATTCAAAGATGTACTCATGATCGTTTCGCAAGCCAGAATTTGACGCCTATTTTGCGGTGTTTCAAGTACATTTTCAACGATTTTTACCCCTACTTGGCACAAAACGGGTACGAATTGGCCTTTCAAAAACACCCCTATTTTTCGCATTCCGAGTAGTTCAAGTTTAAGTTCAAGTTCAGGCTTTATTTCCAACATAACACGAGACATAAAATATCTTTTTTTCTTTTTTTTTCTTTTTTAAACAAAAAATATCGTAAATTAACATACATCATTTTTCCCCCTCTTTTTTCTAATATCAAAACAAAATGAATGTCTGCTTGACATAATGTATTAAAAAAGTATACTTTTACTAAACCACCTCTTTCATATTCAATACACGTCTGAGTCAAAAACAGAAAATTGCAAACAAGGACTCCCCCCCCCCAAAAAAAAAAGCATCCTTTTTTTCGATTTGGAGTAGAAGTTCAAGAAAAATAACCCTTTTTTTTCAAAATGACGAACATTCATTTTCGCGAACATGCTCAAAAAAAGACCCCTTTTTCATGTTTTTACGCGAAATTTCGAACGATCATGCGTACATGAAGTCAATACAGAGTGACAACATCGGAGGATTTTTGCGCCATACAAGTTACATTTATTATCATTATTAACAGTAACACTATACTGTACAGGATATCGAGCATTTTCTTCTGTGGGGCCCAACTGTAGAATGATTTGCCATTAGAAATCAGGACATCTTTTCACACACGTCATGAACTGTCCAGAGATGGTTTCAAGCACAACAGGAGCTCTTGCGTGCAGTATAATCAGTGGGTTTTTTTTTCTATATAGTTTCTACACTCTTTACATTTAGATATTATTGTCAGAAATTTGGCGTCCTTTGAAAGAACAATTTAATTATCCTCATTATAGCAGATACTCTGGAATGGTCATTTTACTTTTATCACGATAACCTCAGCGCCCTACTTTTCCTTTCGACCCCATATATTGTTCATTGTATTATAATTTTTCATCCTTTGGAAAAATAATTAAATAATAATCACACTAGAGACTTTGGAATGGTCATTTATTGCGTTTATTGTCAATTTTAACCCCCCCCCCCTCTCTCTCCCCCTCCTCCTCCTCCTCATCCTCCTTCCCTCTCTCAATCTCTCTTCACTTTGTTGAAGAATTTTCGGTCTCGTCTTGTAATCCAATGTCCTTTGCAGTAACATTTTTTTTGGTCTTCATTTTTAATAGTGTCCATTTTGACCAACCTTCTCTCTCGAGTCTACACTGATTATTGAGTTATAATTTGACCTCCTTTTAGAACAATAATTACTTCAATAATTATCATAATAGATCGTCTGAACTGCGGCTATTTGGGCGTTCATTGTCCATTTCAACCTCCAGCCCTCACGCTCTCTCTCTCTCTCTCTCTCTCTCTCTCTCATTATATGACTTCATAATTATAGCTCTTTTCTCCATCCATCTCCCTTTATATCTTTTGAGTCTTCTTCTTCTACAGCTAAAATGTGTAATTATTCTTAACGAACTCCTTTTCTTTTTGCTCAGGTTTCACAACAGTCACGGAAAATATAACAACCTACTACAAAATACCTCTGGTAATATCTAATTGGGTTATAGGTATAAACATTGTGAAATAAAAACATTTTATTGAAGGGGGAGCTCACACTCAAAAACCTATGATGAAAATAATGATGAACAATTTGTATGTATCCAAGGAGTTTCAGTGTAGGCCTAATTATATCTCTCTTTTTTTCTTATAATGAAAGTTAAAGAGAATGAAAATCATCGGTTTGTTGCTGTCTCGCAAAGGTGTTTCTTCAAGCATGGCTTACAGTCTTAATCTTGATTGTTTCGCCCTTGCCCTCCTTTTATGTTTATGTTTTGTTTTTATTTTCACTCAGTGCGACCGTGTAAACCCTTTTCTCCTTTAAATCTTCACGTCTATGTATGACTGTATGTAATCGATCAGACTGATCACGTTTTGTAAGGCTGTTTATAAGTTTAATTCATCCCTGTTCATTTTAGGGTTTAAAACCTTCGAATATCATGGCACATGAACTTAGTAATATTATAATAATGTAACAACATACATTTTCAACATCAAAATACTCGGGATAACAGTTGTAAAGTAAATGATAATGCAATATGCGTCAGGTTATTCAGATAGGGGCAAGATGACGCGTTATGGTAATGTCGCACGTCGTGTTTTTAACCTTGGCCCACAGTTGAGTTTATTTATCTTTTCGGGCCATTTATTACAGTTGCATGACTTGCCCTCTCTTGCTTAGTTTACTCTTCTTTTTTCTCTCCTTCTCCTTCTTCTTCTTCTTCTTCTTCTTCTTCTTCTTCTTCTTTCTTCTTCTTCTTCTCTTTCTTCTTTTTCTTCTTCTTTTCTATCACTTAAAATGAGAGGGCGGCAACCCCCTGCCCCCGAAGCGTCGCCCCTGATGCGATTATACATGTATAGTAACAAATACTAAGGTATGCAAATTCCGGGTAATAATGCTCGAGCGCCTGATCAGGGTAGCCGTGCTAAAGCCGGGGTAATGATATGCAGCGCTTAGAAACATTTGTATTAATTAGATACAGGATGGTTTTTTGAAGCGAACGAATTCGGCAAGCTAGGTGACTAAATATGATATAATTTAGATACCTTTCGGCCCATCATGTATTTGGATGAAGAATAATCACCTCAACCATGAAAAGGAGTATATTTTTCCTCACTCGCTTCACTCGCTCGTATGATATTTAGATACAGGATAGTTTTTGAAAGCGAACGAATTCGGCAAGCGAGGTGACTAAGTGTATAAGTTAGATACCTTTCGGCCCATCGTGTACTTTAATGAAGAAAAATCACCTCAACCATGAAAAAGAGTATATATATTTTTCCTCGCTCGCTTCGCTCGCTCGTATCATATTTAGAGACAGGATGGTTTTGAAAGCGAATGAATTCGGCAAGCGAGGGGACAAAAATGATCTAGATATCTAATAGGCCCATCGCATATTTTGATGAAGAATTGTCACTTTTACCATGATAAAGAGTATATTTATTTTTCCTCGCTTGCAAGCGAGGTGACCGAATAGGCTATTATTTTAGATATCTTATTGTTCAAAATGTTTGTTGATGACAAAATACAGTCAGTCCGCAAGTCCGTATGCCAATGAGTAAATACGTCAGATTTATCCAAGTCGTCTTGTGAATAGCATGACAAAATAGTGTATATGTTTTTTCTCGCTCGCTCGTATGATATTTAGACGCAGATTATGTTTGGGGAAAGCGAATGAATTCTGCAGGATAAGTGACAAAATCTATGATTTAAACATCGTATAGGCCCATCTCGTATTTTGATGAAGAATCATCACTTCTAAAATGAAAAGGAGCATCATTTCCTTGCTCGCCTCGCTCGCTCATATAAAAATCCCCAAATCTGGTTGAAATTGAATGAAAATGTGTATGAGAGACGAAGGAAAATGTGATAGAGGCACACAAATGAAAGTGCCCCATGGGCTTTAGACGGTTTAAGTAATAGATGTTGGTCGTCGGTAATCGGTGACAATGTTTGTCGGTAATCAGTGGCCTCTACACACCCCCCCCCCCCTACTGAAAAAGGTCTAGCTACGCCCCTGGCTATATGACACGAAACATGATGAGCTCCACAATGTCACGCAGTAATGACTGTCACAGCATAATTATAGCACTTTTCAACATCAAAATACTTAGAATGACAATTTAAAGCAGAATGATTATGATACCACCAATAATGATAATTATTTCGCTCAATATCTGGATAATGAGAACGACTGTGGTGTCTACTTTGGAAATACTATGAAGTACTTGAAACCGTTTCCCCTTTGTCTTTTATTTGTTTCAAGTAAGACTCATTATTTTCACAGCGAGTGTTCAAGTTATTTATGCGGAAACACTTTAATTTTTAAAGGTGTGGTTATTTACATGATTTACGTGCCTCTTGAAGCATGATCTAGTTGCATAACCTTGGCCATGTAAAACTGATTCCTAGTTTCTCATCTAAATGATGGTAAGAGGGTTTCAAAAAAAATGTGATGTCTGATATCTCTCCTGTACATTACTACTACTATTTTCATTATCTTATCATCAGCATCATCATTTTGAAGCATGATCTAGTTGCATAACCTTGGCCATGTAAAACTGATTCCTAGTTTCTGGTCTAAATGATGGTAAGGGGGTTCCAAAAAAAAATGTGATGTTTGATATCTTTCCTGTACATTACTACTACTATTTTCATTATCTTATCATCAGCATCATCGTCGTCATCATCATCATCATCATTATCATCATCATCATGGTAAATCCCTTCGCGTTAGTGTGGAATCCATTCCAATGTAGTGTTTTATCTAATTGATTTTAAGAGTGGATTGCGCCAATTTTTATCGTGGATTTCCACTCCAAATAAAGTGATATCCATAATGACCTCCAACCCTCCCCACCCTTCCGCAGAGGGTTTCAACTTTGTGTATTATAGTGTATAAATGATGAGATAAGGAGCTCTTTTTAATATTTCCGGGGATGGAGAAGGAAAAAAAAAATCCACTTGATTTGTTTCTTTTAATTGTTACATGCGCCTTTCACTCGGGGGCCTTTCAGCACTCCACAGAGTGGATTTGGCGCGATATAAGTTACATTACACTACATTACATTACGTTACATTACATTACATTACATTACATTACATTACATTACATTACATTACATTACATTACATTACAGCATATTACATTACAATGCATTACATCCATCTTGGATATATCCTTTTCCAGACTAATATGTTTCTTTCCCATTCTCATTCACTGCATGTATTCACTCTGAGTAAAAGACCCTTCTACATTCTAAGCATTATCTGCTGCCCTCTAGGAGAATAGTCGCTAAAGTCCCAAATCATTGCTTGTTCGCGGAGAGCCGTCTCCGATTTCCAAGGAAAGCCTAAACCATTAAGAGATATACTAATTATTAGGCCTAATTAG
>CM057163.1:10481561-10504692 GCA_029962745.1 Echinometra lucunter
GTGGTGTGTGTGTGTGTGAGTGGTGTGTGTGTGTGTGTGTGTTAGGGGGGAATATCCTCTCGGATCGACACCCATGGATTACTGCTATTATTTAGAATAGAATAGTAGTATTTCTTTATTGTTAATGAGTAAAAAATTAATAACAAATAAACAGATAAATAACCATAAAATCATAATATCAATAATAATGATAATTATAGTTATGATGTTAATAATGATGATGCTAATTTTAAGAGTAATAATGATGATAATAACAATAATCATAATTACAACAATGATAATAACAATAGTTTCGCTCTCCTTTTTTCCACAAAAACCTGGGGGATGATTGTACACACCACCCCCCCCCCTAGAATTCTTGGGTGATACATTCCCAATCCCATCCCTCCCCTCCCCCCACCCTTGCTATCTACGCCCCTGCCTGAGACATGTAGTGCAAGCGATTATGAAAAAAATATCCTCATTGCTTCAATTTAGGGGCACCGTTTGTTCTCAGGTTATCATGTTTTTGGGCGTTGTACCCCTAGCTCTTGCCTCCTGCTTTAATGCCTCACGCAGTAATGAATAACAATGGAATCCATTATTATTATTATGAAGCTTCTTTGATCTTTTGTAGCTGGGTATGTGCCTCTGTTGGTCCTTATGTCCTTTACCAGATGATTAAAAGGGATAAGATTCAAAATGAAATGAAATTTTCTCTGACAATCTTAAGTCATGAAATCACCTTAAGAGATGGCGCTGTTCAAATTTAAACTACTTTACTATCATTTTTAAAGGTTTGTTTATATAGGCCATGTAGAGAGATATACTAATTAGGCCTAATAATTAGTATATCTCTTAATGGTTTAGGCTTTCCTTGGAAATCGGAGACGGCTCTCCGCGAACAAGCAATGATTTGGGACTTCAGCGACTATTCTCCTAGAGGGCAGCAGATAATGCTTAGAATGTAGAAGGGTCTTTTACTCAGAGTGAATACATGCAGTGAATGAGAATGGGAAAGAAACGTATTAGTCTGGAAAAGGATATATCCAAGATGGATGTAATGCATTGTAATGTAATATGCTGTAATGTGATGTAATGTAATGTAATGTAATGTAATGTAATGTAATGTAATGTAATGTAATGTAATGTAATGTAACGTAATGTAATGTAGTGTAATGTAACTTATATCGCGCCAAATCCACTCTGTGGAGTGCTGAAAGGCCCCCGAGTGAAAGGCGCATGTAACAAAAGAAACAAATTAAGTGGATTTTTTTTCCTTCTCCATCCCCGGAAATATTAAAAAGAGCTCCTTATCTCATCATTTTTTCACTATAATACACAAAGTTGAAACCCTCTGTGGATGGGTGGGGAGGGTTGGAGGTCATTATGGATATCACTTTATTTGGAGTGGAAATCCACGATAAAAATTGGCGCAATCCACTCGTAAAATCAATTAGATAAAACACTACATTGGAATGGATTCCACACTAACGCGAAGGGATTTACCATGATGATGATGATAATGATGATGATGATGATGATGATGACGACGATGATGCTGATGATAAGATAATGAAAATAGTAGTAGTAATGTACAGGAAAGATATCAAACATCACATTTTTTTGGAACCCCCTTACCATCATTTAGACCAGAAACTAGGAATCAGTTTTACATGGCCAATGTTATGCAACTAGATCATGCTTCAAAATGATGATGCTGATGATAAGATAATGAAAATAGTAGTAGTAATGTACAGGAGAAATATCAGACATCACATTTTTTTTTGAAACCCTCTTACCATCATTTAGATGAGAAACTAGGAATCAGTTTTACATGGCCAAGGTTATGCAACTAGATCATGCTTCAAGAGGCACGTAAATCATGTAAATAACCACACCTTTAAAAATTAAAGTGTTTCCGCATAAATAACTTGAACACTCGCTGTGAAAATAATGAGTCTTACTTGAAACAAATAAAAGACAAAGGGGAAACGGTTTCAAGTACTTCATAGTATTTCCAAAGTAGACACCACAGTCGTTCTCATTATCCGGATATTGAGCGAAATAATTATCATTATTGGTGGTACTAATCATTCTGCTTTAAATTGTCACTCTAAGTATTTTGATGTTGAAAAGTGCTATGATTATGCTGTGACAGTCATTACTGCGTGACATTGTGGAGCTCATCATGTTTCGTGTCATATAGCCAGAGGCGTAGCTAGACCTTTTTCAGTAGGGGAGGGGGGGGGGGGGTGTAGAGGCCACTGATTACCGACAAACATTGTCACCGATTACCGACGACCAACATCTATTACTTAAACCGTCTAAAGCCCATGGGGCACTTTCAGTTGTGTGCCTCTATCACATTTTCCTTCGTCTCTCCTACACATTTTCATTCAATTTCAACCAGATTTGGGGATTTTTATATGAGCGAGCTAGGCGAGCAAGGAAATGATGCTCCTTTTCATTTTAGAAGTGATGATTCTTCATCAAAATACGAGATGGGCCTATACGATGTTTAAATCATAGATTTTGTCACTTAGCCTGCAGAATTCATTCGCTTTCCCCAAACATAATCTGCGTCTAAATATCATACGAGCGAGCGAGAAAAAAAACATATACACTATTTTGTCATGCTATAGACCAATTTCACCTCCGGTTTATGTATTTGGCCCTCTATCGGCGACGCCATTGCTGCTGTGGGCAAGCGCGCTGACCGCGATTGGCTCTGTGTACAAAATGAATGTAAGATATGAGATATACCCTGATATTGTTCCATTTACTCTATTCTAGATCAATAAAATAAAGCATGGATACATGGGTAGATGAGGTAAGACAATGGTCATATCTGACGGATGAAGGTATGATATATTTTTTGTACTTTCGATGGTTTTTCAACTTAGTTTTGTCAGTAAAAGTTCGATTGCAGCATAGAAGCCGTAGTAAACGGGAGCCCTAAATCTTACCCTGTTTACAAAGCCATGTTTTCACTCATTAAATTTTACGCCAAAGTACATAATGATAATGTTTCTTGACTTCAAAGTCCTTTCTGTTGATGTTTTTACCCACTGGCGACGAATTCCTTCACATTGCTTACGGAAACCTGTGTAGGGAGTACGGCTTCTCACACAAACAGGCTTCATGAGTCAAAAACGAGTGAATTTCGCACTCGGTTAGCTTCCAATTTTTAAACTTTCTCTAATTTTTGTGGCATTTGAGCACCGCACAGCTGCGACCTGAACTTCCCTGATAATTTCTTATTGCAAATATTAAAATAAATCTGCATATACTGGTCAAAATAGACAAAAAAATCGAACGAATGTACATAACGCGCTATTGACTTGTGTACTATTAAAGTTGGAGCGCCCACCGCACTATGTCGAACTGTGTCGAACAGTCTGCTGCCCTCTTGCGTTGTGAAATTGGTCTATTCACAAGACGACTTGGATAAATCTGACGTATTTACTCATTGGCATACGGACTTGCGGACTGACTGTATTTTGTCATCAACAAACATTTTGAACAATAAGATATCTAAAATAATAGCCTATTCGGTCACCTCGCTTGAAAGCGAGGAAAAATAAATATACTCTTTATCATGGTAAAAGTGACAATTCTTCATCAAAATATGCGATGGGCCTATTAGATATCTAGATCATTTTTGTCCCCTCGCTTGCCGAATTCATTCGCTTTCAAAACCATCCTGTCTCTAAATATGATACGAGCGAGCGAAGCGAGCGAGGAAAAATATATATACTCTTTTTCATGGTTGAGGTGATTTTTCTTCATTAAAGTACACGATGGGCCGAAAGGTATCTAACTTATACATTTAGTCACCTCGCTTGCCGAATTCGTTCGCTTTCAAAAACTATCCTGTATCTAAATATCATACGAGCGAGTGAAGCGAGTGAGGAAAAATATACTCCTTTTCATGGTTGAGGTGATTATTCTTCATCCAAATACATGATGGGCCGAAAGGTATCTAAATTATATATTTAGTCACCTCGCTTGCCGAATTCGTTCGCTTCAAAAAACGATCCTGTATCTACATATTATACGAGCGAGCAAAGCGAGCGACGGAAAATATACTCCTTTTCATGGTTGAGGTGATTATTCTTCATCCCAATACATGATGGGCCGAAAGGTATCTAAATTATATATCTGGTCACCTCGCTTGCCGATCTCGTATTTGAATATTATACGAGCGAGCGCAGCGAGCGAGGAAAAATATACACCTTTTTCATGTTATTTCGTCGAAATACACTTTGGCCAGTATTAGATATCTAAATCATATATTCGGTCACCTTGCCTCCCAAATTCATTTGCTTGCAAAAACTATCCTGTATCTAAATATTATACGAGCAAGCGAAGCGAGCGAGGACAAAATATATACTCCTTTTCATGGTTGAGGTGATTATTCATTCTTCATCAAAATACACGATTGGCCGAAAGGTATCTAAATTATATTCCAAAACGATCCCGTTTTTTTACGAGCAAGCGCAGCGAGCGAGGAAAACTATACACTCTTATTTCGTCAAAATACACTTAGGCCAGTAAGATATCTAAATCATATATTCGGTAACCTTCCTTGCCGAATTCTTTTGCTTTTCCTAAACCGTCCCGTATGTGAATAATATACGAGCGAGCGCAGCGAGTGAGAAAATTTGTACACCGTTTTAACCATAGATCGAGTGTTATTTTGTCATCAAAATACATTATAACATATAAGATATCCCAATTATGTATTCGATTGTCTATTTGTCAAAAAAGCGAAACCATTCATCCTCTATACGAGCGAGTGCAGCGAACGAGGCAAATTATACACTCTTCATAATGGTAGAATTCTTATTTCGTCGTCAAAATACACTCCTATAAGATATCTAAATAATATTCGATCACCTATTTGCCAAATATTTGGGCACCTCGCTTGCTGTTTCTACCGGGGCGAAGCGAGCGACCGACAAAATAATGCTATATTTTCTATAGACACTGTAAATTCCAGTCCGGACTCGATGGAGGCTGGGTAACCCGATTAATGGACGACCCCATCATCACGGTACACTATCGTCGGTATACAGAGAGCGTACCAATCGCGTAATATCAAAACTTGCCAAGGATGATGAAGGATCAAGCAAGAATACCCGACAAAGTACAGCCGGGACAGCCCTTCCTGACCCGACATGATCCATCATTCCCCCCCCCCCCCCCCCCGACTCAACGTCTGCACCATACCGGCGCAAGCACAACCTCGGAACCTCTCTTTCTCTCTCCCAGACTTTTTCTTCTCTTTACCTTGTCATTATCTTTTTTTTCTTATCCATTTTCTTCCTTCTTATTTCCTCTTTTCCTTTTCCCCTCTCTTTTTGCTCTTTTCTTTTTCTTTTTCTTCCTTCTCTTTTTCTTTTCTTTTTTTCCCTGTTTCTTCTCTCCTTTTCCTTTTCTCTTTTTCTTCTCCTTTTTTTTCTTCCTTTTTTTCTTTCCCCCTTCTCATGTTTTTCTCACCCCCTTTTTCATTCTCCCGACGGCAGCGCACATTTACCGACGATATCCTGAGCAGTGCGGGGGGGGGGGGGGGTGGTGTCACTCCCCCCCCCCCCGATAGCTACGTTATACGGCCCTGCATATAGCATGTTTGTTTTATTACATAATGGGATTGCCCACTTATAACATATTTCACATATTTGCCACACTGTATAATTCTGCACATATAAGTTTTAGAACATCATTGTATCGTATTAATAATAATAATAATAATAATAATAATATGCAACATTAATATAGCGCTTAATACAAATGTTTCTAAGCGCTGCATATCATTACCCCGGCTTTAGCACGGCTACCCTGATCAGGCGCTCGAGCATTATTACCCGGAATTTGCATACCTTAGTATTTGTTACTATACATGTATAATCGCATCAGGGGCGACGCTTCGGGGGGCAGGGGGTTGCCGCCCTCTCATTTTAAGTGATAGAAAAGAAGAAGAAAAAGAAGAAAGAGAAGAAGAAGAAGAAAGAAGAAGAAGAAGAAGAAGAAGAAGAAGAAGAAGAAAAAGAAGAAGAAGAAGAAGAAGAAGAAGAAGAAGAAGAAGAAGAAGAAGAAGACGAAGAAGAAGAAGAAGGAGAAGGAGAGAAAAAAGAAGAGTAAACTAAGCAAGAGAGGGCAAGTCATGCAACTGTAATAAATGGCCCGAAAAGATAAATAAACTCAACTGTGGGCCAAGGTTAAAAACACGACGTGCGACATTACCATACCGCGTCATCTTGCCCCTATCTAAATAACCTGGCGCATATTGCATTATCATTCAGTTTACAACTGTTATCCCGAGTATTTTGATGTTGAAAATGTACGTTGTTACATTATTATGATATTACTAAGTTCATGTGCCATGATATTCGAAGGTTTTAAACCCTAAAATGAACAGGGATGAATTAAACTTGTGAACAGCCTTACAAAACGTGATCAGTCTGATCGATTACATACATAGACGTGAAGATTTAAAGGAGAAAAGGGTTTACACGGTCGCACTGAGTGAAAATAAAAACAAAACATAAACATAAAAGGAGGGCAAGGGCGAAACAATCAAGATTAAGACTGTAAGCCATGCTTGAAGAAACACCTTTGCGAGACAGCAACAAACCGATGATTTTCATTCTCTTTAACTTTCATTATAAGAAAAAAAAAAGAGATATAATTAGGCCTACACTGAAACTCCTTGGATACATACAAATTGTTCATCATTATTTTCATCATAGGTTTTTCGAGTGTGAGCTCCCCCTTCAATAAAATGTTTTTATTTCACAATGTTTATACCTATAACCCAATTAGATATTACCAGAGGTATTTTGTAGTAGGTTGTTATATTTTCCGTGACTGTTGTGAAACCTGAGCAAAAAGAAAAGGAGTTCGTTAAGAATAATTACCCATTTTAGCTGTAGAAGAAGAAGACTCAAAAGATATAAAGGGAGATGGATGGAGAAAAGAGCTATAATTAATGAAGTCATATAATGAGAGAGAGAGAGAGAGAGAGAGAGAGAGAGAGAGAGAGAGACAGACAGACAGACAGAGAGAGAGCGTGAGGGCTGGAGGTTGAAATGGACAATGAACGCCCAAATAGCCGCAGTTCAGACGATCTATTATGATAATTATTGAAGTAATTATTGTTCTAAAAGGAGGTCAAATTATAACTCAATAATCAGTGTAGACTCGAGAGAGAAGGTTGGTCAAAATGGACACTATTAAAAATGAAGACCAAAAAAAATGTTACTGCAAAGGACATTGGATTACAAGACGAGACCGAAAATTCTTCAACAAAGTGAAGAGAGATTGAGAGAGGGAAGGAGGATGAGGAGGAGGAGGAGGGGGAGAGAGAGAGAGAGGGGTTAAAATTGACAATAAACGCAATAAATGACCATTCCAAAGTCTCTAGTGTGATTATTATTTAATTATTTTTCCAAAGGATGAAACATTATAACACAATGAACAATATTATGGGGTCGAAAGGAAAAGTAGGGCGCTGAGGTTATCGTGATAATAGTAAAATGACCATTCCAGAGTATCTGCTATAATGAGGATAATTAAATTGTTCTTTCAAAGGACGCCAAATTTCTGACAATAATATCTAAATGTAAAGAGTGTAGAAACTATATAAAAAAAAAAAAAAACCCACTGATTATACTGCACGCAAGAGCTCCTGTTGTGCTTGAAACCATCTCTGGACAGTTCATGACGTGTGTGAAAAGATGTCCTGATTTCTAATGGCAAATCATTCTACAGTTGGGCCCCGCAGAAGAAAATGCTCGATATCCTGTACAGTATAGTGTTACTGTTAATAATGATAATAAATGTAACTTGTATGGCGCAAAAATCCTCCGATGTTGTCACTCTGTATTGACTTCATGTACGCATGATCGTTCGAAATTTCGCGTAAAAACACGAAAAAGGGGTCCTTTTTTTAGTATGTTCGCGAACATGAATGTTCGTCATTTTGAAAAAAAAGGGTTATTTTTCTTGAGCTTGTACTCCAAATCGAAAAAAAAAGATGCTTTTTTTGGGGGGGGGGGAGTCCTTGTTTGCAATTTTCTGTTTTTGACTCAGACGTGTATTGAATATGAAAGATGTGGTTTAGTAAAAGTATACTTTTTTAATACATTGTGTCAAGCAGACATTCATTTTGTTTTGATGTTAGAAAAAAGAGGGGGGAAAATGATGTATGTTAATTTACGATATTTTTTGTTTAAAAAAGAAAAAACAAGAAAAAAAAATATTTTATGTCTCGTGTTATGTTGGAAATAAAGCCTGAACTTGAACTTAAACTTGAACTACTTGGAATGCGAAAAATAGGGGTGTTTTTGAAAGGCCAATTCGTACCCGTTTTGTGCCAAGTAGGGGTAAAAATCGCTGAAAATGTACTTGAAACACCGCGAAATAGGGGTCAAATTCTGGCTTGCCGAACGATCATGGTTACACCTTTGAATATAGAGTGACAACACCGGGAAAAATCCATTCTGTGGAGTGCTCAAGGCGCATATAGGACTAATTAAGAATTGAACAGAAATGTTTTTACATGATTTTTAAAAGAGTCGGAGGTTAAACACTT
This sequence comes from Echinometra lucunter, assembly GCA_029962745.1. Classification (NCBI taxonomy): domain Eukaryota; kingdom Metazoa; phylum Echinodermata; class Echinoidea; order Camarodonta; family Echinometridae; genus Echinometra; species Echinometra lucunter. The sequence goes on from CM057163.1 coordinate 10,490,140, forward strand.
TTTGATGTCTTCAGGAAGGCTATTCCTTAACTTAGGATATGAGTAGGCAAAATTCCCCCAACTTTTTGCAACTTTGGGGATCACAAGAGAACTGGCACTGGATGAGCGTAGAAATCTCGTAGGGGTGTAGTTTTGGATTAAAGATTTATGGATTTATGTGAAGGGGTTTGCAGAAGTAGAGTACTAGTATTGTGGGAACTATCATGAGCACTAAATATAGATACCATAGGTCTACCCTGTTACAGTATATAATTCTGTGACAAAATCTCATTAAGACTAAATCAAACACACAAAACACACACGCTCTCTCTCCCCTCCCCCTTCTTTCTCCACCCCCCCCCCTCTCTCTCTCTCTCCCTCCCTCGTGAGTGTGTGCGTGTGTGTGTGTGTCGTGTGTGCGTAAGTGTGCGGGTGTGTGCGTGTGTGTGTGTGTGTGTGTGAGGGTTTGTGAGGGTGTGTGTGTGTGTGGGTGAGGGTGTATGTGCCGTAGTCGAGTGGTTTAAGGCGCTTGACTGGAGACGCGAAGGTCCGGGGTTCGATCCCCGGCACGGCACTTATGCCCAGAGCAAGGCATTTTATCTATTTTGCTGTTTTATCGTCTATCAAATAAAGTGATGTGCTATATGCATATTGACACCAACGTGTGCATGTGTTTAAAAAAAAAGTGTGTTGTGTGTTGTCCATTCCCTGCATTCGTTTATCTTCACCTTCATTAATCTGCGCCCCTTCTCCTTCGACCAGTCGCTGACTAAACAAAAAGCCTTCTCAGAGAGCACTGGTAACTCTTGTTTGATTTTTGTTTGTTTTTGTTTGTCTGTTTTTGTTTGTCTGTTCATTTGTTTGTTTCTTATTTTTAATGAATGTGTTACTGAAGGAAATAATTACAAAATCGATTTCCTTGTAGAAAAAGTTAATGCTGAGAAAACGTCAGTGTTTTTCAACCCCCACATTATAACGAAGCTGTAGTATTATCACCTTATTAGATTACCTAAATACAACGATGGATACAACTAACAGACGATCATTACTCATCAGCTACCTATGCCGTCAGCAAGTTTGGGTCTTTTAGCGGTTTCATTTACGTAAATAGCATGGGCGGGTGACGGGGGGGGGGGGAGCTAAATATATCTTCGATCGCCCTTGTCATGAAGGAATTCACATAACCGTATGGGTTATCCTGGCCGCTGAGATGGTGAAAGATGATGAACTGATTAGGTATTTCTAAGAATAATATTTCGACGGGTAGTCTTTCCTTTTTAAAAAGACCCCCACCCCGCTCCCACAGTCCTGGATACGCCCCTCTCTCTTCCAACGGATCTGTTGAACTCCATAAAAATGTAATATCAATCTAAAGATTAACGGAGGCAGAGAGGTAGAGAGAGAGAGAGAGAGAGAGAGAGAGAGAGAGATGGAAGGGGCGGAGAGACAGAGGGCGAAAGAGAGATAGTGACGCAATCGGACTTTATGCATGAGTCAACTAAATCAATTACAGCATATATGTTGTTAATGTATTGTTCAATACGAATTTTACCTCCCCTTTTTAAAAAAAATATTTATTCATTTTTTTAAATTATTATTTGGGGGAAGGGGGTTTCTTTGCCATTACTCTCTCTACACAGTTTACCGATGTTTTGATGGAGTTCTGTCTCGAACGGCCAATGTTCCTTTAGTTCACTTCCACCGGGAAGCTGCTTCCACACTTCCGTTCGTTGAAAAAAGAAAACCGTTTTGTAATTTTTCTAGCTGGAATATATTGCAGAATATTTACGTATTTTTGCCAATGGTATGGGGACACTCTAAAAACAAACTAGTCAGATTTGACGGGGATTTGACAAGATTACCAGATCACACGGGCACTTACTCTTTTCTTACTATAGTCAAATGTGACTAGATTCTAGTAAAAATCAGAATTATGTTCAAGTTAACGAAGAACGACCACATTTCTAGTCAAAATTGACACTATTCTAATAAAATGGACCAAAATTCTAGTCAGTTTCACTTGAATCAAGTCAAGTTAGTGTTGGTGCCTGCATGATCCCGTAGACTAGTCAATTTGTTTTACTAGAATCTCGTCATTTTGACTAGAAATGCGTCACTTTTGACTAGAGTAGTACTAGTCCGTCAAATTTGACTAGATTAATTGTTTTTAGAGTGGAGATCCAGTCATTGTGCGGAGGAGGCTGGTACCGGTCTTGACCGATAAAAGTGAAACATACCACTGATAATGTGGAAGGTGCGTGCAGGGGTTTATGCCAATAGTTGATTGACTGATCGTACAGTCGAATGAAATACTTAACATTTCTTTAGAAGGGCTTTAATTCACAAAGTTGTTTCCTAGCCACTAGCGTAGCCAGGAATTTTCAACAGGTGGGGGGGGGGCAAGGCGAGGGAGCGGAGGGAGAGTGAAGGTGTGGGTGTGGGTCCCCCCCCCCCCTCCCACGGTAGGGAGATTTTTGAAAATTCGTGCATGAAAATGGCATTTTCTACACGCTAAAATTTAGTATCAGGGGTAACTTATATGAGAAGCTGCATATAGGGGGCCAAGGCGAGGGTGTGGGAAGGGGTATCCTCCCTCCCACGGTAGGGAGATTTTTGAAAATTCGTGCATGAAAAATGGCATTTTCTGCACACTGAAATTCAGTATTAGCGGTAACTTATATGAGAAAAGGCATATTTACGTTTTACTTTCATTTTGCATGGTAGGGGTAGGCTGGGTAAGCTATGTGAAGTGGACTCGATGATTTTTTTTTTTTGCTCGCCGATCAACATGAGGGCCATGGCTTCCTTGTGCCTTCCCCCTTAGCTACGCCAGTGTTCCTTGCCATAGATCATCGCTTTAACAAAGATGCAATGTCCCCCTCTCCCCCCCCCCCCCCGAATCAAAAGTCTGGATACGCCATGATACGGGAACGGGAGAAAGTCCTGCCACTTTCTTTTCTCTTTCATTCTCACTTTACTCCCCCTCCCCCCCCCCCCTTCCTCCAATTTAAGGCAGGTGCCTCCTCCGACCGTAGACCTATATTTGTGTAAGAATAACAGCACAAGCTGCCAAGCAGTATGGGTCGGAGTTATTTGAGATTAGCCGAAACACCCTATACATCATTACATACAATAGGAATTATCACGTCTATATAATATGCATTTACTTATAAAATTATCCCACATACAAAAGATATATTATCAAAATTGCAAGCTGTCAGGGCGGGCTTAAGACTATAATACATTTGGGATAGATTATGTGAGATTAGATGGGCGTATAAGTAATCCAATTGAATAGTATTTTTCTGCAGTGGGAACAAATCTTTAGAAAGGGTTGGAAAGCCACCATAAAGTATTACTATCGAAAGATATTATGTTTTCTTTAATAAAAAGTCAATAATCTTATGCAACTAACAGCGGATAGCATGCATTGCGGGAGCATGTACTTTTCTCTTTATTTTTTCTTCCTCCTCTTATTCTTCTTCTTCTTCTTCTTCTTCTTCTTCTTCTTCTTCTTATTATTATTATTATTATTATTATTACTACTATTATTATTATTATCATTATTATTGTAATCATTATTGTTGTTACTATTATTATTATTTCTAAGTATGTTATTTTCGGATGTTATTCAATGGACTGATTTCGAATTCTTCCTCAAGGAAGATTACAGCCTTCAGCTTTTAGATGTACAGCTTATAACCTCAATCAGCTAGATATGAATTGTAATTTGACTTTTCGAAACATTAACGACAAAGTAATTAATGTCTCTCTCGTTGACGTGATTGCGATGATGTGAATTTAATAAGATGAATTCTACCGTGTTGTGACATGTAGTCTATAGGTTCATACCCTTATCAGTAATTTGCTGAATTATGGCTTAATGTTACCATTAAGAGGCGAGATAGCTCAGTTAGTATAGTCTCGTAATCAGGTGACTCGGGTTCGAAACCAAGTCGATGCACTAGTGCCCTTTGGTAACGATGAGTCTTCTAACCAGGGCCCTGTTTCATAAAACTTGTTATCGGTAACAACTGCCACATTTCCATGACAAATTTGTTCTCAGCCAATCAGATGCAAGGATTTCAGTAGCTTATAACAGTTATTGCAACTTGCTATTGATAACAAGTTTTATGAAACGGGGCCCAGGTCCCTTGGAGAGGACTTAAAGCCGTTGGTCCACTGGCTGCTTACTTACAAGCATTTATGCACTGACATTAGCAGTCAGAAAGAACAAACCAAACAAAACCAAGTTTACTGCTAACAGACAACGTAAGTCTTGGAGGATTCAAGGAATGTGTGATAATTAAGTGATGATTCAATGATTTAAATCCGTATACATTATTCTCTGATTTTTTAACTTGTAGTAGATGCTGTTTAAACAGTATAGTTTTAAATTTCAGCATCCAGTTTTCAGTTTTAGTTTTCCCCTTTGCATCTGTTTGAAAAAGAGTACACAATTGTTATTATCTACTGGTGGTAAAAAAGGATACCCAACTCTGAAAAACTTCCTGTAGATGGATAAAGTATTTACCACTTACCAGTAATGAATTTCATAATAATTTGTATGCTTTCTCATGGTAATTTCTTTAGATTACAAGGGTACTGAACATTGTATTAAAATTTTGTGCTGAATCTTTGGTGGTTCACTTTCTGGAGAATAAGATAAGCAGGGTTTGAGTTGAATAGCTTTGTCAGCTGGCTTATTACCTTTTTATATAGCCATCCGTTAGAAGACAAATCTCAATAATGATAATAATAATAGTAATTTAATAATAGTAATAATAATAATATTAATAATAACAACAATAATAATAACAATAACAATAATAATGATAATAATGATAACAATAATGATAATAATGATAATAATAATAATAATGATAATAATAATAATGATAACAGTGATAATAATATATTACATTATATATATAGCGCATTACGTGAATACGCTATAATCACATTATCACATTATGACTGAATTTCGTCAGAAAGCAGATTTTTGTATAACTAGAGTGTTGTAAGCATCTTCCACCAATTTTCATCCAAAACCAACAAATCAGCAAAGTAAAAGCTTCACTCATGAATATAGATTTGGGGATTTTTTTTTCTCATTTTTGTGGTTTTTCTTTGATGTGCATTGCTTTGGGATCTTACGATTCTTTTCATTTGCACTGATTCTTTGGTAGGCAAATGGTAAGACTCAAGTAAAATTTCTTCTCTTATGAAAAGGCTTTACAAAGCAGAAACATGGAGCGCACAACACTGCCCAAACCGTTTGAAAGAATGTATCTAGTTAACATCTTGCCAACTATGTTTTGCAAGAAAGTGAACCACCTGAAATTCTGCACAGAATTTTGAATAAAGAATAAAACAATGGTGTTCAGTGATGCGTGACCCTGGAAACCTCACTGAGTTACCATCGGAAGGCATATGAATTACTCTTTCACATGAAATGAAATTCAATACCGGTAAATACATACCGTAATCCATTAACACGAATTTTAAAGTTGGGCTTCCTTTTTCTCTTTTTTTTTACGCCCAATATCTAATGTCCTGTACATTTTTGGATGTAAAACAAAACATTAATACTCATTGTAAATCAGTTGCATGATAAAATATAAATACAGTATAAAAGGAAACAAATAAACAACCGATAACAAACATATAAACAATAACAAAAAAACCCACCAACGACAATATCGTCTTTTATCCTGCAAAATGCTTCCTTAATTCCTCACAAGTGATATCTGTTAATGACCTGTGCAATAATTTTTTTTTCATACAACTCCTCTTAATGAGTTTTTAGTGCATGGATTGGTCACGAGCAGGCACGTAGCCACGGGTAAGGGGGGCGCACGTGCCCCCCTCCCCCTCCCAAAGTTTGTGTTGAAATTTTATTCTTATGAAAAAATATCCAGATGACAGTGAATTTATGTCAGAAAGTCCACCATTTTGCATCGTAGCCCTCTTAGACAAGCAAAAAATTGTCAAAGGGAAGGGAGACACTCCTCCCCTTGTAGCCCCCTCCCCAAGGAGGTGATCAGTATTCAGTCATGTGCCTCCCCCCCCCAAAAAAAAAAAAAAAAAAAAAAAAAAAACATCAAACTCTGGCTACGACCCTGGTCACGAGCAATTCACCTGTTTTGGGGCATGGGCTATCCATCCGTTTAATCATTCTATTATTGTATGTCGTTGACTTTGTCATTGATATGTTGTTATTGTTTTATATGATTTTCGGAAATAAAAACAAACAACAAACAAACCTGTTCAAACAAATTGCAACTAGAAGAATTGCATCTGCATGACCACAGATGTCAGAATCTGACCACATTCATATACTCTGTTGCATTAACCCAGAGAAGTATAGGCCTATACTTTTCTTCAGGGCTAAATTAATCAGCTTTCCCTTCTGAAATTACCAACAAATACTTTTTTCCATTATACGGTAATATCGGTTTGGAAAAATCCATCTAATATGAACATACCGGAATAGAAATTGCAAGGTTCGATTTTCACAAATGTTACATGAAATAGTTATTATAATCACTGCATTTCTAGTTTAGAGAGTTTAATAATTTGCTACAATAATGACAATAGAATTGCTCTTGTACAATAGACTGTGCAGACTCAATAATTTCATAAAATTATTGTGATCTTTCTGCTTATATAAGTGCTATTCCTGCTGTTCTTGATCTATACAGATACTGCAAAATGTCACTAAAAGGAAACACCGTATACTGCTATTGGTTATTGAAAATCTGAGGACTTCTTTTCTCTAAACTGTTGCAAGATGTTACAACATGTACAAAGAGAAGTCCCCGGAGTTTTAACCCGATGACAACTAAATTCTCCTTTTCCATATGCCTATACAGGGACAGCCCGATTTCAGTAGCCGAGGGGCTATAAATAACTGTTTGCGTGAGTGTATAATGAAATATACTTCACAGATATTCCCATTGTTTACATAACACAAGCATTGCAATATTTCTATGATACTAAATCACATGAGTTCTAGTATATTATAATGAATGGCTTTTCAGTTTATAGTTTGTATTTTTCGACCAATCGAAATAGCACTAAACTGATAAAGTCCATTACCATCAAAACGAATTTCCCTTTTCTATTTGCGAGGACACTGGGCGTGATGGCGAAAAGAGGTACACAAATGATATGGCTGTATTTCATCTGTTTCCCAGCGGTATACACTTCGCAAATATGGCCTTGCAGTCTTTTCTAAAGTTCCCGTTGAGGAGTGCGTAGACAAAGATACTGACAATATGATTAAGGGTGCGCAACTGGTAGGAAAATGAAACGACTATGCCTTGAGACTCCTTCCCGCGGTAGGCAGCCACAACCTCGTCTGGTACATTGGTGAGAATAAATGATGGCAACCACGACAGGATGAGGATGAGGTTGGTGCCAAGCAACATCCGCGTCATGATGCGCTCTCTTCTATATCGATTGCGCTGAGTTGGTTGACGACCGGTATCTTTCCTTGAAGCAGTACTAGCACTGGTGTTGTCTTGACAGGATGTGCCTGGAAACGACGAGTAGTGGGCAGAAGGAACATCTTCTGGTGAAGGCACAAAGGAATGCACCTTGGTGTGCAGGGAATGGGTTCTACCTTTAGGCTTTGTCTGTAGATTAACATTGGTTGTTGTGCCTAAACGTATCCCACTGCTGCCGCCGCTATAAAGCAACTCTGAATCTCCGCTGGAGGTATTCGCTCCGTAGTTTTCAGGAAGGGCCGCGGTTGTTGCTCTTTGTTCAGGGGGAACACATTGTCTTGAAGTTGGTTGATGCTTTTGAAACTTGCTGATTGTAAAACAATTTCCTGGACGTCCTGCGCTGTGGGGTACGCGAACCTCGTTTCCTCCAAGTCTTGCTCTAACTTTCATCTGTTTTCGGATTTCTCGATAGATCCTAACATACACGCACGTGCAGATAAACAGTACTAGCAGGTAGGATATAGAAGTGAAAATTTCGTTGCTAAAATCCAACCAGTCCGGTCCACCTCGGTATATACACTTTCTAACGGACCCAATCTGAAATGGCTTAACATAAAGAGCGTACTGAAAGTTGCCACATACCGCAAGCCCTACGCTCACTATAATCACAGCTATAACTTTCCGGGCGTTTAGTCGTGTCTGTAAGGGCCTACAGACCGCCATATAGCGATCAAGTGCGATACACGTTGTCAGGTAAAGAGATGAAAAGGAAAAGGCACGACTACCATAGATGCTGAATTTACAACAGAAGGCATTGATAAAGACACCACCGAGCGCTCTAACCAGATGTATAGGAGAAATCAAGCAGGCGAACAGGTCGATCGTTGCGAGACTCAGAATCAACAAGGAGGTCGTGGTTTTGCGAGATTTTCTTGCGAACACCCAAACCACCAGACAATTCCCTGGGACACCGACTACGAAGATAATGGTGAACAGAGTTACTGCAACCAATGCTGTTACGTCCATCTTCGCGAAATGCTTGACAAGTCAATTAAAATCTTGAATCCCTTCCAGTGTTTTAATGTGATTTGATGTCATTCGCTTTTTAAAAAGTCAATATAAGTTACCATCGGTGGCAATTTATTCCGAGTAATACTATCTGCCTACTCGACTTACAAGCAAACAACGATTTTGTAATAACGCCTCTGAGATGACTGGCTATGATACTGCACAGTTAACATGGTTAAGATCTAATGAATGCAGATGGAGGCATCCTCTTTAACCGCATATGCCATAAGGCAGAAGGAGGAGGAAAAGAGCATAAATGCCATGAACTGCTTGTTGAAGAAAAGTGCGATAAAATAAAAAGCCTCCGCTACGCTACTCAAATCGGCCTTCCGTTATTACACGGACTGCTCCCAGAAGGCGACATGTCGTTAAAATCAACACGTTTTAAGTGGCGGAGTGGGTCTCATGATAATATTTTTCAGCTGCGTTCGTTCTCGAACATGATATTTGAAGAAGAGAAATTTGACTGACAGCTTACAGTTAGGTTAGTTAGGTCAAAACTTACAATTTTATTTCGTTTTTTGTTAATGGAATATCATGTCTCTCTCTCTCTCTCTCTCTCTCTCTCTCTTTCTTTCCCTCCCCTCTCTCTTTATTAAGAACTTTCTCTCACATAAAGCTCCATTTCCCTATAATCTTTTAGCTCCTATAGTCTCTATGATCTGCAGGTTTGCATACTCTTTCATACACACCCCCTCTCTCGCTCCAGTTTCTTCCTTTCCTCCTCCTCCTTCTTTCCTTCCATTCCTTTTTCTTCTTCTCCTCCATCCTTCTTTCTTCTCCTCCTTCTTCTTCTTAATTTTTCCTCTCTCCTTCGATCTAATTCTACTCTATCATCTCTCTGCCCCTGTCTTTCCACCTTACCTTCTTCCGCAAACTCTGATCTCCTGTTTCTGTACACTTTCGCTATTAACACCCACAACTCTAACCAACTGGCGTACTGCTGGGGGAGGGCGGCATAGGGGCAGTCCGCCCCAAATAAAGTTCAAACGTGGTTTATTCGATACCAGTGATTTGCAAATGTTGTTATATTTTTTAAAGACATGATTTTCCCCTCACTTTTTTGTACTTATACTTTTTATGCGGTTGTTGGAAAAGAAAAACATAGTTTGTAGGTCCACATCTTGACCGTTATCGTCAATATCCGCATTCATCCCCTTAAAAAATCAATTTCCCATTATGCCATCCGGCAGTGATACGGATTTTTTTATTCCCCCCCCCCCCCAAAAAAAAAGGGTCATTACGCCACTGTCTTTATAACCTCGCTATTTCTTTTACTCTTAGCATTTCTCTCGGTCTTGTAATTTTTTATTTTTTATTTTTTTACTCCTCTTTATTGACATTTTCACCTCTGGCCTTTTTTCTCTACAGTTTAATTTTCCATATCAGTTTTCTGAAATAATGAATCATAACAGTCATATGATAATTTTGTGAGGGAGAGGGAGGGGGAGAGAGCCTCAAAAAGAAGACGACCTGCCATCCCCCCCCCCCCACAACACACACACCATCCCCCTCTTCAGACATACTGCTCAATAAAATCAGATTTTTATCCTCTAAGTATGAGACCATTGCCCCCATCCCCTCACTTTACTCCACTCGCGTATAATTTTGTACAAAATTAGTAGTTCCAATTATATCAACAAACCTGTCCGTATATTCTTTAAAGGCAAAATACGAAAAACGACAGGTGAAGGCTTTTTGTATTTTTTTTCTCTCTCTTTTTTTTTCGGGGGGGGGGTCTTTTTCAGTCTTTAGTTTTCTCCATTAATTAGCTCGCATTGCAATATGATGATAATGATCATTAAAGTTTCGGAGGGTAACTGGGACTGTTATTCGAATGATGAAGTTTTAGTCCAGCAAATAAACACTTTTTATCTCTTTTGTCTGTATTATTTTAATCAATAACGGCGGTTGGTATAGCCCTCATAACCGCCAAGCTATGACGCTCATGGCGCTTAGACATTACCATGATTACCCCGCGGCAGGGCTGGCGCTACGGGGGGGGGGGGGCAAGAGGGCGAATGCCCCCCTATGATTTTTCAGGTGATAAAAAAGAGAGGAGTAAACCTGGTAAAAGAAGAATAAGAGGAGGAAGAAGAAGGAAGAAGGTGTGGAAAGAGAGGCCCGGGGCTTGCAACTATATAATACCCCTATTTGTTCATTTAAAACGTCAATGAATTAACCTTTGGATCATCTCCCCCCCCCCCCTCCCTATCAAAATACCCTGGCGCCGCCCCTACCCCGCGGTCATAATATCCGAGCCGCTAAAGTAACTATTGCGCTCATATCGGATACATCTGGGTGGAGAGTGGCAAATGTATAGACTAATGACTTGCTAAAGGACATTATTGTAAGACTGGGATTATCTTGTGATCTGGAGGCGTATCCATTAGACCATGTACGACACCTCTATAGTTGGTTGAAATTCGAAAAATAACTTTATTACTCGAGCTTCGTCTATGAACAGTGATGAATCGATTATAACCACATCAAGGTTTGATAAGTGATTGGGAACAAAAGTGATGTTCAAACAAACAAAAAAAAGAAAAGAAAAAGTCTTGGAAAGCATTAACACTTTTAGGACCAATAACTGGGTAGTTTCGCTAGAGAGACACCACAAAATTCATGAAAACAAATTGTAAGGGTTCAAGGGAGAGAGATGGGGAAAGGAATGGAGAGTTTAGAGGGGGCGAGCAGGGCCGCAGCTAGCGCCCCCCCCCCCTCCCCCACTGCTCAGGATATCGTCGGTATAAATCTGCGCTGCCGTCGGGAAAAATGAAAAAGGGCAGAGAAAAAAATGAGAAGGGGAAAGAAGAAAAGAAAAAAGGAGAAGAAGAAAAAGAGAAAAAAGAAATGGAAAAGGAGAGAAGAAAAAAGGAAAAAGAAAAGAAAAAGAGAAGGAAGAAAAAGAAAAAGAAAAGAGAAAAAAGAGAGGGGAATAGGAAAAGAGGGAGAAAGGAAGAAAATGGATAAGAAAAACGACGATGATGACAAGGTAAAGAGAAGAAAACGTCTCAGAGAGAGAAAGAGAGGTTCCGAGGTTGTGCTTGCGGGTACGGTGCAGACGTTGAGTCGGGGGGGGGGGGGGAATGATGGACCATGTCGGGTCACGAAGGGCTCTCCCGGCTGTACTTTGTCGGGTATTCTTGCTTGATCCTTCATCATCCTTGGAAAGTTTTGATATTACGCAATAGGCGCGCTCTCTGTATACCGACGATAGTGTACCGTGATGATGGGGTCGTCTAGTAATCGGGTTACCCAGCCCTCCATCGAGTCCGGACTGGAATCTACAGAAAATATATCATTATTTTGTCAGTCGCTCGCTTCGCCCTGGTGGAAACAGAATGGTTTCAGACGGCAAGCGAGGTGCCCAAATATTTGGCAAATAGGTGATCGATATTATTTTGATATCTTATAGGAGTGTATTTTTGATGACGAAATAAGAATTCTACCATTAAGAAGAGTGTATATTTTTCCTCGCTCGCTGCGCTCGCTCGTATAATATTCAAATACGAGATTGTTTTGGATTAAGAGAAGAATTTGGCAAGCGAAGTGACCTTATATATTATGATTTAGATACCTTTTGGCCCATCATGTATTTTGATGAAGAATAATCACCTCAACCATGAAAAGAATTATATGTATTTTTCCTCGATCGCTCGTATTTAGATACAGGATAGTTTGGGAAAGCGAATGCAATCGGCAAGCAAGGTGACCGAATATATGATTTAGATATCTAATACTGGCCTAAGTGTATTTTGACGAAATGACATGAATAAAAGTGCATATTTTTCCTCGCTCGGTGCGCTCGCTCGTATAATATTCAGATACGAAATCGTTTGGAATAACAGAATAATCGGGCGAGCGAGGTGACCAGATATATAATTTAGATACCTTTCGGCCCATCATGTAAATTTGATGAAGAATAATCACCTCAACCATGAAAAGGTTTGCTCGCTCGTTTAATATTTAGATACAGGATAGTTTCTGAAAGCGAACGAATTCGGCAAACGAGGTGACTAGATATATGATTTAGATACCTTTCGGCCCATCGTGTACTTCGATGAAGAATAATCACCTCAACCATGAAAAGGAGTATATATGTTTTTCCTTGCTCGCTTCGCTCGCTCGTATCATATTTAGAGACAGGATGGTTTTGAAAGCGAATGAATTCGGCAATAATCTAGATATCTAATAGGCGCATCGCATATTGAGATGAAGAATTATCACTTTTACCGTGATAAAGAGTATATATATTTTTCCTCGCTTGCAAGCGAGGTGACCGAACAGGCTATGATTTAGATATCTTATTGTTCAAAATGTATTTTGATGACGAAGTACAGTCAGTCCGCAAGTCCGTATGCTAATGAGCTAATGCGTCAGATTTATCCAAGTCGTCTCGTGAATAGCATGACAAAGAGTGCATACATTTTTTTCTCGCTCGCTGCGCTCGGTCTTTTAGTATTTATACACAGAATGTTTGGGGAAAGCGAATGAGTTCTGCAGGGGAAGTGACCAAATTCATGATTTAAATATCGTGTAGGCCCATCTCGTATTTTGATGAAGAATCATCACTTCTAAAATGAAAAGAAGCATCATATCCTTGCTCGCCTCGCTCGCTCACATAAAAATTACCAAATCTGGTTGAAATTGAATGAAAATGTGTAGGAGCGCCGAAGGAAAATGTGATAGAGGCATACAATTGAAGTGCCCCATGGGCTTTATGCGGTTTAAGTAATAGATGTTGGTCGTCGGTAATCGGTGACAATGTTTGTCGGTAATCAGTGGCCTCTACACCCAACCCCCCCCCCCCAACTGAAAAAGATCTAGCTACGCCCCTGGCTATATGACAAGAAACATGATGAGCTCTACAATGTCACGCAGTAATGACAGCATAATTATAGCACTTTTCAACATCAAAATACTTAGAATGACAATTTAAAGCAGAATGATTATAATACCACCAATAATGATAATTATTTCGCTCAATATCCGGATAATGAGAACGACTGTGATGTCTACTTTGGAAATACTACCCCCCCCCTCCCCCCCCCCCCCCCCCCCACACTGAAAAAGGTCTAGCTACGCCCCTGGGAGCGAGTGTAAAAAAGTGGTGATATAATCAATTTCAACTCGAAATTATGGAATATAGAAAAAGGTGAGGATTAGGGTGGGAGGTCGATTCGCAAGGACCTAGCGAAATAAAATAGTTAAAGAGGAAATCTCTGATCAGCGAATATATTGTTATGACAAGCATAAAAACGTTTCTGTTATAGGAAGCAGTTCTGTATGTTTATTACAATTTTAAGAAGCTTACAGCCATGAAAAAAATACAATAAACTGATTTGAGTGTCAGTTTTCAGATTCCGAAAATATTTTTATGACAAGCAGAAAAAAAAAACATTGTTGTTAAGGGAGCAATTGTATAATAAATATGTATATTACAATATTCCCTCACTAGAAAAAAATAAAGTGATTTAAGAGTGTCATATTTTCAGAAACGTTCACCCGAAAATCCTATTTTACGCAGTTTATTTGCGTGTTTGTTTCTTGCTTGTTTGCTTCCCCCTCTTTTCTCTCCCTCTCACACTCTCACTTTTCATTCCTTTCTCTTTCTCTTTTCACCTTTGTTTGCTTATTTCTTTCTTTATCTTTTTTCTTTCTCTTTTTTTCATTTTTGCCTTCATCAGATAAAGTTGCATAATATATATATTGAAAGAAAATGGAGAATGAAGCTGTCGATCACCATGATCCTTTTATTCTATTGACAAGCTTTCGTCCATCATCAGGCCTGAGCAGATACAACAAAGAAACGAACAGACAACGAAAATAATATAAAAATAGAAATAATATCAAAATGATATCAAAATAATACATAATTAGAATAATGATACATAACTAAATAGATATCGAAACTATATGTAAGTGGAGAGAATATACCGAAATAATACCAAAATAGTACATGGTAAACTTTAAAAATATGGTAGTTAAGAAATAATACAGAGGTACTGATTGTAGAAGTGATGTAATGAAGATAATTACCGTGGACTGAAAT
>CM057163.1:10505192-10603548 GCA_029962745.1 Echinometra lucunter
CACTTTAACCAGAGATCACAAGAGGAACCCCCTAACCTGGAACCTGAGGTTGGTATTAGTGTCACTGAAGCATGTGTTTTCACATTACTTGTTTTTATTTTCTTGCGATTTGACCAGAGATCGCAGGAGGAACCCCATTAACCTGGAGCCTGAGGTTCATATTAATGTCATTGAAGCATGAGCTTTCACATTACTTGTTTTCATTTTCTTGTAATTTGACCAGACATCGCCAGAGGAACCCCCCTAACCTGGAGCCTGAGGTTGAGGTGAAGGAAGAAGCCAGCACCCCCCACTCATCTGAGGATCCTGCAGGAGCCAACATGGAGCCTTTGAAGGATGCAGTGATAGCTGATTTGGAGACGGCGAAGGAGAAAAAGGAGGCCACAGAGTCTCCAAAAGTGGAGGAGGAGAAGTTGGAGGATGAGGAGAAGTTGGAGGATGGGGAGACTCCTGCTAAAAAACCAAAGGTTGCGGATCAGGAAGAGGCTACAACTGACCCCAAGAAAGTTTTCTGTGAAGAATAACGTGTTGTGTAGGATTTAAGTTTTGCCGAAAGTTTCAAAGTTCTAAATATCCTAATTCATGAACAAAATTACTGTTGCCTGTAAATGATGATTCTGGTAATGTTTTAGTAGAGGAAGATAAAATGATGCTTGGGGATAGGTATTGTAAATGTAATTGAGGTTAGTAAATACTTCCTGGAAAGGTAATGGTCACAATAAGTTGTTTGGTATGATTATAAGCTAGACCTTAAGCTAGCTCTGTATCTTCTTAGTGAGTTAGGTTTTGATTCACCTTGATTTCATTCATTGATATACAGAGTTAAAAACGTGTGGTGCTGTCCATACAGTGTAGCGGTTCATGCCAAAATTTCTTACAATCAAGCTTAAAATAAAATAACACCTGAAAGAACCATATAGAAAGAAAGGCATCTTGCCTTTCAAAAGTCCTTAAAGATATTAGTGAATGCTTTGTCTAGCAATAGTACAGCTAACTTCTGTTATAAGGAGAAATACATGTATATGTGCAAGAGGATGCCAGTTTTCCTACTTTCCACCTAATTTCTGGTAATGTGTGACAGCCAGATGAACCTAGTGTTTATAATTCATATGAATAATGTTCTCTAGTTTTTGTAATGCTTTACCTTGTAGTAACGATTATGTTGGTATGACCATGCCTAGTTTCCGTAATTTGGGGAATTTTTTTTTCAAATGAAATTTGTATATGTACCCATTAATTGTATTTATTGTTATTTCTAATTTCAAATTATGCAGTTACAGTTACCTTTTGGAAATAATTCAGTCATAAGTCTTTGCTTAAAGAATGAAATATGAAATATTGCATGACTACAAATAAAAAGTTATGTTGTTTTAGATCAAAAATTATATGAGGGAAATCTATCAACAGTGTAACTTAAATTAGCCACATTACATTACAGTCAAACATGAATAAGTGCTGATGCCAGAATTTTAGAAATATTGTTTGACCTTGTTTATACGGGCACATCATACAGGTCTTTAGTAATGTCTATGCCTGCCACGATAGCTTTATATTTACAGTACAGTCAAGTTTGTTTTGTGCATGGCACAATAACCACGAGTTTGAGGGAGTTTTTTGTGGTATTTTCAGGTGGAAGTGCAAGTCCTGTTATGAGAGAGATATATATACGTACAACGGAGCTGTACAAATGAGGTCGGAATGTATTTCTTTTCTTTAAATGCTGTGCCTGATGTATGTGCATTAGGAACAGAAACCATCCACCCTGTTTTTAAAATGTTTCTTATTCTGTAGCGTTCTCAATCTTGGATTCTATTTATTCTGTGACTATACTGTTTTATCATCTCTTACAATTAGTGTTTGTTATCTTTGAGCAGAAAAATAAATGTTACAGAATGATAGTTTCGTGATATCCATTTCTGCACCACTCTCTTGTAATCATTTCTTCTGTCTCTTTTCATATATTTAAAAGTTCTCTACTCTCTCTGTCTCTCTCTCTCTACTCTTTCTTCTCTATTTTCTCCTTTCTTTTCTCTCTTCCAACCTTCTTTCCCTCTCTTTATCCTATTCTTTCTTCCTGCTCTATTTTCTCTCTTTTCTCTCTTTTCCTTATTACATGTATTTATTTGGGCTTAACCACAACAAGCCCTACTTTACTTTAGGCCCCTCCACAATGTGAATCCAATAACATCAAATTATTTCTCATGTATGTTGTATTATTATAGATTTGATTGTAATTGATTTATATTATTTCATATTATATTTTTCATATTTTGTACATTGGGTTTTTGTGGAAAATAAAATGGAATTAAATTTTAAAAAGGTAGATTTACTTATAATAGTGAGTTGGGTTGGTGGGGGGGGGGGAGGGGGCAGAGGGAAGGGAGAGGAAGATTAAAGGCATCATGTTTGGACAGGGCTTTAAGAAACTTAATACGAAATTTCATTTCTCTGGGAGTCCAAAACGTAAATCAACTATCAGAGTTATTCAAATACATTACTCATATAAGTATTTAATTGATACTCCGCACTGATAATATTTCTTAATACAAGATAATTATCAATAAGTTGAAAAAATATTGCATATACACCTGCATGCATGCATAGTATTTTCTTTGAACATAGTATACAATACTTTCATACACATATCTTCATCCATTACGTTGCTTAATGTATTACCTGTTATAAAAGTACTACTACACATTTTAACTACTGAATGGAAGGTAAATGGAATAAAATAACTTCTTTTTATAGTATTTGCAAAAATGGTGCTGAATGAAAAAAGTACAATTAAAATAAAGTTTTTCCAAAAAAAAATAATTTGCCTTATGAGACAAAAATAAAGAGATATAGAAACCGTGGATCCATAATCTCACTGAAGCAGTGAAAAACAAAGTATATTAATACCTTGTACTTGACAAGGTGAATTGTCAGTCTATTCCCAATTTGTCTAATGCCCATTTGATCTCATCCTACATTGTCTAAACTCATTTCTTCTACAACCAGTTTGTCTAATAACCATTTGGTCTAATTGCGACCAAGTCCATTAACCATTTTGTCTAATTACCAGTTAGGCTATGCCTATTTCGTCCAATACCCACTTGGTCTAACACCACTTAGTCTATCTGAATGGACGGACTGGTAATAGACCAAATAGACGAAATAAGGAAAATTAAGTAGACGAAGTGGCAATTGGACCACTTGATCATTAGGCAAAATGAAAATTAGCCCAAGTCAGTATTAGACCAAGTGATGATTGGTCCAAAGGGAAATTAGACCAAAATGACAGTAGACCAAATGGGTTTAGCCGCGGTGGTGTAAGACAATCTGGCAACTAGACCAATTGGCTATAAACGCTTGACAAGTGCTTTAAAAAAATCAATCAGCCTTACCATTTATATTATCTGACAGTCACTCGGTGACTGAAAATGACAGTAATACTGCCAATTCGATATAGACATTGATGAATTTTCTAAATGAACAAAGAATCACACACATCTAATTGCCCCTAAATAAGATAAGCAGTGTAAAGTTATAGAAATATCAAAAGAAAACAATGTGACAGTGAAAGATAAACAAGGAGAGAGATAATGAATGGGGAAATGAAAGTGAAAGATAGAAATAGCCCAAATGGGAGAAAAAAAAAAGATGGCAGGCAAATGACGAGAATGTTTCCTTCTTGAGAGAAGTAGAAATAAAGGATAGAATGCAGTGATAGGAAGAGAGACGGAGTAAAGATACCATTCAGAAGAACATGCAAATTGCACAAGAGATAAGAGTAATATACATAAGATGAGGAGATGTTTGAATCACTGTTCATATAAACCACAAATTTCATCAAATGAAACATTTCTTTAAACAGGGCACAAAAGAATACATGTGGGCAAGTAATCAGATGATAATCCTGTCCTGGAAAGTGGTCAAATACATTTCATCCCACTTAAGGGGCGATGTGTCATATCCCATTCATTTGTATACCATAAAAACTGCGGCGGAGGGGGGGGGGGGGTGCTGCTTGATATGTGAATAA
The DNA here is from genome assembly GCA_029962745.1 of Echinometra lucunter. Lineage (NCBI taxonomy): Eukaryota > Metazoa > Echinodermata > Echinoidea > Camarodonta > Echinometridae > Echinometra > Echinometra lucunter. The sequence goes on from CM057163.1 coordinate 10,509,220, forward strand.
GCCTTTAATGGTGTAAATACATGTACAGGAAGACCAGTGTGTTTGAACCATTGGCAGTTCAACCCGTGAAGAGGCCAACACATCGGCCTGAAGTCGTTAAAGAGGTCTATTTTCAAAAAAAATTGTCTAAATTAAGCTTTGAACTTGCATCATAGGCTAAAGTAAGCTTGAACACATTTTAATGTTTGCCCATTGGATAAGATGAGGGGTTTGAATTTTTCTTTCATTATTAAGGCTTCTTAGTTCAATATCATTGTGCAGTAAGAACTCGCCCAGCAGGTAAAATGTAAAAATGCAAAAATAAAAATGTCTATTCTGACATATTGGAATAACATTTCAGAAAAGATCATGCCACAAGAAGATCATATATCAATTTACAAGGTCTACATGCTACCCATCAAATCATCAAACATTGTTTGAAAAATATGATTTTCAACAATTTTACATTATGGGTTCCAGATGTGTTCTTTCGCTCAATGACATAAAACTAAGACACCAAAGCAGGGTTGAAAGTAAACCTCTTTCATGAATTTCGGCTAATGGATCCCAAATTAAGCCTCTTACTCTGCCCCAAGGCATTTCAAGAGGAAGGGGGGTGGGGAGAGAAGCTCATTCATATCAATCATAAACTGGATACACATTCTAGTAATTTAGGGATAATTCTTGTTACAGTAATTAGAAAGCTAATAACCACCACCAAGCATCATTATTTGGGAGAGAAAGGCATCCTGCCAGACCTTTCATGTTCCTCTTCTTCCAGTTTATAGGCTGGGTGGTACTTAAGCTCGCCCCTCTCTGTGGTGTACATCAGGGCTGGGTTGGGTGACGTGGTGGAAACACTGCCCAAAGAGGTGTAACTAGCAGAGCAAAAGATAAATAACATCAAGTCTCATTCACAATAAGCTGTGGTGAATTGGGTGATGTTCACTATTCCAAAGGTTCGTTAATTCGAAGGTTCATTATTCCGAAACATGCAAATTGTGTATACCTAGATGTTCGTTAGTCCGAAAATGAAGAACATTTGTGCCATTATTCCGAAGGTTGGTTAATCCAAAAATGAAATAGGGTTTTTTATTCTGAAGATTCGATAGTCCGAAAATGAAATAAGGTTCATTAGTCCGAAAATAACTAACGAACTAACGAACCTTATTTCATGTTTGGACTAATGAACCTTATTTCATTATCGGATTAACGAACCTTTGAAATAATGAACCTTGTTTCATTTTCGGGCTAACGAGCCTTCGGAATAATGAACTTTATTTCATTTTCGGATTAACAAACCTTCGGAATAATGAACCTTTTTTAATTTTCGGACTAATGAACCTTCGCAATAACAAACCTTCAGAATAATGAACCTTTGGAATAACAAACTGTAACCAGTGAATTTCTTTTAACCTATTTGTGACAGACAGTCGATATTGTGTGGTTTGGCCCAATGACTTTTGATGCAGAGCCCTAATAAACATACAAAATACAGGAGCAAAAAGAGCAAAATATTCTGCACATACTATTTTGGTCGTGTCAGTATATGTTGTTTGATGCTGAAAATTTCTCTACCGAAAATGCGCACTAAAATCCTTAAACTGGCAAAAAAGTTCGAAATCATTGTATTTCCATACAAATTTGCAACTTTTCAACTTCAGAACATAATTAATTAAATAAAGCTTTAAATAATTCCTGTCAGGAATGGGTTAATACTCACCCTTTATCATAAAGCCTACAGTAAGGCACAAAGAGACGACGCAGGAATGCCCAGACATCATGGTAACTCCAGAATAACATAGGATTGACCCGCATCAGCTCGGGCCACCCTTCATCAGTTGGTGAGAAGGCACTCAAGCTTGCTACGCAAAAAATAAAACAAATGCTACATAAATCTATCTATGAACAACATGAGATAATGATATTTCATATTACAAGTGTATTATAGCATTAGATAAAGAAGTTAACTGAGGTACAAACAAAAAGAATGTGAAAAAGGAACCAGAAAATGGTAGAAGTGCTACAAAAGACAGATGACAATGAGGATATCACTGTGTTTATGCATATTGAGAAGAGCTAATAAATTGAATATTCACAACATCATCGAATTACATGAGATAAACGTAACACACTAACCACAAAACAATAATAATAGTACTACTACAACTACTACTACTTCTATCACTACTACTACTTCTGTCACTACTACTACTGATGATGATGATGATGATGATGGTTGCCATTCATATAGTGCTCATATCTATCTAGTCCATCCAGCTGCGACGCTCATGGTACCGAGACATTATTTCCCTGGTCAAAGCCAAGCCACCAAAATAACTAGATACCCATTTACACAAAGAAGGAGAGTAGCAAATGTAGACTAATGTCTTCACAAAGACATTAGTGCCAGACTGGGATTTGAACCCAATACCTTATGATCTGCTGCCCAGTGACATATCCACTAGACCACCACAAATATACAAGTTCCTAAGGCACACCTTCCACCGACAATTAAACTACGGTGACCTTCCTACAATACCAAAATTATCCCAGCATGACCAGCATCAACACTAACTTAAAGGCATTGGCTAACTTTGTGAGTAGCTGATTTAAAAAATTCTCAAACTAAAATGAAACATGTTTATGACTACTTGTATTTGTACGCAAAAACCCTGAAACCAACCATAATTTGGAATGAAAATGTGTAAGTCAGACGCAAACGGTGATTTTATTATCCTTCGTCTCACGAGACAATCACTAAGAGAAGCACTTTGCTTGAATTTGAAAATGCCATTATGTGCCTCCCGCCGAAATGATACGCCAATACACACAGTACGGTAAGGTGAGTCATACACGCATGCGCACTCCTTATGTCTATTCTGTGCAACCGACCACCGTATATTTTTCAAAAATCACATTTTATCACATTTTTGATATTTAAAAATACTTCCTGTGGATATTATACTTTGAAACTTTCAGACTGGTATTTTTACACTATAACCCTTATGTTTATCCCATTTTCAAGTAACAAAACAAGATTTTTCTAAAATCACAACAATGTTAACCAATGTCTTTAAAATCTAAATCCTCAAATAAACATAAAAACACAACTGGAACCCTGGCTCTATGCTTTTGACAAAATGACTGTCATAGCAGCTGTTAAGCCCGGCGCACACTATACGATCTGTCTGCAATCCAATTTTTGACAAATTTGTTATAGCACTTGATATGACCATTCAAACATGTGTGATCTTAATGATCAAAGTTTCAAATAGTCATATGAATACTAAAATCGAAATTCTGGGCTACTGCGAGTCTCCTTGTAGGATTAAAAGTGGAGTCAATTCTGAATTGTACTGACGTCATGGCAGCCCTGCGATTGCCTGCGATTGCCTACGATTTTAAGCCAATTTGGCCTTTACTCTGACCACAAGGCTTGCCGTCTACTACCATTCTTATTTTAGTATTCCTGTCATTATTCCGAACTTCATGTAAGATCATTTTACTTGTTTAAACTTTCATATCAAATGCACAATGCAATTTGTTCGAAAATCGGGTTGCAGTCGGATCGTGCAGTGTGCGCCGGGCCTTACTTGAGCAAATGTTGTATCAGCCTAAGTTTGCCTGTACATGTACCACTAATTAAGCTACATTAAAAAAAAAAAAAAACCAAAACAGCAAAACAGTTCGATATAGACATTGATGAATTTTCTAAATGAACAAAAAAAATTGCACACATCTAATTGCCCCTAAATAAAATTTGGCTATGCAATTGGCTTAACTCCTATTCAGTAAATCATGACAGGGTTTATGTCCATGCCTGTGCCCAATCAAGGCTTTCAGCTTCAAAAATAATTGGCTTTAATTGGGCTGTTTAAGATGTAGGTAAAATACTTAGCCTGATGATTCAATTGAATACCAAAGTTGGCTAAGTAATTTACTTTTAAGCCAAAAGCTCAGCAAAACACTTAGAAATCCAATTCAAGCATCGAATCAAATACTGGCCCATATCTTTCTTGTGGTATACCTGAATGTGGGTCTGTCTGCCTTGTTCCCATCAGAACAGCTTTGATTGATGGATGACTCTTCTTCATTTCCCATAATGCATCTTTAATACGACCCTGTATTAAAATGGTCTTCAGGTTGTACCTGTCAGGAAAGTGACGTTGAAAAGGTTTTTGAATATTAAGCGAGAAACAACAATACAAGTGCATGTTCCTTTCTATTTTTTCACAATTTCTCTCTCTCAATAAACTGACATACTTCATACTCTCCTTTCTCTGTATCTTACAAGTGCAAAACACAATGTTCATTCTACCTCAGTGCATGAAATAGCATGGGGGTGCGGTGGGGTGTTGTAACAGTTTCCCTACTTCATATATTTCCAGCCCCTATCTTCATGATATTCTCTATCTGTCTGTCTCTCTATCTCTCTTTCCTTTTCTCTCTCCCTCTCTCTCTCTCTCTCTCTCTTTCTCTATCTTCCTTTCTTTATCTTGCCCCCTCTCTCTCACACCCCTTCCCGATACCCCCCCCCCCCCCACACCCCTTTGCTCCTTTTCTTCTTTCTCATGCTGCCCCTTCACATTGGAACACTTTCCCATGTCATATGAAGAAAGCTCTCACAGTGTTTAAGTTCAAAACCCTTCACAAGATACATTTATTAAAAAAAGCATTTTGAGTGAGTTTCATTGTGCAAACTGCAGCATCTACCACTTCTGGGGGGGGGGGTGTTTCATAAAGCTGTTTGTAAAGTTACAGAATTAATGACTTTACAAACGACTTGAATATGGCAAGCCAAATGGGATTCTAAGTCATCATAAATTGCATCAGCTAAAAGTGATTAACATTACTATTGTTAACAAACATTTTGTATTGGAAGTATACGTTTTGCCACAACTTAATTATGATTATGGGAAATACAGTAACACTTTGTTGAAAACATCAGGAAACACTTTGGGTATCCTATTTGGCACTTCATATTCAAGTTGTTCGTAAAGTCATGCGTAACTATATGAACAGCTTTATAAAACACCCCGTTTTCTTTTCCCAAGTTCACAGAGACATTACAGTAGTAATATGAGCTATACAAACACTCCAGTATTTCCTTTTACCTGACTTTGCCCATCAGTCTTTCCTCTTTATTTTCCAGCCTACCATCTTTCTTTTTTCTTTCCTTTTTCAGATTTTCTAACCAACAAACCATCCATCTCTCCTTTCCCCCTGCCTAAATCATAAATAACAGTTTCAACAATCAAACCAGTTTTGCTCACCTCTTTATTGATTCCTCAACAAACTCATCCACTTCATGGAATGTACCGTGTGGGTGTTGAATATACAATACTTGGAGCTGGCCTTTGTAATCAGGATATTTCCTGGAGAATATGATAGAAAACAGGCAGTAAAGTTAATAAAAAGCAGCCGAAATTTCCAAGCTGGGGGGGGGGGGGGGGCACTGCCATTACAAGGTGGACGCCATGCTCGTACACAAAAACGCGTAAAAAGGGTTGTTTTTCATGGACAGGCGATGTACGAGCATACAGTGAAAAGGGTATAAAAATTGCAAAAATCAGGAAAAAAAGGGTATACTTTTACAACAGCTTGATTTGAAAATACTTGTTTAGGGTGGGGAAAACATGATAAAATGTTTTTTAGGGTATTCTGAGATCAAAGGATAATTAGTTGTTTAGGGTCCATGTTGAAAGTTCATATACAAGCGTGGTGTCCACCTTGTAATGACAGTGCCTCCTCCCCCGGAATTCCAAGGGATGGTATAGGTATGATGGTACCTATTTAGTTATTATTGCCTTGGCTTTGGCCTAGCTACCAGAGGTGCTTCAAACATGCAGGGAAACAACTTCCTTCGAGGCACCCCAGTCTACTTCACCTAAGAGGAGAGTGGGTGATGGAGATTAATGTCTTGCCAAGGGACATTAATCCTAGTCTTAGACCTCAGTCATGAACCATGTCATCCACAGTCTAAGACCACTGCATCTCTAGGACAAGATGCGATGGAACAGTGGGCTGGGACAAAGAAGGGGAGGGCACCTTCTGTTCGCCAAACAAAAGGCGTCCTTCCACTTCCATTGTCCAAGGCCGACATTCCGCTGCCTCTGTCTAGGACTAACATGAATGCAGGAAAGAAATCAAAATACAAAATTACAGAACTTCTGTTTTTTCTGAACTCATTGTACCCTATGCCTGACATAACTTGCGCTAGGGTCTATGGAAAATGGTCTATGGAAATTAAATGGTGCTTAATGGGTTAATCTGTCTTGAAATCATTCTAAACGGATTCTTCACACCATTATTAGTTCAAGAAAAGAGAGTGGAACTGTGTGAATAGGCATTTCTGATTGTAGAAAACTATATAATATTTCTGAATTAAAGTGTGTAACGTCACATTTGACCTAGATAGTACGGTTAGGGTAAATCAAAAGTCAAAGAACAATACACAGGAAGATATCAATGGGACTGATATAGTTTTACCTTCTTACTACAGCATGGAATAAGTGTATAAGAGCAGTACAATCTTTGCCTCCATTGAACCCTGCACATATCTCATCCAGTTTGTACTTCTCCAGGGCTTCCTCAATCACTGTGTGTTACACCAAAGAAGAGAGAAGAAAACAGGTCAAGTTTCATAAAGCTTGTTATCAGTAACAACTGCCACATTTCTATGATGAATTTGCTCTCAGCCAATCAGATGCAAGGATAACAGTAGCCCATAACAGTTATTGCAACTTGTTATTGATAACAAGTTTTATGACACAGGGTCCAGGTCAAATTATAAATTAGTCAGTGAGCTTTCTCATTATGTTTATTCCGTTGTGAAGGAATACTGATTCTTTTAGATTTTTTTTTTGTTTGTATGTTTTGTTTTGTTTTTTTGTTTTATTTTTTTTTTTGCAATCTCTACCACTTTTTGTGTACTATAGGAATTACAAGGCTCATTTGAAGAAGAAACTAGATGAATCCTCAACCGCCCTATTACCATTGTTATCTCACCCCTTTAATACCACGGACGGACGGATAACCCGAAAACATAATGCCTCCGGCACCCTCCTTCAGTGGGCGGAAGCATAAAAAATACAAAGAAAGAAACAAAAACATGCAGTTCTCACTCCATTCTCGTAACATTCACATCATCAGTTTACAATTTTATTCTGGCACAACTCAAAGCAGTAATCTTGGATTTAGTTCCACTATGTACACTGATGATGTCAAAATGCTGATTACATAAAATGCATACACAAAGGGGGTACATTTAAAGTAGTTTAATGATATCAGTAATAGTGATAATGTAACACAAGTCTTTAGTACTTCCTCAAATTAAAAGAAAGCCATTCAATAGCAAGAGTAGCAAGAAGGACAAATGTTTGAAAGACTTTTGATGTCAATGCTAAAATCAGAGACTCCATCCCCAAGCACCTCTTAGGCGGGAGATTCTTCTGCCGAGACCCCCTAGCAAACAGGAGACTCTAACTCAATGTGCGCATAGCATCACCAGCACAAAGCACAAAATTCCTTGAGGCCAGAGGCCACTTTTAGGGTTATAGGAGCTCTCTGGTGCTATCTTAGGATTATTTTTTAACATATGACAACACTAAATGAGGTAAATCCAATAATTCAGATTCTTTTTTTTTTCAATAAGGTGGTTGGGCGGGAGAAAAAAGAAGAAAGACAGTAGGGAGGGAGAAATTCAAACTCAAGCGGGAGAGCGGGAGATTTTGTGAAAATGGACTCAAAGCGGGAGATCTCCCGCCGAAAATGGGAGAGTTGGAGTCTCTGTAAATGAAATAGCAATGATACCTTGAACTGCTGTAGTGACACTAGCTTGCAATGAGTCCTTAGATCCTGTAGGGCTGTCATTGGCAAGGCAGACAGCAGGACTACTTGTGCTGGATTCTAGTGGAGTAGTTCCAGAACTAGTTCCAGGGCTAGTTTGGTCCAGGAGAGATGTTAGGCTGTATACAGCTTCAGGAGCCTTGCCTATGGGGTCTTGCTCAAAGTTTACTAAGTGCTCTTTAGGCAGAAAACAGAAAAAGAACAAAATAATATGAGACAATATAAAAAAAAAAAGTTATGCAAAGATTCACAATAAATCTTTCCTCCAGCTGCATGCATAGTGAAGTCATTTAGTCATCTATGCTCCCAGTTCAACAGCAATTAAACATTACCCGTACTTCTGTGCCAGATTTTACAGTGTGTGCATATCATATCATGCATATCATAGCCGGGGTAATATTGGAGTGCCTTGATCACCTTGTTGGTGGATACATGTGCTATACAAATATTGTTATTATTATATGGACAGCAACACTATTTCACGTTATGTTTAGGATAATTATCCGTTTGAGTGTGTTATATAACAGACTGATCAGAGGAATGGCATGGATATCAAATGGAAACGAGATGGGAATGATGCCACAAGATTTTTACTTCACTGTGATAGGTATCATGGAGGCACTAAATAAATATCTGCACCCAAGACTGAGAATATCATGGAAACTGATGAAAATCATCAATGAAATATGGCAAATAGCAGGGCTTAAACAAACTACATGTATACTAGTAGGATTAGGTAAGGAAAGAAAAGCCAAATACTCTGGTCACAGAAAAAGGCACCGAAGCCACTTAAAAGATATGTTGGAGGGAAAAGTAGAAGGGAAGAGACCTAGCGGGAACCGAGATCCGACTGGGAAGAGAACATCAGGGTGTGGACTACTACTGCAAGAGTGCATCAGAATTCAGAATGGCACAGAACAGAGATATATGTTAACTCACCTTGAGGTAGCATGGACAGAAGTTCACTATGAGCTTTGTTTAACGTCTCTTCATCTCCACACTCTAATGTCAGCTTAACTGTGTAGTAACTGCAGAAAATAAAGAAACATATAAGATAAATGAAGAGAAGTATCCTGTTCTGATAGAAAGGTTATGATCTGAGACACCTTAGGCAACACTTACAATCAAACACATTGTACGAGTAATAAATACATGATTCTAACTTGGACAGAATGTATTTCACACAAATACTAGTAAACATGCACGTGCACATTCAATTCAGAGTAAAATCTTTAGTTTTATTATTACATCAAGCATTTATGGCTGTCAATATGTAAGTGTTGGTCCATTCGCTAAACAGACAGCCTTTTTGCAAGTATGCTATACAAGTCATGCCTGCCTATAATGGAACATGGGATCAAACCCTCACCTGTGGCTAAGCTTTGGATACGACCCAAGATGCACCACATCTTTATACTTGGCATTGAATCGATTAAGGAATGGAGCTACAGCGATCTCATGTGTGTTGATGTAGATCTCTCTGAGATGGAAGTGGACCTGAGAACCCTTGAATAATTTCTCCTGTGTGAATTAAAAGAATAATAATAATAATAATAATCAAATTTATAGGGCACTTTACAGGAGTTTTTCTAAGCACACAGGCAGTCTGTCCAACTCAGAATATTCAATAGCCAAATGTCTGTCTAACTAAAAATATTCAACGAATTAAAAGCAACAAAAATAAAATGAAATAGTACTAATACAATACAATTACAATTTGTGAAATTAACTATTTGTGTGCAACTCCAGAATAATATATAACTCGTTGAAAAGGTGGGTTTTGAGAAGGGTTCTGAATGATTCAATGGATGGGGCATTTTGAATATGGGGTGGAAGTTTGTTCCACCCCCAACATCAACAGAGCAAGTACAAAAATGATGACAGCTACATTTATGTGGCACACATATTCATCAAAAGGGATGCTCAGATGTCTGACTACATTTCCAAATGGTTAAAATGCAAATACAGTGAAACCTGCCTATATAGTGGCCACCCAATGGAAGCATGTGATCTTTATAGACAGGTGGCTGCTATACATAGGTTCTTTAAATACATCATTTATCTCCACGGGAACCAATTTTAGTGGCCACTATAGGGAGGAGGCTGTTGATGCATACTGTATCAAGAGTTTGTGCGATATCATGAATATCAGTACCTCTGGAATCATACGGTAATCACGAGGGAACTTAAGAAAATGTACCAAGGGCAAAATCTCCCCAACATGGGTACCCATAAGTTTAATGAGACATGACAGCAACTGACATCTCCCACAAAGACCCACTTGACAGGAGAGCACAGAGAACAACTCTCAAGGAAATGGACTGTCCAACCCCAGAGGGTGGGAAAAGTGGACTATAAACATCGATGATGAATGCTTTAAATCAGCCTGGAGAATTGCTCTGGTCCTCCAAACCATCCCTCTGATGACTGAAATACAGCAGTGCTATGTTTCAATCTATTTGATCAGCAGGTTACCTGCCAAGGAGCCAAGGTGTGTCTCACACTGAATTAGGAGCTATACAGAAACACAGGTAAACCACAAACCTTCAGGGATAGGAAAGCTCCCTCTAGAAGTTTTGGAATGCCAGGAAAGACGCAAACATTCCTGACGGAGACGAGGGGGTAGAGCATCTTCTGTCCTGTTTTGATGTTGGTGCCAAATGTGAGGGTTGAAGACTTTGGAACCTGAAACACAGAACAAGCCAAACTGATGAACTGCACAAATGTTGATGAAATTTTACATACTCACTTCACACTTTTTTGTGTACAAGCCTATGGGGTATAGGGCAACAACAAAAATGTCGCCGAGGCAGGACACATTTTTGTTTGCTGCCTAGATACAAAAAAATGCGCATCAATCAAATTTCTAAAAAGTTGGCGCAAAAATTGTTGCCATGAGATTGTTTGCACAAGTTTTGACAATATGCTCTCTTATTGAGAGTTGACGCGTTAATGCGAGTTCATTTGCATATGTGGCGACACAAAGTCCCATCATGTGTGAAGACAAAACAGTGTGGCGCGACAGTGTGTCACCACACTGTCGCATCATGTGTGAAAGCACCTTTATCCATAGCAGAGTTTTCCCAAGACATATTAATTAGCTTTTCTATCCCAAATTGGTACTAGTTCTTTCTATTTGCGATTTCTGCCTGGTTTGAAAGCATATATGAACCACTGTGAATGAAAATTGCAAACTTTAACAGAAAAAAAAATAGCATTACATATTTTCAATGCAATGCCAATTTAGAGACTTTAATCATAGTTACAATCAAATCGCTCTTATTCGTCAAAGACACTGCATTGAAAAGGGACTCAAAATTTTTGGTGATTTTTTTTTCTCTTTCTGCTCATATATATAATTCCTAGTATTCTGTATCCAAAGATATTGCAAAAGTGTCACTAACAGAAGATACTGTACTGCTTTGGATTATATGCGATCAACTTTTAGAAGAAACTGCAACAGAAAGCCATCTAGTGTTTTAACCCATTCGTGACAGAAGGTCCACATTATGTGGTGTGGCCTTATAACCTTTGATGCAGAGCCCCAGAAATCACTCAAAATACATGAGTAGAAACAGCAAAAATTTCTACACAAACTGTGCCCATTTTGGTTGCGTCAATATTTTCTGTTCGATATTGAAATTTTTTTAAAATGAAAATAAGCATTAAAATCCTTAAATTGGCAATGCAATGGAAATTTTAAAAATCACCATTTTCCCCTGCAAATTGGCAACTTTTTGAATTCTCTTCATACTTTTTGCCAATTTATATTTATTTCAGATACATGACTTTTTATTTTAAAAATGTAGCAATAGAAGAAATTTTTGGTGTTGCCAATTTGAAGAATAAAAGCTGATCACATAAGGCTTTAAATAATTCCTGTCACGAATGGGTTAAGCCATATCGTGTGGGGTGAATAATAATAATAATGATAATAATAATAATAATAATAATGGTAAAAAATCTAAGACCACCCACACCGTCCACAGATGCTCATGGCACTAGCCTAGCAACAGTTCTCTTTTTAAATACAAGTATACTACAAATTTAATTTGTACTGGAATTATAAATTACTACTAAAAACAGATTCACGTTTGCATCACCCATTGCAATTCTCAGCTCCGCCCAGTGAGGCCTGCTGCCCTCTTCCTGTTCTATTCACTGACAATTTGAGGGGACAAGCCCACACAGTGAACCAAATTTGCAAAGTGCAGTTTTGTGGCCGTTTTGTAGCCGTTGTGTAGCCGTTTTGTAGCTGTTTTGTAGCCATTTAGTGTGTTTTGGCAGTTTTATAGCTGTTTTGTAGCCATTTTCAAAAGGGCTACAAAACAGCTACAAAACGGCTATAAAAGAGCAGAAAAAACGGCTAAACATTACGAAAATTTGTGTTTAAAAACAGATCTCCTCTGACACCCCAATTTCAAATTCCAAGCTTCTCTCACTGCCGCCCCCCCCCCCCCATCCCGATATCAGCAGGAATGGTAATCCTTAAGTAAACAACCACACACTCTCCCAGATAATCCACCTTCCCCCCAAGGAGAAGTGACCTTCATACGGCCAGGCAGAGGGAGAGAGAGAGGGAGAGAGAGAGAGAGGTATTATAAACATGTGAGTCCGGAACTGTTTTCTTTCACAATGCAGTGAGGGTGCATTTGTATCCGTGATGGTTTCATGCCTGAATTTTTTTGCCATTAGACTAAAACAATTTCAATATATAGATTTGACTGTAAGTGTAATATTGAAATTTCTAAATCATTTCTCTCTCTGTCTTATTATTCCATCTACATATTTAATTATTTGTATTGTGTTTTACTCTTCTTTTTTGATAGGTGAAACAGTGAATTGCATTATAAGTTTGATGTCACAAAAATCTTGAATAAGAATAACATTTACATGTTGGAGATAGTGAAGGACTTTGTAATGAGTTTCTACTGCATTTCATATTTCTAATTTCATCGAATATAACAGAGTTACGATTTCTTGCTAAACAAATGAAAATAACACAATTATCATTTTGTTGTTGTTGATATAACAATTCTTTAACCTAGTATAGGCCGATCAAAATAAGGAGCAAACTAATTTCATATCCCATCTTTTTCTTTTCTATTTGTTTTTTTTTTAATCATATTTAATTTTTCATGCATGTAACCCTTTTCTTGATAAAAAAGAAGCAATCATGATCTTAAAAACTTCTCAAGCATCAGAAAATTTGAATATTTGTGTATGTTTGTATAACAAATACAAAATAAATAGTGGAGCTGTGACATGCACGAGACTAAATGTATGACAAGAGGCCTTTGTCGCCTATCCCTATCATGATGATTTCTGCCATCCTATTAAACTTTAGCAGCACATACTGGTTCCAACCTCAAAATTGTGAAAAAAAGAAAAAACAACAGCTTCTGTCCTTGCGCTGTTGATGAATGCACGTGTTGTTGAAACTGAACGTCGCACTGCCGATTATTACTCCGCGGAGGAAAAAAATACTTTGATTGGGGAATATTTAAAAGGCAAAAGTAGTGATATTTCAAGGAAGAAATTGAATTTTAGATTCCGGTCCTAGTTGAAGAAAACAAGTTTAGACAATTTTAAGCAAAAAATAATGGATGATTAAAATGGAAAAACGTAATATCTATACGCAATGTAATACGGTTTAGCAGTTCCCAAGTATCCGCTGAGAGCGATCGAGCACGCTAGCTACTTAGGCGATAGGCGAGCGAGCTCGGCTTATGCGGCGGCGCTTGGTTATTATGCAAGCTCAAAACTTGTCTGGGAGATTTTTTTTACTTACTGTTATTTCGGCAATTGTGGGTCATTTTGCATCGTTCAAAATTTTATTTCGATCTTCATCAAATTTTTGAATCGTTTTTCGACATGCTAATGTCCTAAAACAAATATAATACAAAGTCATTATTTCAAGATTACTTTCAGCCAGGAAGCTCTTAATAGTTTATTTATCCTATTACGTAAGGAGGACAGCTGCAATCTCACTCCACGCTGTTCATCGGCCTGTTGCGGTTTCCAGCGCGGTGTTTGTTCGGCTCTTATCAGCAGCTGCAGTTGACCCCACCCCAGTTTAAACGAGAAAAACTCAACTTTCCCCAAAAACTGAAAATGGGGTGTCGATACCCCACTTGAGTTCCCATTGACTTACACGCAAGGCCTTATCAGCAGTCAAATGAACCCCACCCCAGTTTAAACGAGAGAATTGAAGCTCTCCCAAAATCTGAAATTGGGGTTTCAGATTCCCCACCTGACCTCCCATTGACATAACACGCAGGGCAATGGGCTTCCTGTGTTATAAGCTGGTGGGGTATTTTTTAAACACAGGATTCACGTAATGAAAACGGCTAATCTGCTGATTGTGCTCACTGTGCCAGTCAGTATATAATTCGCAGGAGCTCTAGCATTTGAATGGGCAGTAGACTAAACCATGAGAATGCTGATATAACACCCTGTTCCTTACCAAAGCCATTTTAAGTTGGGGTGAATCCATAGAACTGTCAGCACCAAAGTAATCTTTGCAGATTTTCACCAACTCAGGATGGGCAACAATCTCCTCTCCAAATGCCTTGGCTACACCTGCCAAGTGAACAAAATGTAGACTATACAGTTTCTCCCATCAGCACAAAAAGGCCCCTATAAACGTTTTGTGCGCAGTAAAGCTCGTACTGAATATGGCGCATTCTAAAACCCTTCCAATGAAAATCCAGTCATGACACCATGACAATGGTTTTGGAGTTACTGTTACAAGTACCTTTCTTCGAATAGGTTTCAAAGAAATACTGAAGCATTTTACAACAAATGCATGTCAACAAGTTAAGGCTACATGAATAATAGTCTTACACTGCTTCTCAATGTATCTCTTCTTTGCAGAAATAGCTCCAAAAAATGAATTGAACTTTATTGAATGTTTATAGTCTAATACTGTTTCATACTCCACCTCTTCTTTGTAAATATTTCAAGAAATTAAATAAACCCCGTTGAATTACAGTCTACCGGTAATATTATTCCCAAAAATTTTTTAAAGAAATTAAATGAAATGAACCTTGCTGACTATGTTCAGAGTCTAATACCATTTCATACTCTTTTCCATTCTTTGCAAAAAAAAAATGATAAAACATAGAAAAACATGACGGACCTTCAAAAGTTACGTCATCATGGGTAGGACCAATACCCCCTGACGTGATGACATGGGTGTAACGTTTGGAGAAAGAAGCGACCTCATCGGCAATTACTGATAGATCATCATGGATTACAGAGACCTAGAAAGAAATGTCATAAACCATGCAAACTTTATTCTTACATACATGTATTTCATCATTCATCATCATTTCTAAATCTGATTTCTCACACTGCTGGTTTTGGACATTAGATTTCTCTTACAGCCCTATTCTGTGCTGTTCACTTTCTAACATCCATAAAGAGGTCAGTATTATTCAATCTTCTGTCAATTTCCCCCCCCCCCCTAATGTTCTATGGTCTGCCTTGTGGTCTCTGGCTGATACTTTTATCCTGTTGCTCACCGGAACTGGGTGTTTCATACCTTGTACCAGTATATTAAGCCAATAAGAATGAATGATTTCAGTAGACGTTGGTTTAAATTCCCTGATTTCTTCAGAAAGTAGTTTTCATTCATTAATTTGTATCATATAAACATGAAACTTCACTAACCCATACACTACTTATAACACTGATGCACGAAAATGTCATACTAGAAGATCAAATCAAATTTTTAAGGCCTCTTTGTATTCAGTTCATATTTGTTGTTAATTATTTTTATTCAATAATTATCCAATAAATGTAGGCCTCCTGCCAGGTGAAAAAGAGCTTAAAGTGATTACACAATGGTAATTTTTTTTCTGATGTATGATCGAGAATAGAATTCTAAGAAAATTACATTAAAAATATGATGATTTTTCAATCGAAATGAATGCATTTTGGCTAATTTTCTCATAAAAATTCAAGAGCTGACCAAAAAATATGAGTATGAGGTATGACATAAAAGTGGGTATCCAGCTTCGCGCATTGCAGTTGTGCTGCACGCTAGACTGTACAATATGTATTATAGCTTGCGCGCATTTTGCTAGAAGTGCGCGACAAGGCACCCACTTTGACATCATTTTGATGTAAAAGTGGGTACCCAGTTGAAACTGGGTCAAAGCTGAGGGGTCAAAAATATCCTGAAATCTTACCACATTTGGGGGTTTCCTTGGCAACACGACTTTTTAAAAAACTTTAGGCAGATGATTTTCTGCTAATAAAATCATGCTCTTTTAAATGAGCAAACATTGTTTCAGCATTGGGTACCCCCTTTAAGCAGACTTCTAGCACAGTTAAGAAATTTGTGTTCAAATTGTAAAGTTTTTGAAGAACTACCTGTAAGGGCCTAAAATTACATCATACCCTTTCAACTTTGACCCCAAGCTTGTAGAGTTCGCTGCAGATAAAATGAGAGTTGGTATCGAGAGTCTGGCCTTTCAGGATCTCATCACCAATGACTGCAAGATAAAACAAATTACGATAAGAAATATGATTTTTAAAAATAACAGAAGTAATCTCTTATCTCAACACTCAAAGACCTAATCATGAAATATGTCACTTCTCTTTCCACGTGTGTGCTCACATTGTGTACAAAGTCTATGGGAGTAGAATGCTGTCACCAGCACTGACAAAATAAACAGGAGTGAATGGACTGGTGACAAATTTCACAAAAATACCAACAAAAATTGCTTCCCCTAAGCCCATTTGCAGCTTATTTCAGACCAACAAGTAGTGAATACATATGTCATAAAATTTATGTTATTTCTTATCAGTAATATGTGTTCAAAATCTACCTTTGAGGGATGTAAGGAAAGATAAATCCAGTAATCTACAGTGCTGCTGAAACCAGTGTTGGATCAATAACAGCTGCATTCCTCCATAACCCATTCGTGACAGGAATTATTTAAAGCCTAATTTGATCAGCTTTTATTCTTCAAATTGGCAACACCTACCTTTTTTATTTTATTGCTACATGTTTCTTATAAAATGTCATGTATCTGAAATGAATATAAATTGACAGAAATTATGTTGAGAAGTCAAAAAGTTGCCAATTTGCGGGGAAAACGGTGATTTTAAACTTTCTATCACATTGCCAATTTAAGGATTTTAATGCTTATTTTCCTTTTAAAAAATTTCAGCATCAAACAACCAATATTGACGCAACCAAAATGGGCACAGTTTGTGTAAAATATTTTGCTCTTTCTGCTCATGTATTTGGTATGATTTTTAGGGCTTTGCATCAAAAGATATTAATATTAGGCCAAACCACCAAATTTTATGGCACAATTAGAATTTAGATAGTGATAAATAACCATTCGTTACAAAGGATGATTTTGACGGCATTTGTTTTTTTGTTTACATGGTTCCCTGCACAGCTAAATACAAACCATGTGCAGCTCAATGTACATGTCAGAGAAATCATTACAAACATCAAGCTCGTACTCGTACAGCTAATTCAATTCAGGTTTCAAAAATCCAACCTCCACAATATCTGCTGAACTCAACCAATATGACACTCATTACATTTACCTGTTTACAGCAATGAAAACTAAATTCAAAGTTATTAGGTAACTGGAATGATAACACATCCTCCCATTACGCTTCCAGTCCATTTCTGACTTGATCCCCCACCCAGCACAAATGCACCACTTGAGCTCAAGATCTACGGATACTCACTAATGATCCCCGCAGTAGGTTTCCCGTCTTCGTTCACTGCCATTCCGCTAAAGGCACGTAACCGATTTGATGGCTGTTGAATGCCGCAAAAATGGCGATTAAGGCTCGAAACACGTCGTATACCTGCAGTTGTCCTCATCAAAATCATATCAAAGTAAAACAGAACCCCTGGTTCTGGAAAATATTTATGCTCTTAGAATTTTAGTGTTTTTAGAGCCTGACGAATCGAAGCCGAACCAGTCACAATTGCATAATCTTGTAATGATTGTACGCAGGTACGGTAGCTGTCATCGAAAAAAAAGAGGAAAATTTGTCCGAACCTAATTAATTTCGGGTAGGCGTAATACGGTTGGGCTGTCTTTTTTACTAGACTTAAACATATTTTATTTACATATTTTTTTAATTTTTGAGGGGATTTCTGAATATCATTAAACGCAATCTGGTGAGGGCTTGAATTAGCCACACATGAGCCCCAAGAGGTTAAATCCACCCCCCCCCCCCCCTGTATGACTTTTATAGCACATTGAACTTGAAAATAAACGCCTGTTTGGGCCCACATCAGTCTGGAAATATCAATTTTCCAGAAAAAAATAAATTTCATTTCATTTCATTTATTTTCATTTATTTTCACAATACAGCAAATAAAATTTTACAAGATTTTTCATATTTCAAAATCATTCTGAAAAAAAAAAACAGTGTAAAGTTGTACAAAATATTGATAGTAATACAGTTCAGTATTATATATGGCAAGTATAAAATAAACAAAAGAATGCTCGCTGTAATGTGAAGGAAACCTTTAGAAGCTTTGCTTGTAAAACAGGTTCCCAAATATAATAAACAGTATCATTGATTACAAAATACAAGGTTAAGGATACATAATAAACGATACACGATAACATGAAGGCCTATTTTTTCTCTTTTTTTTCTTTGAGTTCTTTATTTTTTTAAAAAATTATTTATTTATTTATTTTTTGTCGCCACTTAGGTCCCCCTCGATCCCCCCCCCCCCCATTTTTTATCCCCCCAACTCCAAGCTGGGCAATGAAAACAAAAAAATCACCGGTCTGCAAAGGCGAAAAACAGCCAGCTACCCGACTGTCAGCAGCTAGGATACTTTTATTATTTACTATATGGCTAAAAATAAAATGATAGTTTTTTGAATAACTGCATAAGTAAATCATTGTTGTATGGAGATAGACATACAGTCGGGCAAAAAGCGAGATGAGGGGGGGGGGGGAAGGAGAGAGAGAGAGAAGTAGAGAAAGGTAGGGAAATGAAAAAAAATAATGGTAGAGGCCCATAGAGGTGAAAAGGGGTGAAAAAGAAAGAGAGAGAGTATGTGTTGGTAAGTGTGTGTGAGAGAGAGAATTTCGGTTAATATTGGATAGTTTGATAGGTATAGGGATGGCACAAGACAGACAATATTGTTTTAGAAGAAAACATGATCAATAAAGTTCCATTTATTAATACTAAAACATAATGAAGAAGAAGGGGAAGAGGACGATGGCTGATGTCGCTGTAACCTTTTCATGATATTTCTAACTGAATTTGATCAAAACTCCGCCAAGATCAAAACTTTTTCCAGAGGCGTAGCCAGTTGCAAAATGGAGGGGGGGGATCGAACAAAATTCGAGAGAGCGGCTGCATAAGAGGGGGCGGGGTGCGCCTCTTTTCTTATAAATAGGACCTCTCGAGACCCTTTCAGATTGGGGGGTGGCATTGATTTTCTCCCTCTCCGACCCTGTAAAAAGTATCATGGTATATCTAATGGTACAACCACGTTCTTAGAAAAATTTTCCAGTTAGAACCCTTTTGTCCCGTATGTAGAACCTTTTAGAGGTTCTTTACATTTTCCAAAAAAAAAAGGTTCCTTGTAGAACCAATAATGGTTCTGAAGACCCCTTCAGAACCCCTCAGAGAACCTTTATAGGCTATTAATGGTTCTGTGAAGAACCTTTTATTTTTTTTAAATGTTGGACAAGAAACGGTTATAATCAGCACAATTTTTTTTTAAAGAGTGCATCATGGTAATTTGAACATATATTCCTATCATATTACCGTATTTGTACCGAGGGTACTATGGTACCATGCATGAACTCCGCCATGACGATACTTTTTTTTTTTACAAGGGCGAGTCTCTAAAAATGGTGCGCTATGCACACACCCTGTATGTTCTTAGTTTTGTTTTTGTTTTTGTTTTACTCATGTCAGGCAGTGGCCTAATGAGCCAAAATATTTGGGGGGGCTCAATCTTTGCGAGGAGCAAAGCGACCAACCCTGAGGGAGTGTAGCGACCGAGCCGGGGTACCCCCCCCCCCCTCACGATACGGAGCTTTTTCGCGGGAGGGGGGAGTTTCGCGCGGAAGCTCCGACTTTTCTTTGAATTGTTCCTTGTCTGCCCCCACTCTTCTTATGTTCTCTTACCTTTTTTCTTTTCTCGCTCCCGCTTTTTTTCCTTCTACTTTTTTCTTTCTTTTTTGTTGGCGTTTTGGAGGGGGTGACCGCCCCCATCGCCCCCCCCCCTTGGCTATGCAAGTGCACTCCCATGGTAAATGAGCTTTTGCAGTATTGATGGTTTGCAACTCTGTAAAAAGAACACCATTTGGCACTACAAACTTAAAGCCCGTGTCTAGTTTTGGTAAATCTAAGAATATTCATGTTCAAAAAGTATGAATCCATTGCCAGATAAACAGATGAAACCAAGTTTATTGATATTATGCGTGTTTTCTGCCTTGCTATGCATGCTATTTGGGAAATTGTGAATGCGTTACTTAACAACAGAAAGGGAGTCTAGGGAGAAGTAATGAAATTCGAGTGATATCACTAATATAAAATTGAAAATAAACCATGGTTGAAATTTATTTGGAGGGGCTGACGCCCCCCACCCCCCCCCCCCCCCTCCAGTACGCCAGTGCCCGTCAGGTAATTCAGCTTTCTTAAATAAATCCCTCAACTGCTCCAATTTTACACCAGATTAGTGATCCTTACATTAATTCTTTTTTCCCCATAGCGCTCCTTTCCCTTCTAACAAGTGAGTCCTTGTTACTTCTAACGAATCTCCCTATTGAAAGGTATAAGTGCCCAATTTTGACCGCGCATTTTTCGTTCTAAAAGTGCATTCTCCTTTACATCTCTGATAAGTTCCCTCTTTCCATTTGGGCAGGTTTCCCATTCGAAATCGAATACATGCCCCAATAATATTTACTTCTGATGAATTGCTCCTTTTCCTGGCTAGTAAACTATGTCCCATTCCTCCCGTAAATTCGCTATAAGTACCCAATAGTGCCCTTTTGTTCGCTGATAAATTAGCACATGTATACCTTTTCCATTCTGGCATTACTCCCTTTTTTAAATTTGGTACACACTTAGCTTTCTAGTAAGTGCCATTTCAACCCCATTAAACCTGACAAGTGCCCCTTTTCATTTCTTATGAGCGTCCAAGTTTATTGTAAGTGCCCCTTTTCGCTTTTGAGTATTGCAATTCCCTTTTCGATAAGTGCTCCTTAAAATCTAATGCATGTTCCTTTTTCGTCCTTATTGTGCCATTTCCCCTCTTTTAACTATTCCTTTTCTCATTTGGTAATGTGTATAGCTCCGAAGAATCAGAGAAGTTTCGTTTCATATAGGCCTAATAACAGAATACCTTGTTCTTGATACGACTATAGGGTGAAACCGTGCATGGAGCAGGAGGAGGCAAGAGCTGGGGATACAACGAACAAAACTTTCCTAAGAACGTACATTGCCCCTAAATTGCAGCTATTTTCATTTTTTCCCCGAAGTTCGCTCGCACTTACTTATTACAACTCGCGCTGACATATAAACAGTGTTGTAACGATAATCATAAATTCTTATCTATTCTCCTTTTCATGTTAAGATTGTACTCTCTATCTTTTCTTGTTTGTAATGACTGCCCCAAAAGGCCACAATAATAACCTCACACATACTGTTTGCTGCATAGTGATCTTTTATTAGCAAGTTTGGAGCATGCGAAAAAGTCATCCGTCATTGTAAAAAAAAAAAAGAAACAAAGAAAGAAACAAATACAAAGCCTAAGAAAGAAACAAAAAATTAAAATTCGCGCTTAATAAGTTTCGACCCTAAAATCTCCCCCTTAAGGGGGGCTGTACGCTGCTTCACTACCATCCTCCAGTTCATCTTTGCGCTTTATCCTTTCATGTTTGCAATGACTGCTGCCACAAGGCCAAAATAATAACCTCACACATACTGTCTGCGGCATAGAGATTTCTTATTAGCAAGTTTTGGAGCATTCTGGAAAGAAATCAATTACTGAAAAACAAATAAATGAAACAAAAGGAAAAACCCAAACAAAAAATGGTGCTTCCTGGGATTTGAACCCAAAATCTCTCCATCAATGAGGAGATGCGAGTCAATCACTCTATGCAGAGAGCTATACGCTGCCTTACTACCACCCTCCAGTTTATCCTTTCCTGTTTGAAAATGACTGCGGCCCAAAAAAGCCAATAATAACCTCACACATACAGTTTACTACGTCGGGAATTTTTATTAAAAAGTTCGGAGCATGCAAAAATGAAATCAGTTACTAACAAAAAAAGGAGAAGAAGAAGAAACAAAATGGAAAACCCAAACAAAACAGGTGCTTCTTGGGCATCGAACCCTAAATATCCTTGTCGAGGAGATGCGAGCCAATCGCTCTGTACAGAGGGGTACACGTTGCTTCACCGGAATCTTTCAGTTCATATTCACCCTTTATCTTTTCCTGTTAGCAGGTTTGCAATGACTGCCGCAAAAAGCCAAAATAATAACTTCACACTGTTTGCTCCATAGAGATTTTTTTTTAAACTTTAAGTTGGGGCATACGAAAACATCCGTTAATGAAAAAAAAATCAATGAAACATAAAGAAACAAAACAGAAAAAAAACCCTAACTGAAACAAAAATGAATGCTTCATGAATTTGAAACCCATGAAGCGAAATCTCCACATTGCGAATCAATCGCTCGAGATGCAGAGGGCTACGCTGACCCTCTACCAGCCTCCAGGTTATTTTGGCACCCTTTATTCTTTCCGATTTGTGATGACTTTTCATAATACATCCATTTTGCGCCACTCACGATCTAAAAGAGTGTTTTACACCGACGAGCATACACTTGTATCTCTGTTATATTAAATGTCTCTTTAAGGGGAAAAATGAATTTTCTTTTCGGTACAATCCCAACGTAGCATGTACCTAAGGTCACATGCATGTTTTTTGTTTTCTTTGTTTGTTTGTTTGTTTTTTTTTTTTTTGGTATTACCGTACATCACACTATGAACATGGCGGACAAAGAAAGTGGACAAAATAAACAACCTCTCATTCTACCCTTCACAATGGTTTTGGTAGTCAAAAGAACATCCCTTCACAGCTATTATGTTTAATATCATGTAGTTCCAGGTGAATATGCATGTGACACCTGTTCCACATATTTTAGACAATAGCAGTGAAGGGATGTTCTTGAATACCAGAACGATTGTGAAGGGTAGAATGAGGGGTTGTTTATTTTGTCCGCTTTCTTTGTCCGTCATGTTCATAGTGTCAATGCCTCAGTGACATACCAAAGATAACTTGGCTTTTGAAGGTGTCTTTTCAGAGTGAAGCTTAAAGGCATTCAAACTAGTCTTTCATATCTTGAAGACATCTTATTGTACTGAAAAGTCAATGTACCTCTTCGCTCCAGAGCTCGTCTTCCACAATCATGACTGAATAGGTTTCCAATGTTATTTGAAGCTCTCAGTATGGCAGTAACGCCATGTTGTTGCCTTAGTGAAAGGGCTTTGATCCGTCAAGCTTGAGCGGAGTACTTCTTTTATTTCTTTTTACTCGTACAGTATTTTCAAAGCACAAAAAGCTGAAGTTGGAATGAAGTGAACCAGAGCTTGATGACAGTGCACTCTTTGTAATTGCCAAATTCCTTATGAAACAGATGGGTAGAGGCTCTGAGTAACCAGACCTTCTTGACGGAGCAATAATACTTGCATTTTAAGGGGATGATCCTTCTTTCCCCAAATTAAACGAAAGTCCAATATACTATGCATGTAAGTGATTTTCACTGTATGTCATAAGCATTTATAGCACATGAAAAGGAAATGTGGTATCGGGGATCACATTAAAAACAGGAGGGGAGAATGATTTGGAATAAAACGAACCGGTGGAGAAAGTGCGACCAAGATTACACAGCTCACACAGCGTCGTACAATTAACATTTGGACTTTTGTGTTTGAATTTTCTTCGAATTCGACTTGCAGTTGAATACAAAAAGGCAAGAATAAAATATGAGATTGTGTATATGAATTAACTTATTCATGATTTTTGATAATGTATTGAAGGTGATTGACACTCATGTCCCTTTGATGAGGACCTTAAACAAAAGGAAAAAATTCTCAATGAAATAATAGTCTAGTGAATTTTACATTTTACTATGCATAAATTCGTCCGATGAACGTTGGTATACTTTAGCTTGCATTAATTCGTAAGCAAATACCATTTCTGCCAATCATTTCTGCCAACCATTTGGTAATACAATCCTACTCTTATAGTCACATTTCATGGAGTCTTTAAAAAGTTGAATTGTAGCTTTAAGAAAGCGTAGGCATTTCTAATCACCTCGGGTTAACAATGGATCGTTAGTGGGGCTCCGTATTGATACTTTTGTCCTAGACGTTTATAGGCTCTATAGTACAGGAGATTCATTCAGGACCATGCAATAGTGAGTGGATTTTGAGGAAATACAAGAACAAATCTCTATAGCTGGGGCTGTAGTGAAAAATAGGGAAAGAAACAGGAGAAAAAAAAACTACAGAGGGAAATGAAAATGGATAAAAATTGGGCAGAGTGGGGTGCGCAACGCATCCTGCGCCAGCCTACGCTGACTGCCGCCACCTAGCTGACTGCCGCCACCTAGCTGACTGCCGCCACCTAGCTGACTGCCGCCACCTAGCTGACTGCCGCCACCTAGCTGACTGCCGCCACCTAGCTGACTGCCGCCACCTAGCTGACTGCCGCCACCTAGCTGACTGCCGCCACCTAGCTGACTGCCGCCACCTAGCTGACTGCCGCCACCTAGCTGACTGCCGCCACCTAGCTGACTGCCGCCACCTAGCTGACTGCCGCCACCTAGCTGACTGCCGCCACCTAGCTGACTGCCGCCACCTAGCTGACTGCCGCCACCTAGCTGACTGCCGCCACCTAGCTGACTGCCGCCACCTAGCTGACTGCCGCCACCTAGCTGACTGCCGCCACCTAGCTGACTGCCGCCACCTAGCTGACTGCCGCCACCTAGCTGACTGCCGCCACCTAGCTGACTGCCGCCACCTAGCTGACTGCCGCCACCTAGCTGACTGCCGCCACCTAGCTGACTGCCGCCTCCCTAGGGGAGGGGCATTATATAGGAAAGCGAACTGGCCCAGCAGGTCTGCTGGGAAGGGGGTGTGGCACTCGCTAACTACCGTCACCTAGGGCCAGGCTTCAGGTTTCCGTTTTACACCGTAGCCTAGGCAGTTTTTCAATTAATTGCATTAAACGTGCTGGTTTCAAAGTCTAGCTTTCGTTTCAGCGCCATAGAGATATGAATCTCTCTGTTTTCAGCTGTCGATCTCCTACGCCTATATAGGCCTACCACCAGGTGCGTCGCTAGAGGGGGGGTGTGGGGGGGTGTGACACCCCCCCATTAAAAATTCTTGTCGGCAAATTCGCGATCGCTGTCGGCAAAAAAGAGAGAGAGAGAGAGAGAAAGGAGAGGGAAGAGGAAGGAGGGAAAAAGAAAAAAGAAAGATGAGTAAGGTGCCCAAATAGAGTCATATTCAGCTTATTTGCTTGTGCATGACGACGAAATAACACTGGTAACACGAAAGAGAGCCTATTTTTCCTCGCTCGCTGCGCTCGCTCGTATTATATTAAGATACAGGATGTTTTCGGAAAGCAAACACATTTGCCAAGTAAAATAAACAAATATATAATTTAGATATTTTGGGGCCCATCATGTATTTTGTTGAAGAATTATCACCTCTATACCATAAAAAAGAGAAAATATATTTTTCCTCGCTCGCTGCACTCGCTCGTATAATATTTAGATACAGGATGGTCTTTGAAAGCAAATAGATTAGGTAGGAGAGGTGACCAAATATATCACAATAGGTATCTTAAAGGCCCATCGTGTATTTTGATGAAGAACTTTCACTTCTACCATGAAAAGGAGTATTTTTCCTCGCTCGCTACGCTCGCTTGTACAATATTCAGATACAAGATGGATTTGGGAAAGCAAACGAATTCAGCAAGCGAGGCCCATCATGTACTTTGATGAAGGGTTATCACCTACCATAAAAAGAGTATATATATTTTTCCTCGCTCGCTGCGCTCGCTCGTATGATATTTAGATAGAGGATGGTCTTTGAAAGCAAATAAATTAGGTAAGAGAGGTGACCAAAATATCAAAATAGTTATCTTAAAGGCCCATCATGTATTTTGATGAAGAACTTTCACTTCTACCATGAAAAGGTTTATATGATAAGGAGTATATAGATTTTTTCCTTGCTCGCTGTGCTCGCTCGTATAATATTACGATTTAGGATGGTCTTTGAAAGCGAATGAATCATGTGAGAGAGGTGACCAAATATATGATTTAGATATCTTTAAGCCCATCATGTAGTTTGATGAAGAACTATCACTTCTACGAAAGAGAGTGTATATTTTTCCTCGCTCGCTGCGCTCGCTCGTATTATATTTAGATAGAGAATGTTTTCGGAAAGCTAACACATTCAGCAAGTGAGGTGAACAAATATAATTTAGAAGGAAAATATGATAGAGGCATACAATTGAACATGCCTCGTGGGCTTTATACAGTTGAATTTGTCGACGTTGGTCGTCGGCAATCGGAGGCATAATTTGTCGGCAATCTGGCCTCTACACCCCCCCCCCCCCATTAAAAAAAGTCTAGCGACGCCCCTGCCTAGCAGCGGCGCACGCGTACGTGTACAGAGAGAATAGATGAAAGCAGATGAAAGCAGTGGCGTAATGAGCCGAAATATTTAGGGGCTCAATCTTTGCGAGGAGCGAAACGACCAACCCTGAGGGAGTGCAGCGACCGAACTGGGGTACCCCCCCCCCCTCACGATACGGAGCTTTTTCGAGGGAGGGCTCCCGCGCGAAGCTCAGACGTTTCTTTGAATTGTTCCTTGTCTGCTCCTGCTCTTCTTATGTTCTCTTACCTTTATTCTTTTCTCGCTCCCCCTTTTTTTCTTCTACTTTTTTCTTTCTTTTTTGTTGGCGTTTTGGAGGGGGTGACCGCCCCCATCGCCCCCCCCCCCCCGCCTTGGCTACGCAAGTGCACTCCCATGGTAAAGGAGCTTTTGCAGTATTGATGGTTTGCAACTCTGTAAAAGAACACCATTTGGCACTACAAACTTACAGCCCATGTCTAGTTTTGGTAAATCAAAGAATATTCATTTTCAAAGTACGAATCCATTGTCAGATAAACAGATAAAACCAAGTGTTATATCATAAAACACATTAGTATTGATATTATGCGTGTTTTCTGCCTTGCTATGCATGCTATTTGGGAAATTGTGAATGCGTTACTTAACAACAGAAAGGGAGTCTAGGGAGAAGTAATGAAATTCGAGTGATATCACTAATATAAAATTGAAAATAAACCATGGTTGAAATTTATTTGGGGGGGGGGGGCTGACGCCCCACCAACCCCCCCCCCCCTCCAGTACGCCAGTGATGTCAGGGAGCCGCATATTAATTTTCTATGAAGATTTTTTGTACAATACTGCTGTTACCGACCCCTCCCCCCCCCCCCCCCCCCTCTGTTTCTGAGGACGAATCGAAGGAAATGGAAAATGGACATAATAGTTATTTAATCAAATGAAACCCATTGTTACGTTCCTCTTTGACGTTATTCTAAATGGAATTACTTTTCATTTGTGTTTTAACATCGATGCATACGTAATTACAAAGAGTAGCAATCGTGCACGTTTATCTCCATCAAAACTTAATACCAATACTTTTAAAACACGTATCTTCTACATCATGATAATTAATTTTATGTAACATAATGATTACTAAAGAAGGAGATAGTGCGATTATTCTTTTCTTTTTTTCCGAAACATTATTGAAGAACGAACTTATATTTTCACCGTTAATATACAAAGCAGATAATATTTCGACGTCTATGGCTTCGTGTGATGTAATTTCAGAGGAGATGACATTTAAAAGCAGGGTGTTTTTTGAGCAAATAAGTTTGCCTAAGTTTTTGTTTCCAAGGGCAATGTTCATAACAAGATTAAACCTTCTAGGGATCTTGGTTGTTTAAAAAAAAAATCATTATCACTTCCCGGAGTTTCTTTTCTACTTCTTCTTCGTTTTTCTTTTCACGAGCATGACAATATTCAGTTCATTCAGTCATAGATAGTTCGTATCTCTTTTTTCAACATTTGTTGTTGTTTTCTTCAAAACTGAACGAGTTGTATGTTCAAAAAGAACGTCATCAAAACATTAATCCAAACACTAGTTACTTTATTCGGTTTAATCATATTTTGATGAATCATAAAGATTCATTAGTAACATCTTTTGAATATCAGAAACAGAAGGAGCACGATAATGGTATGATAATAATAATTAACAATTATAATAATAATGATAATAGAGGAGAAGGAGAAAAAGAAGGAAGAGTATGCGGGAAGAGAGGACAGGGTCATGCAACTATAAAATATCTCCATTTGGTCATTTAAAATGGGCCCGATCCCCTCCCCTCCCCCCAGTCAAAAATGTGGGGGCAGAAACACCCTTCCGCCTCCCCCCCCCCCCTTTTTCATGCCTGAAAGGGGGTTCCAAGCGAAGGGAAAAGGAAACAGGAAAAGGAAGGAAAGGAAAGAAGAAAGGGGGAAAAAGAAAAGGAAATGAAATAAAAAAGGAAAGGATAGAAGAAAACAGAAGGAAAAGAGAAAGAAAGAAAAAGGGAAAACCTGGAAGGGCTCGCTTCGCTTGCTCGCATTTTTAGGTATCTTAACCAATGCCGGTGATACTAATAATTGATATTCTTATGAAAGTTATTTGGTTTGCATCTTGTGTCTCTAGCTGATGTTTTACTATTCTTCTACTCACAGAACGTTAGCGATTATAGTTGCAAGGAATCGAGCGGCAAGTTGACCTAAAGAGATGAATTTTTCAGGAGATAAGGGCCAGTGACCAATAGCCTCTTCCCACTATGAGAACGAAAGATGCCGATAAAGTGTTCATTACTCAAATCATGAGAATGGAATAACAGTACGCTAGAACCTCATCTCAGTATATCAAATTCTTTTTTTTTTTCTTCTTCTTCTTCTTCTTTTTAGCTCGCTTTGCTCGCTCATAAAATCTAGAAACGAGATGGTTTCGGGCAGCAAGTCCGAATATCATAGCCTAAACCATGGCACTCCAGGGGAGCGTTTCATGAAGTGTCTTGTCAGTGATTTTTACTGACAAATTTGCTCTCAGCCAATCAAATGCAAGGATTTCAGTAGCTTGTAACAGTTGTCAGTGAAAGAAAAAAAATAATGATAATACTGACAAGACACTTCATGAAATGCTCCCCTGATAGACACACTGTCAGATATACACCGAAATTACACAGGGAAAGGACGGGAAGCGGGGGGGGGGGGGGGAAGGGTAGCTTGGTATGTCTCACTCGTCTCAGTTGCTCCACACGCAATGGGAAAAGGATGTATTGTGGATTGAAAGGGAAACAAAAAAGAAAAGATAACACAGGTCAATGTCATTTAAGATTTACAAGAAGTTTTCTCTTTAGTTTACATTTAAAAGAAGAAATACATTTCAGCTGTCTTCTATTTCTGTGGTTAGAGCCCGGGGGGGGGGGGGGTCACTTCCATTGAAGAGTGGACGTATCCGCGAGAATCGTCCTAAAAAAAAAGCACCCTAAACGAGGATTCAATTAAGGGCAGGCCGCTAGGGCACCCTAAACATGGATTTTGTGCAGATGTCCCAGATTTGCACACCCTAAACAGGGATTTCATTAGTTGTTGGGATAATTCATACCCTAAACCAAGATATTCCCTTTGAGAGTGATAGTGGGGTCCATTGAAAGTTTTGGAGCCGTTTTTATCTCGACACAATTCACTGTTTCAATTTACACCGGGACATTGCATGGTTTCATATGGTGATTACGAGAGCTATACAATAAACACAGGATGTAAACACACACACATGTGCTTAGCGCTCAGCTGAACATTTTCTTTGGATAAAAAGTTTTCTGTGTGTGCATGGGGGTCTCACTCCCATGCAATGACTGGACATGATAATAGGAGCCGCAGCTGCTAGCGCTAGGCCTTAATTATGCGCTGTACATCATGTACATAGCCGGCCGGGGTACTAGTATTGGGGATTTGGGGTCGGGTTTGAGATGCGGGGTGGGATTACCTAGTACATTTCGAATTTGGACGTTTTTATCGTGGTGGCTTCTAATTCTCTTTATAGGATTTTCCGTTCACGGGTCTTGTTACAGTCGGTCCCGCAGTCGGTACAAATTACATACCCTTTTCGCGTTTTAGATTATCGTGATTCAGATACCTTTTTTTCCCCCATTTTTTTGGCGTTTTTGACACCCTATTCGCGTTCCGCACGTTCCGCGCCTACCCCTGAAAATACCCTTTTCCGCGTTTTTTTTTTCTCGCGGATGCTGTCCACTCTTCAATGGAAGTGACCCCCCCCCCCCCCCCTCGGCCAAGCGAACTGACGCCCTTTTATGAGATTTCGAAATAGCGCCATCTCAGTCATGAGCTACTGATTCTGTCCCGTTTTTTCTCCCGACATGCATTAGGCCTATGCTGATCAACGCGAGCTTTATTCTTGAGACACATCTGTCAAGATGTAGCATTCAGACTAAGGCAGTTCAATCAATCTAAGACAGCCTCTGATTGTGAGTAGCCGCAAAGTTGGCGCTGTTGTAAATACATCATTTCAGAGCTATATAAGCGCCAGTTCACAGTGGCTTAAGTTGGCAAAAAGTGTTCTTGTTTTGGGTAAATTAAATGATCTAGATTGCCTTATAGGGTAATTATGAAAGTGTATTCTATTACTGCGAAATATACATGACTGATATAAACTTTGGCAAACTAGAATGTAAGGGAATTGTGCCAGTTAGGAACATTTCAGAATAATTGTTTTTAAAAATGCAAAGAATGAAGAAAATAAACGTGTAAAACAAAAATTAAATCAATTTTCACTATTCACATATCTTCGATATGGCAGTATACCCATCCATCACTGAACATTTTTTTTTAAGAAAGCACTGGGTGTCATGAATTAAGCATTTAATCTATTACTTCAGTAAATAAGAATATCAAGATAATTTGTCTTTTGGACTTTTGAAGTCATCTATGGTGGAAATAGTAAGGACTATTCCAGTATAAATGTGGATAAGCCATATATTGCCTTCCTAGAGCAGCTTCGTACTCTTTCGCTTTCGTTCGGAGATCCGTAACGCTTATGTTCGGTATTCGGCAATCATCGGGCCCAGTCGTATCAGTTTTCAGTTCAGGCCGAACTATCGCGATATCGGTAGGATAAAGTTTGGATACAGACGGGTGGGCGAACTCTTGATTAGCTAGGTGTGCTTTCTGAAGAGCCAGGATGTTGGTATCTGGATGAAATGCCTGTGTAGGAGGCATCACTGGGTAGTACCGTGCAGGGCGGTGAAAACATGACTGTGAGGTCATACTGAAAGGTGGAGGGGGTAGTGCTTGAACAGTGTAAGGATGCATCATCGGTGACGTCAGAGGTGACGTCTCTGGAGGACGATCGGGTGACGTGAGTGGAACGGTCGATCCGATACTTGGATCCCTTTTCTGTAAAAAGAAAATGAAACAATAACAAAAATCAAACAAAAGTGATTCAGGCATCTGCAATTCCATGAACGTTTATCCTCCCGTTTAAAGGATATGAATAATAATCGATGCATCGTCATGTGTCCTGTATAGGGCCTTTTGATGTAAACAAGACGCGCAATAACACACACACACAAAATTAAAATATAGATTTAATTAATATTTATTTCCTTTGGAGATAATTCTAACAGGAAATCCCAAGTACAATTACAAGAGCATGACTTTAGGAAAACGCAATGTTATCAAGAGTACAATTTATAACTCGAAAAGAAATCAGAATGATGATGGCCCAGATTATTGAGTAAAAGAAAAAGAAAAGGAAAAAAAAAAGGAAAAATGTCCAGTCCATGCACTATATCAGTGCAGAGTCGTTTTATAGCCCAGAATATCTGCAAAATTATTGACGTATTAAACTATGCTGCTGTCTTAATCGTCAGTCCGTAGATTCTACCCAATAAGAGGAATGAGTTTGTACATATGAATACATAAGACCATGTGCGTCAACCCGGGGGGGGGGGGGGTGGGGGGACACGGGCCCCCCCCCCCCCATACAGTTTTGGGACACAATAAGGTAATGTCTCCCTCCTCCAAAAGGACAAAAGAAGACACCTGAAAAAGCCAATAGCATATTGTACCCTCCCCCGAAAATGTTAATAAATTATAAATAATAGAATAATAGAATAATAAAAAGGAAAATTAAAAAGAATAATAATAGAGAGACACCTGAAATGAAAATTTCCAGCAAAACAAAAATAATGTTCCCCATTTAAGCTTAACAGAACTTTTTTTTTTTTTTTTTTTTGCTTTTCGGCAAATTTTTGGTGTATGCCCCTCCCCCCCCCCCCCCGCCACCATTATAAAACGGATTGACGCCTGTGTATAGGACCAGATCTTACCGTGAGATCTAGTCTTGGAGTGGACCGAGGTGCAGGGACAATCTCGGTGTTCTTGAGCTCTTCTAGTCCACCGAAGTTACCTAGACGCTCGAACTTGCGCCATTTAGCCCTACGATTCTGAAACCAGATCTGACGTATTTGAGAGAGAGAGAGAGAGAGAGAGAGAGAGAGATGTGAAGGGTTTGCAGAAACGGGGAATGGGGTTTAGAGAGAGGAGGAGAGAGATAATTTGATAAGTTATCAGTGAGTTGTATTTCATTCTTAATTCAGTCTTATAATAATTATGGACGTCCCATCCATCGTTGAACTTTATATGCAGTATTCAAGTAGAAAATAAATTGACTATAATTATCCTTACCCTCGTCCCTTCCCCGAAAAAATGGTGTCTTAGAGCATATAGTTAGAGCTCAGGAACAACACCCTTTTGCATGACCGAAACTTCGACCCTGTTTGGTCAATTATTTGCGTTCTTGTCTTTTGCCAATAAACTTGTTTACTAATGTATTCAAATTTATACACATATTTTCTCTCCAGAATCCTTTGTTACCAACTATTCAGTTCCCCTTTTCGCATAAAGGCATCTAAATAGGGGGAAAACAGTTTGCATACATTAGTTGTTGCTATGTCTGACAAGCCTTTTGCAAGCTTCTTGGTTATCAAGGGAAACTTTTGCTCAACATGTATGCATAAAATCAGTAAACAGGTTTATGATATATAAATCAGCATTTCACAAAGCATGGACATGATGGATGAAGTTGTTTGCGTTTGGTTTTGATTTGCGGTCTTAACGAAACTTTCCGTCAATCGGGATTCTCCTTCACATGCAAGCTTAAATACAAAAATCATATTCTTGATTGGTTAAACACAGTTCAATTTGTAGCTTTAAAATATCATAATACATCTGCATGGGGAAAACGCTGTCAAGTTTTCAACAAGAATCTTTGATAGTCATTTAGCTGTTGATAGGAAATATGAGTTTGATTATGCACCATGAATTGATGAACATGCATGATGGGCTGTTGGTATACCTGGATACGCTGCTCCGGAAGTGAAGTCTTGCTGGACAACTCATCCCGGGTTTTCACATCCGGGTAGTGGGTCACCTGGAAGACACTTTCCAACTCACGAAGTTGATCCGGGTTGAAGGTCGTCCGAATTCGACGGTTGCGTTTCGATCCTGACCAGGAATCTTCGTCACGTGATTCTATGATGAAAAATATATAAATTGAAATAAAATGAAATGAAATAAAGTAAATCAAATAAGATAAATAAAATGAAATGAAATGACATAAAAATGGCATTACATCACATAAAATGAAATGAAATGAAATGAAATTAATGAAATGAAATAAAATGAAATGAAATGATATGATAATGATATATGAAATTGAATGAAATGAAATGAAATAAAATGACATGAAATGAAATCGAATAGATTGAAATAAAATGAAATGAAATACTGTATATAGAAATAATTTTTTTTTAAATATAGTAAAAAGAGGGGATATTTAATGTCCACTCTTAATTTTGTTGGAACCAAAGTTAGGTAGTGTGTACGTCTCGTAATCAAAGGGTCTGTACTGAAATCCAGGGGATGTTAACCAAACATTTTACTGACTTGAAAAATGTAAGAAAGCATGCAGAGCATTTTGAAGGGAAGCAAGGGGCTTTATCTATGTCAAATTACAGATTGTATGATGGCGCTCATGTGATAACAATATTCCACAAAAAATATATTCAAAAAAAAAAAAAGAGCAAGAAGACAGAATCACGGAAAATCAAGGAGTAGCATTGGAGAAAGGGATGGGGAAAGATAGGGAGAGGGGGAGGAAGGAGAAGAGAGAGAGAGATAGAGGGAGAGAGGGGAAGGGAGGGAGAGAGAGAGATAGAGAGGAAGAGAGAGGGAGGGAGAGAGAGAGAGAGAGTAAAGAGAGAGAGTCCTATATCAAAAACTAAGTATATTTTGTGACGAGAGAGTACAAAATTATAGTCATGATAGACATGCGAACTTATCTAAATTATCCAAACAATGTACACCGGTATACACATCAATGAAACAATAACAAAAATGATAATAAATGATTACTGCTCACCTAAATCATTTCCTATGTCATTGTCCTTCTCGTTGCTCACATACTGTCTTCTAGAAGAAGGTGCATTGGGAGACTGGGCAGAATTCAACTTGCTCCTTTCTCCATCTTCTTCAAGATAACTTTCGTGTGCCATCTCCGAGAAGGTGCGTTTTCTAGCCCCTGAGTCGTGTTGTTCACTCTCCGCTGACATCATGCCCAAAATTATGCTGTCTAAACGAATTAGACAGTTGAAAGAATAATGTAATTTATAATAACAACAACAACAATAATTTTGATAATAACTGTTATCATACAGGCTTTATTGGTCTATTATGGCATGGCTTCTGTTACGGCGATATGGCATTTCAAGGAATTTCTTCCTATTGGGTACCCATCATTTTAGTAAACCTGAATGAAGAGAGGCAATTGGATGTTTATGTCCTGGTAAAAGACATTAGTGCCACGGCGCAGGACTCGAACCTTATGATTATCAAAGGAAATCGGAAAGACGAAGAGAATCAACTCCGAAAATTAATGAATCGTTGAAGATTAAAAAGCGGGACTTGATGGACCCAATCAAGCAATCATTGTAAGTGTCAATATACCCATACCCTAAATGATAAAAGTACATATTAGTTTCCTGGTTTCCATCACGATAAAAACTACTTTAGGAAAATCAACTCAAGTGTAATTTCGAAAGCCTATGCACTGCCCGTGTAAATCGTGTTCGATTTACGCAATAAGCCGTTGTAAAGTCCGCACTTTTCTTAGCTAGACAGGACTATTGAAGTTGCCTTAAGCTGTTGGGTTGATTTTTCGAAAGAAGCTGTATTGTGTTTTCCGTGAATTTTGTTCTGAACTATTTGACAAAATGATATTGATCACACATTCGAAAATGAAATAAGCAAGTATACAATGTTTTCAGGTGAAGATTTATCCACTCTATAGCTCGAGAGCTAAATGATATGAATATTCAAAGTGATGGCAGAAAATGATTAGAAGATGATTTTGAGGAAATCTAAATAACACCTTAAGCGTGAATGCATCCAGCTATTAGTTTCTGTTTCACACCATTTATTCATACTTTTTATATCCTAAAGCACAGTGCGTTATCGTTGTTATTAAAATTGGAAGTTACTTGGGCACAAATATCATTGTGATGTGAAGTGTGTACTTTACTTCCTTTTCACTGCATGGCAAATGTCGTAAAAAGTAGTCTGAATAGCAGTAGGCAAGGCGCCTTATCGTCTACAGACTTAAGAAATACACTTTGGTATCGCACTCCATTTTGCAATTACAGTTTACTTTGTTATTTTCAGCACCCCTCCTCCCTTCCCGAATGACCTCCCCCCCCCCCCCTCTCTCTTTCTCTCTCTCTCTCTCTCTCTCTCTCTCTCCAAAAAAAAAAATGGGGAGGAAAAAGATAAAGACGTCAGTGGAGCAAGGGGTGGAAGTTGGAAGCGCGAAAAAAATTCCAGGAGATCGACAGCGTACGAGACCGACGGCCGAAGAGATCCTAAACAGTTGTCAGGAGGCATGCGAGCCTGATACTTCGGCCTCGTAGGAAATTCTTTTTTAACACACGTGCATACGTTGATATCAATATGTCTGTAACATTTCTATTTATTTGATGTATGATAAAAGAGCAATGCAGATAAAAATGCCTTGCTCAAGAGCATAAGTGCTTTGCCCGGGATCGAACCCCGATCCTCGCGTCTCCAGTCAAGCACCTTACACCACTGGGCCACGGCACCCCCACCGTTTTCGTGTTGCGACCATCGATCATTACGATACTCCATAGATCACGAATTCTCCGATGCTTTCTGCTTCCAACTTTCAAATAACGCATACAGTAAATTGTCGTCACACACGTCACATATGCCTATACAAGAACCAGACTCAGAAAGGTGAAAAAGCAGGAAACAAAAAGAAGTTCTCAACTTGCCCTGCAGTAGATTTCGTAGTAAACTTGAGTTTATTCTTCAATTTGTGACAGTTATAAAACAATTTAATCTCACAAAGTAGTGTTTGATGAAGTCTCATAAAACTTTTTAATGGGGCACTATTCCAGAAGTACTAAGTGATTTTAAAACAAATTATGATGGTAATATCATGTTCAACAACTGAAAGGAAATAAATTGGTTTGTAAACAGTTTCACCATACTGATTCTAACCCAGTGAACCATATGACGAGTGCTTGATCATTGTGCAAGCGAAACACTATACACACCAATCTTGCAATTATCATAATTTTTTTTCTGCTAGATAAAAGTAACATTTACAACCAGTTCAACAGATTTCCAGTTCAATGATACGCGATCATTTTCTTTAAGCTAAAACCTTGTAACACTGTACCCTAGATTTTTGTTTCCAATTCATAAATGAATCTAAGGGAAATAAATCTTCAGAGCATTGAACCTTTTGGCTACAAGAACTAGATTACGAACCCAGTATAATATTAGAAACAGCGAAACACCATTGTAGGAAATTGTGGGTTCGGACTTATTAAACCTTTGAATAACCCTATGTTACTCATTGATATAGTGGATATTTTTTTGAGGGGGGGGGGTAAGAATTAATCCATTCAATTTCAATCTAAATTTATTTTACATACTTTAGTTCTAAATAAATATTGATAAGATCAATTTTTTGAATGCTTTACTGTTATGAAAGATAAGAATTTCGTACTGAAAATAAGAACCAAAGAAATCTTCTCTCCCCCCCCCCTCCCCGCTTGATGACGAACCTATTCAGACTTCTACTCATGATGCAAAGAAATAAAAAGGATCTGCATCATTCCTCGGAAAGTAAATACCTTTATTCACACCCCACCAGTGGCGGCACAAGGATTGTTAAAGTGGGGGGGGGGGCAAATGGAGGGCAAAAGAAAATGTTGGGGGCAGGGGCAGTCAATTTTTTTTTGCGTGTATGGAAAAATCGAGCGTGAAGCGCGAGTTATAGTCGCCGGCGTAAATCCACTATGAGGAGTGGGGGGGGGGGGATGATTGAATTTTTGGACTATTTTTTTTTCCTCTTACACAAATTTTAATATCAATTTTGCGAGCGAGCGAACAAAAAATAACCGCTTTTTTGGTTTTTAATCGCATTTTCGATTAAATATTCTAAAATATGACGAGCGAGCGAAGTGAGCGAGCCAAAAATGGCTACTTTTCTTGTTTTTAATCACATTTTAGAAAAGAAATTTTAAAATATGACGAGTGAGCGAAGCGAGAGAGCCAAAAATAACCACTTTTTTGGTTTTCAATCAAAGTTTTAAAGAGCGGAAAATGGTATTTTAGAGCACTTCACAGCTTGAATATGATGCTTATGACAACATCTACTTATTTACAAATTACTGTATAATTTTTCTTTTCAGTCCTCAAAATTTCTGGGGGGCAACTGGGGGGGGGCAAATGCCCCCCATGCCCCCCCCCCCCTTGGTGCCGCCACTGCACCCCACCACCCCCCCCCCCCACCCCACCCCCATTCAGTCGCCAGTGTTCCTACTTTCTCGTTTAAAATAATCCTTAATAAGAATGAGAAGAAATGAACTTACCTCTCTCGGTCTCTTCGCGTGCCTGTTTCGCCAGATATGACTTAGCGGGAAAAGGAAGAATTCAATAACTGTTTCTGAACTCCGAAAAATTCAACTTAATGAAAGAATACAAAGACGGTGTTAGCATTTTATACCATTTTACCACGATTTGCAACCCAACCTAATGTATTTATTACCCAGTCATTTTAGGCCTAATTATACCAATAAACGCCATCGTAGCAACTCCGCACATTTTGGGCATAGCGGTAATTGGTAACTTTATTGCAATGTCATAAAATGATAAGTAGGGGTAAATGACTTCATGACCGTGTGTGAATGACTATCAAAATGATCACAAATGTAGTCTTGTAATCTTTGGTTCTAATTCGGTTTGTTTCTGTCCTTTTTCCTTTGTTTTGCTACAATAATTTGACGAAGCATTAGATGAATATTATTTTTTTTCTCCAGAAATCTTTTGCAACGATTTACATTTCGTTGCAATGTTTACAAAATCCCTGCCTTTGCAAATTATCTTTCCCCCTTTTTTGTAATGTAGGCTTCAACACAATCGATATTCTCTTATTCTGTTATACTCTTTCATTTTTTTTTCCGCCTGGTATTATTTCATTTATATAATTCGATACACCCTGACGTATCTCTTTCTTTTTCTATAGCTGCATTTCCCTCCAAATCTATCTCCCTGTGTAATCAATACCTCTTTCTTTCTTTTCTTCATTCGTTCGTTCTTTCCTTTTTTTTCTCTGGCTCTCTATCTATCTCTCTTTATTCGTTCTTTGTTTTTTCTCTTTTGTTTATCCCCCCCCCTCTCTCTCTCTCTGTCTCTCTTTCTCTCTTTTTCCTCTTCTTTTCATTTGTCAGGCATTTTTGCCTTCCACTTTTATGTATATCTCGTGCGGTCACATGTTCCTGCCCTCTTCTGTATATTTACTTCGGTATCAAATAAAGTATGAAATATCATTATGAAAAAGTACTTTTATTAGAAGAGTATAACAAACAGTCTTCATTGGATATCGTAATTTCTCTAAGTTTCATGAAACAAGCTTTAACGCAGATCAACAAAGTCGTCTGTTTTATCGTCTGCTCAACTTTTGATTTATATAGAAAGACGATGATAATTGGGTGATGGCACTTGGTTTGCAGTTGTCATGTATATCGTAAGAATACAGCTTGGATACAATTACCTGCCGTCGTTTTACGATGTTTGTGTCACTGATGGTACTTGAAATGCTTCAAATAGCTACTATAAACCCCTGATTTTGTTCATTAATTTGGGTTCCAATCGTTCTAACGAAGTCATAAAGTTTCATTTCTCAATCCACGTCATGTGTAATGGCAGCAGCGCATATATCTGAGAAACCTTCATTGTTAATCAGGACCAATTCGTTTTATTGAATAAATCCCAATTTTATGGCTTTCATCCTCCTTGTTCTTCCATTTGTAATTAGCAATCAAACACTATGATGAACTGTGACATGAAGTCGTGATTTACCCCCCCCCCCTTTCAGTGCAATTAGCAACTACTCAAAGATATTCTTCCTGTACCCTCATCTATTTACCCCTCTCCTTTCTTTAACCCATTCGTGACAGGAATTATTTAAAGCCTGATTTGATCAGCTTTTATTCTTCAAATTGGCAACACCAACATTTTATTATATTGCTACACATTTCTTATAAAACGTCATGTATCTGAAATGAATATAATTTGACAGAAATTATGATTAGAAGTCCAAAAGTTGCCAATTTGCAGGGGAAAACAGTGATTTTAAACTTTCTATCACATTGCCAATTTAAGGGTTGTAATGCTTATTTTCCTTTAAAAAAATTTCAGCATCAAACAATGAATATTGACGGAACCAAAATGAGCACAGTATGTGTAGACTTTTTTGCTCTTTCTGCTCATGTATTTGGTATGATTTTTAGGGCTTTGCATCAAAAGTTATTAGGCCAAAACACACAATGTGGACCCTCTGTCACGAATGGGTTAACCATCAAATAGTTACGTCCTTTTATTTTACTTGAATTATAAGCGTCCCCCCTTTTGTACTTTACAGAGCCTATAGATTAATACAAACTATTCAAATTTGATGATTGTCCCCCCCCCCCCCACCACCGAGTCAGTGCAACTACTCAACCTTTTTCCTAATATCTACTGCTACCAGCCTACCACCTCCCACTTCCAATCTTATCCCCTTTTCCTTCTCCCCTCTCATCTCTCTCTCTCTCTCTCTCTTTCATATATATGTATATATATATATATATATATATATATATATATATATATATATATATATATATATATATATATATATATATATATATATATATATATACAATCTCTCTGTATTTTTTTTCCATTTCTCTCTATCCATCTCTCAATGTTTTTCCCCTACATGACTGTAGCACGTAAAAATACACTTTCACCATGATTTCCCGATACGTTTCCTTAGTCTCTTTCATCACAATTCAGTTTTCTCCACCAACGAAAAAAGAAATTTGTCACAATCTTTTGTCTTTAATAATACAATGTTTCATGCGAAGGGTCATTATTTTTCTTCCATTTCGGTTAGGATCAAAGCCATGTCTAGTGTTGGGTTTATGACGAGTAAACAAATATTCTTGGGTGAATGCGGTGACGCGGTGCCTTTTATGGCAGGCCGCTAATTAGTATTTCATCTTCAATCCAATTATCATTAACCGTTGTTGTGTAATTATACCTTATTGCCGCTGGGTCAATACGGAGATCGGTGGTTGTAAGCGGTTGTGTTTTATGCCAGGAACTGTTACAGAAGGTGGGAGGAGGGGGAGATTGCAGAAAATTGTAGGAAAAATAGAGAAAAGGAAAACATTAGAGGAAGAGAAAAGAATCAAGAGTAAGGAGAAGATGAAGAAGAAGAGGAAGAAGAAGAGGAAGAAGAAGAAGGAGAAAAAGAAGAGGAATAGAAGGAAAGGAAGAAGACGAAGAGAGAAGATGAAAAAGGAGAAGAAGAGGAAAAGGAAAAAGAGCAAGAAGAGCAAGAAGAGCAAGAAGAGCAAGAAGAGGAAGAGAATAGAAGAAGAAGACGAAGAGAGAAGAAGGATAGAGGAGGAAGAGAAGAAGAGAAGATTGAAGCAGAAGAAGCAGAAGAAGAAGAAGAAGAAGAAGAAGAAGATGAAGAAGAAGAAGAAGAAGAAAGAAGAAGAAGAAGAAGAAAAAGAAGAAGAAGAAGAGAAGAAGAAGAAGAAGAAGAAGAAGAAGAAGAAGAAGAAGAAGAAGAAGGAAGAAGCAGGGAAAGAAGAAGAGAAGAGGAGGAAAAGGAAGAAGAGGAAGAGGAAACAAAGAAGAAGAAGAGGAAAAAGAGGAATAGAAGAAAAGGAGTGCTCGCCCCTCCCTTTTGTGAAGATGGAAATTAATAGAGGTATTTCAGAGAAGTGCTATTTATTTGCTTTCTTTACAAATTTCTTCTCAAAACCTTGAAATTTTCCTTGTCGTTCTCTTTTCATCTATCCTTCTCCCACTCTTCATTGTATATCATTGCGAAGCCTATCATACACTACTTCACTACCCTTTAGATACATCCACATTTACTATCAAGTCTAAACTTGTCAAATTATCCAATACAATTTTACGCTTTGGCAATCCATAAATGAAATATAATTACGTGTCGTACGAGGATTAAATTTATCCCTAAATAGAAAACATGCACATTTATTTCAAAATTATTCTCCTCGCAGCTACAGATTTTGAAATAAAAATGTCACCTAAATATCAAATTTACCTACAATAAAATAATGTAAGTACATGTATAAAATTGATCATGCGATTAAGGTTGACAAAAGTTTGACAAAAACATGTTTTCTTATGTGAATTTGACTTGAAAAATCATGGATGAAAAACAAAACACAGCAAAGGTCAAAATAATGTTCATTTATCTAAAATAATTACATATTAATGTAGTAAAATCAAAATAATGAAATGTTGGCAACGATAAAGAAAAACAAAATAGCAAGCACAAATAAAAAGGGAACTCAAGTTCAGAAATATTCATAACAGTAGATATGATTTTGTTCTACACTTTCCATAGAACTACACGTATCTGCAAATTTTGTTAGGCTTAGTACTGGCATAACCTTCAGTAAATGAGATGTTACTCATTTACAACTTTACCCAAAATAGTGAGTATTTGTACAGTGTCATGTCTCTCAGAAATGACACTCCTGACAACAAAGTGTGAGATACAGTCTAATTGTGAGCATATAAATGTTACAGTCAGTCATACACATAACATTATGTATAATATTTGAATGTCAATTTTCGTAAGATCTTCCACTATCCTTAGTTAAAGACTTTTACTCCACTTTCGCATTTCATAACACATATTTTTTTCCTTCACAATATTTTTCAAACCGTTTGGTTGTCACTGAATAAATTCTACCAAAACAAAAAGTATTGCTAGCTCAATAACCAACAAACTCTTTTTTTTTGGCCACATGTACTTTACAGAAATGAATGATATTGACAATAATGCTATTGCTTTGTATTCATATTCAATTTTCTCCAAACATATTTAGAATTCATTTTTTTTTTTTCACTGTCAGTAGAAAAGCACAGCAACATGAATATATAGGTAAACTAAGGAAGCAAAAGCTGACAAACATTCAAAAAGCAAATGATTACTTTAGTTAATGGCAACTAATACATTCATTGCAATATCATAATACGTACCATTTTAAACATGTGGCTTTTGACACACACCACTAAAAGACAAATCACCATCAACTACTTATGATATAGAAAAATATATCATCAAATATAGTGTATAATCATCTCTAATATACAGATTCTTTTCTCATGGAAACTTTTATACAGAATCATATTCTGATATTGTAGGAAAATACATGTTATCCTGCATCAAATGCAATATATCATACTTTGTTACAAAATTACACAAGAATTAAGTTTGCTGTACATGTATCTACTCTGCACAAGAATATTTGTTTAACTACTGGTATAGATGATACGCAGCATTAAGGCTTGTTCTCATAAATGTATTTGCCGAGGTAAACCTTCATTTTTTCCTTTCTTTTTATGAGTACGAATGGCAATTGGGGATAAAAAAATCCTATTAATACTCAATTTCATCGGTATGTTATAACATACACTATTGTGCAATGCAGTACACTTGAAATACCATGACAGATTTCAGTGTGGATTAGTGTGTTATAAGATACAGAGATGTGGCTTACAGAAAACTCTGGGATAATCTACATCATACATGGACTGCATAAGACCTGAAAGGTTTCTTTCCATTTCTTATTCATTTACTCAGATTTATGTAAAAAAAAAGGATTATCATTTAACCTGTTAAGCACGATTTGATTTTGGTATAAACGCATTTTTCATTTTCCACAGACCCCAGTCCAAGTTATCTTGACCATAGTATTTAATGAGTTGAGGAAACGTGCATTTCAAGTATTGGACAAAAAGGACCATCATTCTTTGGACTAGTACCTCTGAACAACTATGTTTTAATTATTTTTCTCACAGTAACCAGAGTATTTTTTTAATGTGAGATGGTTGTTATACCAAGGACGTTAATTGTCCAGAGGAGGATTTTATAGTCATTTTGATCAAGTGCAGTTCAATTCAGCAAACATCAAGACTGTTCTTGATTTCCACACTATAGCTTCTATGAAATGATCAATATTCACTCACTGACAACAATTCTGCCAAGTTCAGCATAGATGGGAATTTGATATCTGGGATCATATTAGGATGACCATCAGGGAGAATCATGCAAATGTTTCTTG
The DNA here is from genome assembly GCA_029962745.1 of Echinometra lucunter. Classification (NCBI taxonomy): domain Eukaryota; kingdom Metazoa; phylum Echinodermata; class Echinoidea; order Camarodonta; family Echinometridae; genus Echinometra; species Echinometra lucunter. The sequence continues at coordinate 10,552,978 of CM057163.1, forward strand.
AGATGAACTCCCTACAGTAGTAGTAGCAGTAGGCAACATCTTTGGGGTATGTACAACTGGGGTTTGAAGAACATTCACATACAGACAGCATTGCCGTCAGGTCCATCATAGATGGGCATGTAGTCTCTGGGACCATACTGATCAGGGTGGCCATCAGGAAGGACCATGCACAGGTTGCCCTGAGGGTCTGGGCGAACCCGGACTGGTATGTAGGTCTCCCCATCATAGAAGTAGGCAACATCATTGGGGTACCAATCGGAGGAGCACTGCATGCCTGGAGGGGGCCACATAGAAGGATTGGTGAAGGGGGTGGGGTAGGGGTAGGTGAAGTCTCCACAAGCACCAGGGATGAACCCTCCAGACTGACTCATCATAATCTCGTAACTGCAAGGAATCAGAGGAGAATGCAGGGATGGAAAGGATGATGAAGAGAGAAGAAATAACCCTTTAGTACAGAGTGCACTAAAAAAAAAAAAACATACAAAATGAAGTGACATCAATACGAAAGTATGATAAATAAAAAGCTAAGATACTGAAAGACAGGAGAGATATAAAAAGAAAGGAGACAAAGATACAGATATACAGAGAGATAGAGAGAGAGAGACATGGGGGGGGGGGGGAGAGCTAGACATGCCATTTCAGACAAAGCAAAGATGTTATGTACTCACTTTAGAAGTTGCTCACAGAAATAGATGAATTCAAACTTCAGTTCTTCATCCTTCAATAGCTCTGCTCCATACAATGCTAGGAGTTCTCCAGGATCTGAGACAGTTGGGTCAAAGGCATCACGCAGGAGTATCTTCAAGGCATCAAGGATGTCCTGTAACTCCCGAGAAGTCTGTTGAATGGTTTCATCTAAGCACCTTTCATCTCCACCTGCACTGGCCTGCAAACTGGAGCAGGAATTGTCCAGTATGAATTTGTTATCACTGTCCTGTTGCTTTGTATCAGCCGTGGACAACGCTTCTCTATTTCCTTTGACATTTGTGCAACTTCTGTCTCTTTGGTTGAGGTAGTATTGTCTGTCGATGGAACCTGGATATCCGTATGGTCCATACGGACCTCCTTGGAACCCTGGGGCTGGGATCATGGTGCCATAGGGATGGTTTACTGGAATATAACAACCTGTGCTATCAATCATGTAAAGTCCATCAAAGTAGGGTTGAAAGACTGCATTGTTGCCGTAGCTAGAGTCAACTTGTTCATGTTTCCTGTAATCTGTAGCATTTCTTTGCACATTCTCATTTTCCATCTTGGTCTTACTTGCAGAAGGTTCACTCTCCAACTCAGAAGCTCCTTGAGAATCAATCCCACTGTCGTTTGAAGCTGCTCTAGCCACATCAAGATTATCTGAGCTCCCGAAGGGCATTTGTTCCCTTGAAGACATGATACAACTGTAGTAACCTCCCACATTGTTGAAGTCCTGGGTCTGACCCTGCAACATTGCACCCGTCACTGCAAACATGCTATCTTCTTGGGAGTAATGAGACCTTGATGATGACATCATGCCATGCCAGTCCATGTTGTTCCATGGCATACTGTAAGTGTCAATATTGCCATTGTTAAAAGGCTTCACTTTCTGGTATCCCCCTATCTTCACCTTTCTACCTCTTCCTCTTGGTCTAGCCAAATGGCTCACTGTTCCCTCAGCAATGGGCCATCTACCATTAAATTTTCCATGTGAGTTTGGGGCTGCAAACATCTCATACGTCTCTCTTGGGGTAATGGTAGGCGAGAGGTCGCTACTGATTTGTGCATCCAGACGACAAGTAGCTACAAAGGCTTTGCTTTCAAATGTCACTCCTCTATTCCAATGACTGTCCACCTCTGTTGATTTTGGAAGTTTTGTGGTCTTACTGATATTCGAGTCTTTGCTGTCATTTTCTTCTTTGCACAGAATCGCAGCAGCATCCTCTTCCTCAGTAATTCTGCATACATCAGTTTCTTGAGATTCTCTGATTCCTTCAGATCCTGTTATCATCTCAGGAAATTCAGTGGCCTTTGAGTTCTCTTGGACACTTGGGAAATTAGCTTCTTGTACAATAATATTTTCATTGCACTGCATTCCACTGACATCTTCTCCTTGTTCTACATGTATACTTCTGTCTGGTGATTTCCTACCCAACTCTCTCTCATTTTCAGTTTCAGTTGATTCAGTGAGTTCTACACCCTTTTGACTACTCAATGGTTCTTTTGTGTCATTCTGAACACTTGTCCCCTTTTTGCATTGCATCCCTTCAACATTCTCTTCTTTCAGTGCATTTTTCTCGAGAAAATCAACTCCCTCAGAATTGTTATCTAGTTTGGGGGATTCAGTGGGTTCAGCAATATCTTCGCTACTTGGGTCTTCACTGCCTTCTCTACTGTTATTTTCTTCAAGATGCTGCAAACCACTGGCATCTCCTCGTTGTACATGTATTTTATTGCTCTTTTGAGATTGATCATTACCCTGATCAGATACATCCTCAACTTCTGTTAATTTGGTTTGTTCTTCGCTTTCCAACTGCATCTCCTCAGCAACTTCTGTTGATTCAGTAGGTTCCTTAGGTTCCTGATACTTTGGTTCTCTACTATCATTTTCTTTCTCATGTTGTATCTCCTTGACATCAACCTCGAATACAGCATCGTTCTCTGCACTATCACCCTCCTTGTACTTTGTCTCAAGCTCAGCTGATGCAGTTACTTCAGAACTCATGCTGTTTGCTTCTTTTACAGTTTTCTCACTTTTGGCACTTTTCTTGCAAGGAATCTCATCAGCATTTGCTACTATCACTCCACCACTCCCTATAGTTTCATTGTTCTCTTTATCTGACTCCCTATCTTGTCCAGATTCTTGTTTCTCTCCATTGTTCCAGGCAGAGTTTTCACACAAGTCTTCACCTACTCTTTGCGACTCCAACTCCACAACTGTAACACTTTCATCACTGCACTCTTTGCTCTTGCCATCCTGTGCTTGCATTCTCCTTCTAGAAGACCTACTCAGCAGCAATGGGATAGTTGAATTTTGTCTGTTGGATTCTACCAGAGGTTTGTTCAAATCGTTTCCTTCAATCTGAGCACTGTTCTTCTTAAAGGACCCTTTTCCTACATTTTTTGTTTTCACAGCTGCGATACTAATTTGTCTCCCTAAAGAAGATGTGGCACTGCGGTCACACTTTGATACAGATAATAATGGTAATGGATTATTCTTGGTTGTATCCTCATCTGAGAAAAGCAGTTTTAAAAGTTGGCATTCCCCTTTTCTTGCAGTAGATCTGGCAACGGCAGATTTCGCAGGTAAGTTGACATCTTCTTCAGATAGTGACTGTGGCCTAGGGTCAGTGTCCATACGATGCAGGACAGGTGGATCAGGGGTAACTTCATTGGACTTTGGGGTGATCTTCTTGGTTGACAGATCAGCGCTACTGGACAACAGATCAGGCATCAACACTTCAAAGGATTCATTCATACTATCACTGGCTCCCTTGGTAGAAGGTCTTGAACCTACATCATCTGCGGAGTGAACGCTCGATTTAGTCGCACAGTCATCTGTGAATAGGACCACGTCACAAGATTCAGTGTCAACCTCTTTAGCGTCTGGGTGGTTTGTATGAGGTATTTCTTCTTGAGACATCTTGCGGCAGCTTATGGCAGGTTCTCCTTCATGTTTTGAAGAAAAGTGGAGCCTTTTTCGAGCACTTCTTCTGTATCTGGGGCGCTGATGACGGAAATCTCCTCTGGCATTCCTTTGGTTGTGTTCAAGATGTTCTGGAAAAAAATATATCATAGCCATTTTGATATACACACGTTTAATTTTTTTTTTCCATTTAGTATCTGATTTTTGACATTTTAATGAATTGTTGACCAGTAGAGCACAATTTGGTTGTGGTATATGCACTTTCTATAGACCCGAGCCCAAGCTATCTGAGGAATTGTGTTCAATGGGTTAAAGCAAGATTGATAGAAAAATGTTTGGATTTATTCAAAGGTAGAAATTACATCAGTATTTGAAAAAATGCATTAGACACTTTCATCTTATGAATTGTAACAAAAAAAAAAATAAATAAAATAGAGTACAGTACTTGAAACAATGCATTAGACACCTTCATCTTATGAAATGTAAGAAAAAAAAGTAAAATAGAGTGGTGAAATGGGTATTAAAAGGCAAGAGAAAGAATACATGTAGGGACAGATAAAGATAGAAAGATAAACAGATGGGTATTAAAGAGAAAAAGGTGTAATGTGTCTTAGTTTTATGTCGTTGTGCGAAAGAGCGTGTCTGGAAAGAAAAATGGAAAATTGTTAAAAATCATATCTTTCAAACAATGATTGATAATTTCACGGGGAGCATGTAAACCTTGTAAATTGATATACAATCATCTTGTGGCATGAGCTTTGCTAAAATTTGATTCAAATATGTCAAAATAGACATTTTAATTTTTGCATTTTTACATTTTGCATTCCGGATGCACAATGCCACTAAACTAAGAAGCCTAAGTTAAGACTTAGGATGGGGGGTTGGGTGTCCGGACGGGTAACAAAAATGAAGCCTTCTTTTTTGTCTTTGGATTAAACATAAACTATGCATTGATTTGTGCTAATCATCATCAATATTTGTTCTCTACAATATTGTCTAACATTTTGTGCTAAAACATTTAAGAGATTTGCTTGTGAACTTTTTCAATTGGCTGGTTAAAATCAACTTTCCGGATACACAACCTGTCCGGACACCCAACAACTGGGTATACTGCTATAAAGAATCTATTAATCATAGTGTGGAACTGCATACAGTTAAACTTGATTCCCAACAAGTGACAGAGATTTTAAAAAAATCTATTAAAGAAGAATGATACCTAAACAATGTTTTCCCATCTGAATGAGTGTTAACAACTTCATTCAATTCCATTATAAGTTACATCCATATCAAATTTCCGGCAAAACAAGATCTCTGTTCATAGCCATTGTTTTGAGAGTTCCACTGCCAATCATGGGAGGGGGGGGGGGCTAGATTTAGGTTGTGAAAATAGTGATTCTCGGTGGTAACATAGCAGATGACACATGACTTTTGATAATGTCTTGGAAGGCCTGAATGAGCTGGTTTTCTTGTGAAATATCTTTTGCTCTACCCTCTAGTGCCTCTACACGATTAGGCTTGATTTTTTTCTTTTTTAACTGAGTGCATAGAGCATGATTACGTAAAGTTGACTTACCTGTTGCATTTGGCCCACAAGAATTGTGCTGATTAGCCTCTGCAGTGAGATTTAGAGAAGTCTCTTCCCTCTCCTCCCTTCTCCCAATCAGCCGCAGCCTTTTGAAAATGTTACTCATCTGGAAAGCTTTGAGGTAAAGGGGAAGGAAGAAGTTATCGAGATATGAGGTTATGACCTCTCATGACTGTAAACAAACATCATCGTGTCAAATTTTTTTTCTTTTTTTAAATTCATGTTGACTACCGTAACTGTATAGGATGGGGGGTTGGGTGTCCGGACAGGTAACAAAAATGAAGCCTTCTTTTTTGTCTTTGGATTAAATATAAACTATGCATTGATTTATGCTAATCTTCATCAATATTTGTTCTCTATAATATTGTCTAACATTTTGCGCTAAAACAAGAGATTTGCTTGTGAACTTTTTCAATTGGCTGGTTAAAATTAACTGTCCAGATACACAACCTGTCCGGACACCCAACAATTGGGTATACGAGTTACAACTTTAAATAACTAGACCCAAAATTCTTTGTTAGCCTGTTATTTGGATTTGGTTGAATCTCCTCACTTAGAGCTGACCAAACCCAAATAAGAGGCTAACGACGAAATTAGAGACAGAATTTTCGGTCTATAATAACTTAACCTGACAACTACAACAAGTTCAACTTACAAATAATACAAGTTCAACTTTGTTCAATTCTCTCCCACCTCCTCCACCACACCTCTCACAGTCTCAGATTCCAATTTTACTCATCATCCTTTAACATGCATTAAAACAAAATTTACAAACTAGATGTGTCTTACTATTATAAAATGATAATCAAGGGCCGGGACCGACTCGTTTGTATTCGGTAAGCTGCAGGGAAAAAAATACACGGGGGCTCGGGGCGAATTCGCCCCCGAAACGTCAAAAAGAGCCCTGGAAAACTATAAAAGAGCCCCTGAAATTCTTATAGGGTCCAATGTAAACTGTAATACAATGTAGAAAATTTGGGTGGGTGGGCTCAAAGAGTAACAAATTAGCCCCGGAAAAAAAAAAAAAATTAATTTTTTCCCTGGTAAGCTGTGCCCAGCTAAGCCAATATCAGCCAATATCAGCGGGGCCGCTTCGTGCATCTACGCCTGCGCTCGGGCCAAGTTATCTCATGAAGATGTGGACACTTGAGCGAGCAGGAGGCTGGTCTATCGTTGGGATGCGCTTAACAAAGTCTGGTTTTGTTTACTGCTATTACAGTGGATCAACTATAAAATGAATTATTGAGGTCAGTATTGACAAGGTTGTATGAAAAATGCTCTTACCGAACGATGATCATGCGTGGAGAAAAGGAAAACAAATCAGTTCAAACAATTTTCAATCAGCTGATGTAACGTTATAATCGAATCTCTGTTTTGTAATGACGTCATCATGCGCATTCGGCGATTTTTTTTTTTTTTTTTTTTTTTTTTTTTTTTTTTTTTTGCGAATCATATTTGCATACTGCACATCGAGCGCGCGCAGCATAGCTAATCCATGATAAGTCATTGATTATGACGTACAAGATAATTAACATACTGTACTAGTCTCTGGGCAAAACTAGAAGTCAGCTTCTGATTGAAGATCTCATAATGACCTTCTTTAAAAGATACCAAAAAAAATGTTGTCTTTATCAATAACCTTTGCATTGCAGTTGGAATTTTGATGGAGGGATTTACCTTTTGAAACAAAGGGTAAATAATTACTTTTAGTTTAATTTTATTATCTATTTTCCTTTTCTGAATAAAGGAAAACATTTTACACCATAAAATACTTAATTAAATTTTACTTCAACCATTTTCGCTGATTTCTCTGCTCTCACTTTCATTCGTCTCTCCTTTTCACTCTTCCCCTTAGACTCCTGTATCCTTGCAAAACAATTGTTAAAATCTGTTAATATCCTTTATAATATCTTGATTCTTCCCCTCTCCATATCAATCACATATCAACCTCCTCCCGTTTCTTTCTTCCCTCTCTCCCCTCTCTCTCTGTCTTTCTTCCCCTTCCCTCTCTCTCTCTCTCAGCCACAAATACCTTGGGAGTGACATAGTATAAATATTGTATTTAAAGAAAGAGACATATCAACATTAATTTCTAGTATATCACAGTTTGCTCTACAGCAAAAGACTGGTATTTATTGCAAGATTTTGTTTCTTCCTTTTCATGGAAATGATGATGAAAGAGAACTATAATCAATAATCAATGATTTACCAACTACAGTACTTCAAACAAAACATTAAAGACAGAAAGGAAGGTAACATGAACATGAATATAAAACAGATATTTTAAAACATTTTCTTACACTTTTAGGCACACAAGTTTAGAAAGACTTTAAAATTTGGTCGAAAGTTTGCTAATAAATGCAGATTGCTTATAGTCCCTGTGTAAAATGGATTTTCTATAAAGTAGGCACAATGCATAAGAAATAAAAGAGTGACGTATATGAAGAAGATAAATAAAAGTGTTTAAATATACTAATACTTGTTTATTTTCACTAAAGGGTTGCTCAAAAGAAACATTGGGGTATACAATACAGTATGATGTGCCCCATATTTCTTTTTTTTGAAATTCTAAAATTAATATTGCCAAAATCTACTGTACAGAATTCACAGGTTGTTATAAAGATCTACCTTACACGTGTCTGGTACAAAATCTGCATAATGAGTGGCTAAGCAAATGTAGAATTAAAATGAACATAAAAAGAAAAACTTCAAATCTTGCTAAAAATCTACAGCAAATGTTGCAACAAAAATATTAACCAAATAATTATGATTAAATGCAAATTAACACAGAATATGTTTACTCAAGGAGTTGCTTAATCTATCAAAGAAGACTCACAGACTTCAAAGATGTGTGCATATGGAAAAACATCCATATCAAGAAAAGTGACCCTGTAAGAATAATGCCTATCTGAAAATGAAACCTAATCGGTCATAGGTCAATTATTGAACAATTATATTTTCTTATTAATTTTTTTGAAAATAATTTTTTAGATATCATAATTGAATAAGATATCATTCATGTGGTATGTATAATAAACTGTACATTTCCTTTGTATATGTTGTTTCAGAATGCCCTCATTTCATCATCACAAGAGAGAAAATATTCCCAACAAATGTTTTATTCCTTGTCATTTTGATACAGAATGTTAAAAAGAAAAACACTTTAAAAGAGAGAGATAACAAAATTACTGCACATATTGTAAAGTCCATTTTATTGCAGTATGGAATGCAAAGCAAGAATGATTTTGGTAATAATAATAAATTCTTTAAACTGCTTACAGTGAAATAAATATTTCCCTTGATGCAAAGTGCATAATTATTCTAATGCACTGATCATTTCAGACAAACATAAATTATATTTAGGGAAAGAATATTGATGACGGAGAAGGAAGACTAGAATTATCAAAAGATTTAAAAGATTTTTTTTTTTGCATTACACACTGAAAAAATGCTTCAAGAGAATTATATAAATATTGCTGAATGAAGAGCTAAACTGAATTATTAAGGTCCTCAAACAATTCTGTTCATGAGAAGTTGTACAACAATGCACAAGAAAGTTCTCCTAAACCGCATGTTTCTATTTTCGAAATAAATATAAAATGTGAGTTGTCTGAGAACTGCATAACAAATGAAATGGTAAGATTTCTAATCTTTGTTTGAGTTTAAATATATGCATAAAATATGTAAATAAGCACTGCTTTCATTTTCAAAAACAATGCAAATATACTGAAGAGAGAAGTACATGTATAAACTGAACCAAGGACCTACAAAAGAATAATGCAACAGCAGTATAAAAACATACAAAAATTGCTAAGCATTGCATACATTATCCAGTGCCTCACAATAAATTTAGGGAAATGACACCAGCATGCAAAGAAAAATGCAATATATACAGCAAGAATATGTATATTTAGACATGGAAATATAATTATCATATATTACAATTGCTTATAATCTTTATATCGATTCTGGAGAAGTTCTATATTACACAAAACTATTTACATATAATTTGTCCACGTTCCGTTTATCATCTGACTTCAACTTCTTTTCATAAAGTGGTAATTTCAATATAATGATCAAGTTATGTACATATTTCTATTTAAACATCAATGGAATACAAGAATGATAACCACTCACATATAATACTCTGTACATTTTTCACATAGCTTATTTAGTAAAATAGCTACTTTATAACCAGCAAACACACGGTAAATGTAGTACTATTTTGATGTCATATTTTCTGCCAAGTTCATTTTGCTTTTCTCTAAAGCAAGCTACAATACATACTAAGATTTCAATTTCTCTTAACAAGATGCAGCACTATCTCAATACTTTGTGTTTCGGAATCAAAAAGCAACAAAATTGTCAGCATACACTTATTTCCTGCCCAGATATCCAAGCATCAGCAATGGTAGGTAAAATCGAACATCATTAGTAAAAAATTTTAAAAATCAGACATATTTGTAAAGTTTCTCACCTAAGTATGGTGTGGAAGCTTAAATCCTTAGTTTAATAGAAAAAAAAGACAGTGCAAAAATATAAACTGACAGAATTGATTACTGATAATCCTAATTTCTGCACACTTTAATCAAAGCTAAAACAGATTCAACTTTATTTTACTGAGTTTAACTCAAGTTAATCAGTAATGAATCATTGAAAAAGTGATAGAGGGGGAAGAGGTTAGAAAGGGGGCAGAAGAGAAGAGAAAGAAAATATGCAAGAGAAAAGGAGAGGAAGGGAAAGGAAGAGAAAGGAGGGAGAGAGAGAGAGAGATAAAGAAAATAGATAAGAGATAAGAGAGAGAGAGAGAGAGAGAGAGAGAGAGAGAGAGGGGGGGGGGGGGGGGGAGGGGAGAGAGGGTAGCCTGACCAACCTTACACAGTGACGAAGGGACAGTGACAGAGAAGCAAAAGGGACGTCATTTAATCTCAGAGGTGTTATCGAGTTCCTGTTGAGTCACCTAATCTGACCCAGTTACAATGACTTCAATCAAACAAAATCTTTTTGACAATTAAAAAATGAACATATCAATCTCTCACTTCCTGTTGCAACATGAGGGGTTTTATGCCATTAACTGAGTACAACTAGTCATCCATAATTTCAATCTATCGTGATAACAGATCTCAGGAAACTCTGGCTACAAATCATTCACAACCAAAGCCTAAAGAATAGAACTACAGTTTTTCTAATCAATATAAGCAAACCTGGGTCATATTCAGTAATAAAATGACAACAGCAGCACAAATCATTTCCATCATTAAAAAAATCATGTATTGACTTAGTTATCAATCAGAAAAAACAATTTTTCTCTTCAACTACTTGTAATTTTTCACAATTCATAAAAAGTTGTGCCAAAGATCTCTATCTCTATTCACCAATTCTTACTTAAGTTGAAAAAAATTAGTATTTGTATCTTTTCTAAGCAAACATTTTTTATATCTCAAATTAATGTAACAGAAAGTGAACATTTACAAATTCAATATTTTAGTAAGAATTCTTCAATATTCTAGAATTTCAGTTTGAAATACTGAGAATCAGTACTACTTGGCAGCTGAGCAAAGACATTCCTACTGCTGATTGTTAACATTGGGGGGGGGGGGGGTTTGGAAAAAGAAACATTTATGGCAACTTCTCCCATGACAATGGTAATAACTTGGTTAACGCATGCTCTCATTCAGCCTGCAAAATTTGGTTTGTTTTTTCTCTATCAACCTCTGCAGGGTTTCTCCTTCCAAAGTGCAGGTCCACAAACTGGAGACATCTGGCTGTTCATATCTTTGATCCCTCAATATGTATCAAGGTTAGACAGTTTCCTGCGGATATGTTCCCATTTGTGAGGTGCATTATCGAGAGTCCCAGAGGTCTTGGGCAATATGGTCTTAAATCCTATCAAGGCATTTTTTTTCCCTGCGGAGCAGTCTTGACCAGAGTTGGTTCAGACAGTGCCATAGGTGTTCTGAACCATTACAACATAACTGGTGAAGGATGGTAAGCTTTGGCCTTGCTGGCAATGGTGATCATCATGTTTGAACCAGGCCTGGAGTCTGTACTCAAACTAGCGCAATGAAGACCTGCAAACGCATCCTGGATCATGTTAACATCTGGCGTGGCTCACAAAGAACAGCAGATGACTGGTTGAACATCAGATGCCCTTGACGCTATCTTGATTTGAAAAGGCTGGGCATGTTTCACTGCTGGTAATGACTCAGAAGAAACACAACAATGACTACAGTGGATTACAGATGCCGTTGACACTATCTTCTTATTGGCTGTGTCCTTCGGAAACCTCCTAGCTTTGTCAAGATGGACAGGTTTGGTGCCTCAATATTGTACCACTAGGCAACTTCTATTCAACAAGATTCTGCTTAGCTATAACTGAAAATCATTGCTGACATCCATGTCAACAGCTTCCTTACAGAGCAATTGGAAACTCGCAATCATATTCAGCGTCCCCATTGTCAAATGACCATGTGTCGAAGTTCATGACCCGTCACACGACGCACAGCTTTATATTTCAGCGGCTCCTGAGGCTCGTATGACTGGGCCTTGGGAGCTGTTTGTCAAATGCGGTCCTCAAAGTTCTGTTTCATTCTCTTCTGGGCGCTCTTTGCTGATTCAGCTAGCTTCAAACCTGCAGGAAAGACAAGGAGAATTAGACTATTGTGTTAAACACGGCTTAGGCGCTCATATCTCATTAGCAATGAGATTCATTCATACATGTACATCCATTCATACCTTCATTCATTTAAGATCAACAATCATATTGCACAGAATAAAGGAAAGCTGAGTGTAACATTATGAAGAAAACTTTTGATGATCAGCAGGAAAGCTGGAAAAAAACTGAGATCACTAGATGCATAGAAATGACAAAATGTTGTATTAGCTATTTGAATAATTGAAAAGATAATCATTAAAAACCATTTTGCAGCTCAAAACCTAAAATGCATTGAATGTATATACATCATTCAAATCATTACATTACAAAGTAAAATACAATTTGGTATACAATTGAAAATCATATTTACACAGTAAAACAAGAAAAAAGATTGTAAAAAGATAGCAATTCTGCAGAATGAAATTTTATGTACATTAAATATACAAACATATAAAACAAGGTTACCACCAAGTTCAAGTAAAGCAGAGAATAAATTTCAGTTGTAATAATCATAATGATTCATTTAAGCATCTAAAATGTAAGAGATATGAGTGAAAAAAAAGAAAGTTGAAAGAGGTGAAAAAGGAAAAAAAAGAAAGAAAGAAAAAAAAACAAAACATTGTAACAAAACAGACAAGGAAGAAAAGAAAGTCCTTGTTATTTTCAGTGTCATTTGAATGTGCCTGATTAGGGAGCATTCTTCCTTTTGCTATAGACTGAAATATCCTGAATTTCCTAATCTTTCATAAAGTAACTTTACCCTCACATCTCTTTTTAGATAGCAAAATAGCATGTTTAATAATTTTTCTCATTAAAACAAAACAAAGTTGCTATTTTTTGTACAATCATGATATACATCAGTTTGAAAATATCAGTGGTGATATCCAATTATCAACTCAAACTATTTCATTCAAACTACTATCAATCTCTCTGACCTTTCTGCTTTCCTTCAAAATACCACATTGTCAACAAATTGGCCTTTAAAATCCTGGGCAGCATTTCATGAAGAGTCTTGTCAGTGATTTTCACTGACAAATTTGCTCTCAGCCAATCAGATGCAAGGATTTCAGTAGCTTGTAACAAACAGTTGTCAGTGAAAATCACACACGCTCCCCTGAATGAAACTTTCCCTTTCAATCTGTCTTGGTTTGAGATGAAAAGGCCACGCTTCCTTGACCACAATTTTCCTGCTTTGTCCATTCCCAACAATATTGACTCATAGCCATTTCCCCAAGTTCATGAAAGAAGTTTATTTTAAACTATGGTCCAAACTCTTAAAGGGGGTACCCAATGCTGAAACAATGTTAGCTCATTTAAAAGAGCATGATTTTATTAGCAGAAAATCATCTGCCTAAAGTTTTTTAAAAAGTCGTGTTGCCAAGGAAACCCCCAAATGTGATAAGATTTCAGGATATTTTTGACCCCTCAGCTGTGACCCAGTTTCAACTGGGTACCCACTTTGACGTCAAAATGACGTCAAAGTGGGTACCTTGTCGCGCACTTCTAGCAAAATACGCGCAAAGTATAATACATATTGTACAGTCCAGTGCGCAGCACAACTGCAATGCGCGAAGCTGGGTACCCACTTTTACGTCATACCTCATACTCAAATTATACCTCATACTCAAATTTGTTGGTCAACTCTTGACTTTTTATGAGAAAATTAGCAAAAATACACTGATTTTGATAGAAAATCATCAAATTTTTAATATTATTCTTTTTAGAATTCTATTCTCGATCATATATCCAAAAACCATTTACCATTGTGTAATCACTTTAACCTCTGCTTTGAACTCAATTAAGTGTCAATAAATATATATATTTCCGTATGTAAGTGCATTACTCTCCACCATTGTACAAGAGGACATCCACGTCCCACGCTTATAGAGGTTTACACCATAGTTTACATTTAAACCATGATTTAGATATAATTTTCACTGAATTTGGGCATTGTGTTCCAGATAACCAGTGCTTGCAAAAAATGCTCCTAGGTTTATTGTGATTTCTTTTCTTCAGATATCACTCTGCTTCCAGCAATGTTAGCTAAGAAAGGAAAACTGATTTAAAGGAAAAGAGAGAAAGAAACAATTTTAACTAAGAAAGGAAAACTAATTTAAAGAAAAAGAGGGAAATAAGTATGTGTCGGTACTCTAACATAAAACATTCCCACCTTTGTACATTAAGAACCCACTGCCCAAACTGGCCTATTGCGTTTCATAATAACAGGTATGATTCTTGACCTGTAATACCCATTTAATACATGCCAAAAGCAACTTTCGGTGATTGGCTCCCTTTAAATGGCTGTTGCCTACAAAGTAAACTTGACTTTGCCTTGCCAAGTCTAGGTCTGGAACTATCCAGGCACCTGCTTATGACTCACCCAACCTGAAATAGGTTTCCCCCACCCAACGGCACAAAGCCTGACAGCTTGCTATCATGAACAACATACGCTCAACTGCTGTCTCCGAAAAAAAAAAAATGCCTATTCATGTGTACAGCAGTGAGCTACATGTATAGTACAATTTCAACATGGGGCAATCTACAAGGTAGTTCACTTTATTCCATTCCGTCATGGTGGTTCTTACTGGGAAAAGGGGAAGGAGGATGTCTTTAAAGTGTTTTCATTATTTTAAGGCTAATCCCAAGATGGAGCAAGTGACTGTTAAATCAAAATGACAACATAAAGCAAACACACAGAGATATAATGTAGAATATTTTTCGTAAAAGGGGAACTTTGTAGGTCGAGTAACTTGTGCCTTTTCACCCCTGGAGTGCTCACATGATGAAATACAAGTGTGAAAGAGGCAAATTCCTCTTTTTAACACAGTAAGTCATAATTCTTTGGAGGAAACCTTCCAATTTGCATCCTTACACATTTCTTTAATAGTACACAGGCTGAAATTGCACACATTTTAAATTCATTCCAAATACTTGACAACATTTCGTAACCTGCTGAATACAATTTGATTTCAGTAAAACACACAATTTCTATAGACCCTAGCCTAACTTGTCTCAGACTTTAAGAGTGATAAACAGGTTAAATGGTGAAAAATTAAGTCACATTATGGCTTCAATTCCAAGACTTTTTTTTCTTCTCACCTGAATCTTTGATCTCCTTTCCAAATTTCTTCATCTTAGCACCGATGTTCTTTGAGTTACTCTTGGATTCGTTCTCAAATTCTCTGACTCTCCTTTCAAACAGCCCTGCAAAAAAAAGACAAAAAGAGAGGAGAACATTTGGTGTTACTGCTTCACATCAGATGAAACATGCATGCATAATCCATAGATTTCAAAAGCACTTCTCAATACACAGCCAATGAAAGAAATATATTGTTGCAATGAATATTCATGATGTACCAGTTATGTATGGTACAAAATAACTATGAATGATAATTAACATGACAAGGGGGAGGGGGGAGGCTGGAGGTTGGAGATAAGGAGGACGATTAACGGGTTATAACAATAGGAACAAGAAAACTGTCCACATATTTTTCAACTGGGAGAAAGAGGTGTCTGGGGATGTTCTTGTGTGGAAAAGGGTAATTATCACATGATCACAAAAAGAACGAAAGTGACGTCTAAATATTCATGAAGTGAGATGAGGTTCTTGGTATTGGGATTTTTAGGGTCAGAGAGTTATACAAAGGTCATCACAAAACACAACATGGGACCAAACCTTTGTGATGTGAAAGGGAGGGGAGGGGGGGGGGAACTGGAGTTGTAAGTAGAAAGTTTGAGGGATCATCACAAAAGAGCAACAGAACATTTTCTAAAATTTAACAAGTGGACAGGAGAAAGGAATATAAGGAGCGTTAGGGACGGAGAGAGGGTCCTGGGATTGTTGAAAGGGGGGAATAGAGGGGTCATTACAAAAGAACAAGAATATTTTTCCACACCTTAACAAGTGGGACGGGAAAAAAAATACTGAGAGTTTAAGGGGAAGAGAGGGGGATCAGGGGTTGGACAGAGGGGGGTAGAAAAGAAGAACATTTGTCCACACCTTTACCTTGTGAGATGCCTTCGCTCTCCGATTCCTTCTCCTGGATGAAGAGAGAGAACATCTGGGTCTCACTGAATACCTCCAGGAAATTCCTCACGCCCTTGGAAGACACCGCCTTGATGAAGCTCTCCCGGTCAAACTTCTGTGAACCGTCGTACTGCTGGGTGAAGTGGTTGGAGTAGTGGCCGACCGTCTCCACGAAGAATCGGATGAAAGCCTCAGAGATAGCACTGTTCTTTGCCTCATGGTCTGGACAGAGGGAAAGAGAGATTCAAAGTGTACCAATCACCAGCAACATTAATTTGTGTACACCCCAAAAATCTAACAGGCATTTCACTATTTCTACTATGATACATGTATTCTTCCTAAAACTGAGAAAGGAATGAGAACACTAACTATTTATTTTTCATGAATGCCAGAACTCATGCTACTCTTCGATGTCTAGCCAAAATAGTGAAATAGTGCTTTACCTTCAGATAATTCATCATCAGTGTCGGCTCCCTCCCAGCTGCTCATACTGCAGACCTTGAGCGCCCTCTCAAGGGCTAGGGAAAGTTTCTTTGGCAGGATGGTTTCCTCGTCACCAATCACGGTGTAGAAGTCTCGGGCATCTAGATCAACGACCAGGACCTATGGCAAGAGAAGTTTTTATAGTTGTTACTTGTGGCCTATGAAGTTTCTACAGCACACAGGTATCATAATCATTGCACCACTGGAACAACCACCATTGCCATCATAATCACATCACTGTCATCATAATCATCACCATCATCACCATCATCACCATCATCACCGTCATCATCGTCATCATCGTCATCATCATCATAATCATCATTACATCAACATCATCGTCATCATCGTCATCATCGTCATCATCATCATCATCATCGTCATCATCATCGTCATCATCGTCATCATCATCATCTTCATCATTACATCATCATCATCATCATCATCATTACATCATCGTCATCATCGTCATCATCATATCATCATCGTCATCATCATCATCTTCACCATTACATCATCATCATCATCCTCATCACCACCACCACATATCACTGCCACCACCATCACACACATTAACCACCAACACCATCACTACCACCACCACCACCACCACCTCCACAACCACCACCACCACCATCATCTTACCTCTTCAAGTGGCATCTCTTCCAGCCTTGGTATACATAGTGAGAGCATGCCCATGATGTAAGGTGTCGGTGAACAGCACATGTCAATCAGTTTCTCTGGCAGGACCGGTACATAGACATGTTGCCATGAGAACGGATACAAGAGACCCACTAAAGCCTGAGAACATCTGGACAGCTTACTGAAATATCCAAGTAACATAAACCAAAATAAGCAAATCATTAAAAGTCGGTTCAGCAAACTTAGTATAGTTACGATGTTAACGTACATGTGTAAACCTATACATTCTTGATTAAAAAA
Organism: Echinometra lucunter; assembly: GCA_029962745.1. NCBI lineage: Eukaryota > Metazoa > Echinodermata > Echinoidea > Camarodonta > Echinometridae > Echinometra > Echinometra lucunter. The sequence continues at coordinate 10,570,286 of CM057163.1, forward strand.
AACAACAAACATACAAAAAAACAGCATACAGACTACAAAAATCAATTCTGCTTTTGTTTCAAGTTTTCTGTCATATGGAATTAGAGAAGATGATGATGACTGCATCAAGTAGGGATCCTTTTCAATTTATTTTTGTAAGTCAAAAAGATAATACACATCAATACTGGAGCACCAATACATAATCATCATCTTTTTTAATCTCTGTGTCTGACAGGCCAGTCGCCATAAGCTGCATGTATTGCCTTGGATGTTGGTACCTAAGTTCATAATACTTACTACAGCTCTCCTTTTAGCAATGGTACATTTTCATCAGGTTATGCACCATCAAATATATTCAACCTTAATACAAGAATTCCTCTCCTCAGTCTACAAATGTAAATCTCACAGGGATGCCAACCTTATAAAAAGTATTGCAGTATTTTGAGTGAAAAAAACAGATATTTACCTTTTCTGCAATAAACATGTGTAGCAATACAATTTCGGGGAAAAAAAGTATTTTCCATAAAACCTGCAGGAATTTTTGTTAAAAAACAATATGAAATACTGCAAAAACGGAACAGTTGGCATCTCTGATCGCAGAGTTAAAGAATTAACAGTTCTTACCTTAACTTCCCTGAGCACATGATAACCCTCCTCTCCAGTAATAACGATGCAAAGATCTGGACTATTCTGTTCACACTCAGACAGTTGAATAACGTGTCAAAGTCCACCTGTAATGTAATAACAGAAACAAATGAAATGAATCTGTTGCCCACAGGAAAAGGATGGTCCCTGAATTACGCCCATGGATATTAGAGAATTCAGTAGTCAACAGGTAAACATGAGAAGAACTGGAAATCAAACATGTCCGCAGGGAAATGATTTACTACTTTGTCAAAGTCAACCTGCATTTAAAAAGAGTAAAGAGTTAATAAAAGCCATTCAAATCTAAAGAGTTGCAAAATGGTCATTACAAAATAAAGAAGAATAGAAAGTTAATCAAAGATAATCTGGCTGCAACGCATTCATATTGCGGAATTGAATTTTTTTTTTTTTTTAAATCCGGGTGCATATTGTAAACTACAGTGTATACTTTTTCATCTAAATTTTTCACCTACACACAAGTATACAAAACCGAAAGAGCTAAGTTTCACAAAAAAGATCACACTCTTTGGTGGTATACAGTATTTTACTTCACATTCATGAACTCACTTTGTACTTTAAAGAGGAAGAATGAGAAACAATTTTCCTTGTCAAGGAATCTAAAACATAACAAAGAATTTGAAATTCAAGCTACGTGAGACACTTTCATTATCAAAACAAAAACAGACGTGAGACACTTATATCATTATCAAAACGTACATAGATATGAAGAGTTTGCATGCAAAAACATTGAGATATTTGCAATTAAAGATTTAAAAAAAAAAAAAGATGAAGAAAATATATGCTACTTTTGACCATAACTTCAACAATATACCTTTATATGTAATGACCATCATTTGAACTGTATTATTTTGTATTATATGATGGTGACTTTACTTTGGAATTTTCATAAATGGTGTTTATCTGTTTTTGTTTTCATCACTCTAAGAAGAATTTGTAACTCACATGTTCTAATCGTTGATCCTGAGGTCTCTGTAGTAGGAGGGGCTTAGGGTCTGGTTGGCTGATGTGTTTTCTCCTGTTGTTGTTATTAGGTGGAGCTGAAACCTTGGTGTGACTTCCCTGAATAGGAAAACAAACAGAAATATGAAATTGTACATAATAAGCATTAGAAAACAGTGCATCTAGAGATGAAATTTAATTCCTGAAGATAAAAAAAAGAAAAACCCCACATTATCAAAATATAACTTTACAATAATTGTGATTCATGTTATGTTATGGGACTCTCTATATCAATACTGTGTCATATTTTCGTCATGTTACTCTGTTGACCTGAAATTTCTCCCATATCTGCTCTGAATATCATTTTGTCAAATATTCAACGTGTTCAGGGATAAGGTGAGGATTGGGTGATGGCTAGGTTTAGGGTAAGGGTTAGATCGATGTACAGTGTTAGCTCCAGGCTTTCAATAAGGAATCAGGTTGAAGCGGCCTACATGTAGGATACTGACTGAGAGCCATTGTCACCTTAGTATGTGTCTTAGAATCTTCATTTCATTATTCTACTAACTTTCAATCTACAGGCAAACTGCTGCATGTATGTATTGCACATAATAAAGGACTTGACACTAACAGGCGCCCTAGTTAAACAGGCCCCCCAAAATCTAGGTCTGGACTCCCAAAAGCGAAAAATTTTAGCACAGGGCTCAACATATGCAGAGCCTGGAATCTGAATGTGGTCTCCTTATCCTCCTCCCCCCCCCCCCCCAACCCTGGTTTGGAGCCCAGCATATTATGCATGAGGACAAAGAGTAAAATCACTAGAATATTCAGAAATCCTGTTGCGGTGCACTACCTCTCGCAATTCATCAGGCATGACACACCTATCACTCATACCTGGGAGACTTGGGTTTTCTCCTTTGTCATGCCTTCTGACACATGGCAAGTGATCTAACATGTGCAATGCTAAGCAACCCTGCCTACGTCAAACACCCGTAGCCTTCATAGTTGTTGTTGCTGCTTTTGTGTGTGGTTTTTTTTTCCATACAGAGCAAAATGAACAATAGCCAACTTGGGTACCAACAAATCGTTTTTGAGAGTTGATCATATAAGCAGTTCTTGTAAGAAGAGTCCCAAATAGGCTAATCAAAGTGGATATATGCAGCTTGGATGATATTCATTCATTTATTTATTTCTGATATTTATATTACATATCACAAATGATCTATTCCAAAACACAGGCAACAACACGTGTCTCACTAATAAAACATTAAAAATTTGTGGAGCACAAAATTTATGTTTTAAATGAATTTTTACACTAGAAAAGAGACAGCACTGCACAACTAAAAGCAATTATATGTATATATATAAAAGCCTGCCCTTATGAATAAAAGTTCTTTGCTACCATCATGATTCCTTTCAATCAGTTTTCCCCCTTCCCCCCTCATACCTCACTTTTCGACCCCTAGAAGGATTTCCTATCGTATGAGAACTTTCTGTTGCTGGATTCCATGTCAGTGACTCATACGCTTGTTCCAATGTGAAGTTTGAAAAGCTTGAAATAAACCCGGTTTTCCTATGAACTATACCCATGAACTGCTGAATTCTCAAAATCTAGACAAAATATATTTCAACTGTTATGAATAACAAACTATGAAGAGCCTCTCACGGGGTCCATGCCAATTTAATGATTCATACATGTACACTAGTTTCAATGTCTATTAAAGTATTTTAAATCTGGAAACATGGATACCTACACTCACTGTGACCCATATCAATTATGTAAGAGACAGCTTAATTCCATTTCCTATTCCATTAACAACAGGAATCAGAGCTATATTTTCATCATGACCTTTGACCTCATGAGTGCATCATGGGTACCCCAGAGGAAGTGATTGTTTTTCCTGCACACTGTTTACTGTATATAAAGCCACCTGACTCATTACTGCACTTCTCAAATAACACAGAGTATCTTTGAGACAATGAAGTTTCTTGCTTCTCATCTCTCTCTCTCTCTTTCTCTCTCTCTCTCTCTCTCTCCCTCATGATTATTTCTTTATAAAATCTTATGATTATTTCCTTATTTTTTCTTCTGCATTAAAATTCCCCCCCCCAAAACACCCACATGTGTCTGGAAAAAATACAAGCAACTGATGCAAGATTAAAAACTAAAGTTATTTGCTGAAGAAAGTGCCACAACAAAACACTGTGCATAAATGATGGCAAGGGACATTAATGCACACTATGCCCATCATTTATTTTTCTGCAAAGCATTCCATACAGCATCACAGGACAGTTTTAATGAGCCCCTATGACCAAGATCTGATGAACATACTCACATGAGTTTGAGCAAGTTCCCTGTGCCTTCAATTGGAAAGACCATGACAACTTTACGATAAACTCGGTCTGAATATTGCTGGTACACACAGAGCAGAGATTATATGTTTACTTACCGGTCTTGGAAAGGGGGAATCGTGGGCGAGCTTGAGCAAGTTCTCGACCTCGGCCATGGAATGTTTTCTTCTGATCTCAATCTCATCAAGAAGCTGATTGTAGATAGGGTAGCATCCAATGGGGCTCATCACGCACACCACCTCTGGTAACCTGGGACCCTTACCAGGAGGCTGGAAGATGACAGGAAGAAAAAAAAAAGAGAAAGGCGCTAAAAAATCAATTTAAAGTTAGGTTGAATCCACTGAATACTTTGCCTGAGATAACAAAATCAAATCGTCTTAAATGGGTTGATAGCAAAATGGCGTAGCGGAAAAAAAAATGTGTCAAAAACGCAAAATGTCCATACAGTTTGTGTTCTTTTTTGCATCTTTTTTTGCACTACTCTGTCTAGCTAGGCAACCTAACAAAATTTGTATATCATGGAGGGACCATGGAGGCCAAAGAAAGTGCTACATTTATAGTGTTATAATAATCAATCATTTGATTGTGGAGACAAACAGAAACATCAGCTGCTGATGTTAAAAAAATAAACATACAAGAAAAGAAAATTAAACAAAAATGTTTATAAATGCAATAATTGACATCATCAATCTGATAAATAGTAAATATGTCTTAGGAAAATTGAAAGGGTAGATTAATGAAAGTTAAACCCATTCGGGATAAGAATATCAATTCTACAATGATAAGTGATTCCTTTTAGTGTACTTATACATAGATATAAAACATGATTTCCGCAAGCATGTCACCAGCATTGACCAAGTAGGGTATGATCTTTTAGAAGGTCAATACCCTTCGACTCTATGAAAACTTATTTGTAACAGTGATGCAATTTGCCATCAAGTTATCATTCCAGGTCAAAAACAGCACTTATTTCTTGTACTTTTTCATTTTGATATTTTCCTTTCAAAGTTATAAGCTACATATCCTGTATCACCAACGACAAGGGATAAACATTACAAAGAATAATAAAGATTGCAGCAACATTCTTATAATCCTAAATGTTGAAAGTAAAACAACCTCTTAATATGACACCTGCCAATTTTAATTCTGCATATAATATTAAAGAAAATAAAATATGCAGTCACAGCGGAATTGGATCTGTTCAGAAACGGAGATTGGTATGAACTGGATTGCCTCTGTCTGTGTCCGGATTACTCCTCTGAGCGGATCGACTCCTTCATTACTCTGATTAAGCTTCACCTGCTGCTACCCAGACTAGGACCCCTGACAAACTATGCACCCTCATCATACAAGTTACCAAGAACTAATGTATTCATATCATTCACAATCCTGACTCACTGTTCGACCTTGCAACCTCATCATACAAGTTACCAAGAACTAATGTATTCATATCATTCACAATCCTGACTCACTGTTCGACCTTGCAACGACATCTACAAATGCGCAAGAGCCAGTCAGTGCGAACTGGAAATTGATTGTGTTAGGAAAATGTATCAAAGAGGCTGCGGATAATTCAAGCATTTCAAATCATGGTCACTCTTTCAATGCCACATCTACAAAATCATGCACTCCAGTATAAACCGGAACTTGATGATGCTAAGAATATCTCCTGGAGGCTACAGATTCTTCAGGCAGTTTATGACACTATTCTTACTTTTGATCTCAACCTCTCACTGAAGAAGACTCTAAGACTTTTTACCTTTATTTGATATCTACTCATTCTTTAGCAGGTCATATTTTGAATACAGCAATGTCACAATGAGTCCCTATCATACAAAGTAAAATGTCTTTTGGTGATTAATACACTATAAAGTTTCCTTCATGGATCATAACAGATATGAGCATTATCTTAATCTAATTTCAGCAATATTTTGAAAGTATTTCCTAAGTTTATCATGTATTTACAATTGTAACTGTATGACTCAAATGACCGTATACTTTTATCATGTATATATATATACATATATATTATTGTAAAAATATTGTACAATTCAGCTTTTGGGCTGCTATACATATATATTTTTGTTGAATGAATAAACCATTAACATCATCATCATCATATTGAAGTTTCCTTTTAAAGTTTCTTTGAGTGCCTTTGTAGAGACAAATATCTTCTTTTGACTGAAAGAAGATACTCTGAAAAGCAACTCATCCTCAATATGATATTAATATGAAGTCATTTTTTTCTAGTAGCACTTATCTAAGTTCAAGGAGACATCTTTACACCATAAAAACATGGAGAACAAAATATCATTTTTCAGAGTAGAGAGGAACTTCAACATTTCCATGCATTGCCACAGTGATGGTATCATGGTATACCATCATTTTGTTTTCCTCTGTAAACACTTCCTTGCTTCCAGTGAATGTCTGGAAATCTGAATTAATTAATCAACTTTGAGGGCAACACAATATCAGGGGGATGTGCTTGGTCATAGGTATGTGGAGCTGAATTATTCAATTTCCATAACTTAATGATGGCCATATGATTTGGTTATCTTGACGTCACGATGATGTCATGCTTATTTACAACTACATTTGCCATACCTCTGGTAATTATAACAAGATACTTAAGGATCGATCTTATTATGTGTTCCTGAAGGTTGTCTGACTTCCAAAGAAAGTGATATTAGCATACATCAATGCAGAAAATGAAAGCCCATTAAAATCTTATTGTATCAAGATGTTGTTTATAAGTGATTTTGAGATCAACAACCTTTAACTGAACCCATCATTTGTCACTTGCGATTCGTTTCCTAAGCATTTAACCAAACAACAAAACTTAAATAGGGACAGGTTTCCTGACATAAAGATACAATCAGAAAGCACCCCCTCCCCCTCCCCGATTTCAGGCTGAAAACATATATTGTGAAGTTTACAGGTGAGTAATGGTCAGTCTTTGTCAGATGTGCCTCAACTACTTTGTAAATCTACAGCAGATCAAATGTAATTCCTAGATTAGGAGTCTATAATCCCTTAATCTGTACCCCATGTAGATTAACAGCTGAAGAGGACCTGAAAGAGTAGCCATCAAGCAAGAACACTGGCATTCAAATTTTTGCTCTCATACTTCCCAGGAATGCTTCTGTCTGTGCAACTGTTCGTATTGGTCAGTCCTGATTCATTCAAGGCATTTGAGGTACCCTACCAGGTAGCCATTTACCACCTGGGTAGAATAAAGTGATATTGGTAAAATGCCTTGCCTAAAGACATGACTGCCACACAAGGGTTTGGACCTATGACATCAACATTACCAGTAGGTAATTGAAAATTAAAACTTCATTATCTCTTGATCATCAATGCATTTTTGGTTGCTTAGGGGTTAATGGGCAAGAGGTCACCTGGTCCAGTTGACCAGCTGATAAGTGGTACATTTGTTCTTCTGTTCTAGTTTTAGTCTTGAAATGTCCAAGCTGGTGAGCACACAAGAGAGCCTCTCACTTTTGTAAAGATGAATAATTAGGTAGCTTAGTGAAACGGCATGGTGTGAAAAGACACATAAAGAACGCAAAATGCATATTGTTGTTTATATTGTTTGCATTCCGGACGCATCACTTCGCACCAAGTGGCTGAGCTAGCTTACAAAGTTCCTTTTTCCCATCAATGCATTGTGGGTGGCTAGGGGTAGCAGAAAATCAAATCTACTTACCAGTATTCTTCTGTTGTAGCCATAGAGTCTTGATCCGTCCGAACTGGTGAGTACGAAGCAGAAACTCTCGCTGTTGTACTGTTCAACTGGAGCCCACTTGAAGGCATCGGGGAAGCAGAACTCTGGAATAGCTCTTAGCTTGTCTGTTTGACTGTCACTGACCTGCAACAGTGTATACACAGGAGAAATAAAACATAAATATTGATAATAACAGCAACAACATCATCATCTATAACATGCATCCATGTATAATCATATAAAAGGATTCAGAAGTTTTCTATAGGTACTTCAATCAATTTCTCTTTTAGCCAGCTCCTTGCCCTTACTGGTTCGAGTTAAAAATAAGTGATCTGATTCACTGTTAACTGATTTCCTTAATAGTTTGGAGTCATTTTCAGAATTTGGGGGCTCTGATCTCCCAGGAATTTTTCACTGACAATGCACATATCAAGGGCTTGATGGGACAAGTTGCAACTATTCAAGTGCATCTTTCCAGACAAAGTGAAATTTTGCCATTTCTGTTTGTCTCATTGGTGGAACTGTGGGAATACAAAACTGACATATGTACCTCATGGGGAAACCTCTTCATTTCGTATGGCTCATATCTTCTTGTCTCTGGGTTGATTTTGAGCGAGACGATGACAGCATATTCGTAGAGTTTGGAGTACTGCAGGGCCCATCTAGGCTGCATGGTACAGTAGACCGATGATCGTAACCTCATGGCGCGAACATAGGTCAGCCGCTTCTTGAGAACTGTAATGCGAAAGGATGGTAATCAGAAAAGTTAAAAGGAAATTGGAAGTACTGACTGCTTGCTGAAGGTTCGTATATTGCATGAAAGATGTGTAACGCCTTCAAGGCAACAGCCACTGAAAGTAATTATCTTCCAAAAATTCTTATGTGTCAGATTGGGGATGTTAAATCTTTCTTTGATGCAATTACATGTACTTTTACAAGACTAAAACAACTTTTTCAATTCCATTCAATTCAATTGCGGTTTTATCAAAGAAAAAAGTAAAAAGGCCGAAGACTAATAATAAATAGTTTACATCAAAATATTATGACAAAATAAACCTCAATTCATAGTCTTGTTGCTACTTTAACACAACGACTACTGAAGTTTCTCACTGCCTCAGTCTTATATAGGGGCCACTCGGTTCCAGGAGACAATAAGTAAAAAAAAAAAAAAAAAATTCTGTTGACTATTTTTCTTCAAAGCAACATTGGTAAAAGAGTAATATGCAGGATTTGCTGCTTATATTATATGCTGACGGATTTGAGGCATACAATGTCACTCTGGCTTAGCTACGTAGGCTACCAAGCTTAGAGTACTAACAGCACTCAAGGAATTTCTTCCTACCAGGCACTTTGCTTGTTACACATAGATGTAGGTGGAGAGTGGCAAATGTATAGCATTGTTAACCCATTCTTGACAGGAATTATGTAAAGCCTAATTTGATCAGCTTTTATTCTTCAAATTGGCAAGACCAACTTTTTTATTTTATTGCTACATTTTTCTTATAAAACGTCATGTATCTGAAATGAATATAAATTGACAGAAATTATGATGAAAAGTCAAAAAGTTGCCAATTTGCAGGGAAAAATGGTGATTTTAAACTTTCTATCACATTGCCAATTTAAGGATTTTAATGCTTATTTTCAGCATCAAACAACGAATATTGATGCAACCAAAATGGGGACAGTATGTGTAGAATTTTTTGCTCTTTCTGCTCATGAATTTGGTATGATTTTTAGGGCTTTGCATCAAAAGATATTAGGCCAAACCACAAAATGTGGACCCTCTGTCACAAATGGGTTAAACCAAAAAGATATCAAGTAATATTGGGGCTCAAATATGAACCTAAATGAAATTCTGTTTCGCCCCTTCCTTGCAATGCCCACTTCACATCCTCACGTGCGTACACCCACTCAGTTGCTTGCAGACACAGGAAGCAAAGAACAATGAATGTTCTCTGAAACATTACATCATTTCTTTTAATGTACAAAAGGGACACATGAAAATGTCAGGAACCTATCCTTATCAACAATGACTCATACAGAGTTAAAGCCTGATACAACACCTGTATTCCAGGGAAAGAAAGTCAATGCTTTCCCCTTCCCCTTCCCTACTTCTCTCAAATCCGACATGTACGCCTACTCAGTTGGTTAGACATGCAAGGCACAGAACACAATACAAGAAACTATGAAATAGGATATCAGAAAAGGATGTTTTCCAGTGTAAAGATTCTGTGCTTATAAACACTGACTCATATACAATGAGAGACCCTTATCATCACCCTATGTACTACACCATGTGTAGAAAGCTGAAAACAATCCCTGTACCTTCCCCTTCTCCCATCTCTACAACACATTTCATGAATACGTCCCTACGAGCTTTGGGAGAGAAACCAAAGGAAGGAAGAAAGGATACACTCTTATAAATTCCAGGTCAGACTGACCCGGAAAAGAGTCCGTTTGGCCCCCCCCCCCCCCCTCCCTTCCAGGTAAAAAAAATGACTTGTTTCTGGGTCACATTTGACCTTATTCTGGTTCATTTTTACTTTATTCTGTGTCATTTTTGACCCGGAACAGAGTGTGGCCCCAACAGACTCTTTTCCGCTCAAGTCTGACTCAGAATTTTTAAGAGAGTAGGTTACTGAGTTCACTGTAAGGTAAAAAATATTCTGAATATATGTATGAGGGCAGATGTACATGTACGAGCTCAATTGCTTCAAGACAGAGGTAACCAAGAACAATGCAAGGAACACTGAAAAAAAAAAATCATCATTCATGTCAACACAAACAGGGACACAAGTAAGTGTCAATGATCCATTCTTATCAAAGCTGACTAATATACATGTACATTTAAAACATTGGTCAGACTGACTGATAACAATAACAATAACAAGATATATAATTAAAGGTACATCCTACAGCTGCCTTACATACACCAGCATACTCATGAGCTTACACAATATAATAAAGAGTACCTTTGAAATCTCAATAACACTATTACCCTTCAAATGTGATCCATGCTTATCTGTACAACAGAGAAACCTCAAGGAATTCAGTTTTCCTCTTTCCTATGTACCCTACATCAGGGCTCACCTTTAACAGTTCCCAAGGCCACATGGGTCCCCCAAAATGAATGAAAAAATTATCCACTGAATGCACATTTTTCTGAAACTGAACTGTGCTCGAGGGTTTAACACAGAGGGCCCAATACATAAAGAGCCATTAACATGGACCCTCCCCCCCCCCCCCATCAAAAAACTTAGTGTGAAGCCTGCCTACAAACCTCCAGACATGTCACTTGTATATATAGTGTACAGAGAAGAGAAACAAACTCAGCATTCAGCAATATATTCATTTTTTTTATATTAACAGCACAATTTTCATTAAAAGGATAATGATTTTCAAAGTAAAAACCTGTACATATTTTACAGGTATTGACTCACACACACTGAAAGCCTACTATACACAATCCCTGCACTATGGAGAAACCTGCATGGACGAATCCTGGCACAAATCACTGTTTTACAAGCCTTTTGTGTCACCATTTCTGGCAAAATTCCTGTCATAGATGCTTTTCTGCAGGTTGAAGATTGTCAGTGAATTGGAGAGAATCCAGCACGGATGTATTTTGAGTCTGGGCTTCTTTTATAAGAAAGTGTCTCTTCCTGTAGAATTTTCACTCATAGTTCCCTGTTCTATTCCCATCTACAAAATGTTGCTTCATGAGCCAAGATCAGGAAAATGGCTACTAAATCTCCATGGATGTTATGCATACACAATCAATTTGACATGATGAAATCTATCTTGGTGCACAATTCATCATCATTTGTCATCACACCATATTACTTTCTTATATATATATATATATCCTTTTTTAACAATATTTTAAAACACATTAAAGTTGTGATAGTGTTGCCACTCGACAATGCTAAGAAGTTCAACAAGCACACACAAACTGGAAAGGAATTAAGTATATCATAAGTAATTTACTGTCCATATTAGGAAATTGTCCACATAAGGAAACAAAATAAACTATGAAGTACACTTGGAATGTGACTGCGTTGTTGTCTGCTATATCAAGAACCACTAATTTTTCGACTCAGTATTAAAGTGAACCATTTACCTATGAAAACAATTTGTCTACAGGTGGTACATATTCAATAAACCCTAAAAAACTTTACCTGGAATTCTAGGGGTTACTAGTTAAGGAGACTGAAGAAAAAAGAGGATAACATAAGACCACAACATAAGACCATGAATACCCTAATGCATAGGTATGCATGTGTGCATACATACCAGTCTACTCACGAGTCACTTTTAGGTGAATTGACAGTATACTAAGTTGCACTTGCGATATTGTTCTATGGAAGTAATATTTGAAGCTCATATTTTGAATATAGTATAGGGACAAAGAACTCCTCAAACACAGAGCAAAGTGTCTTTTGGTGATTAGTACACTTTAGTTCACCCCCTTCTCGCTCTCAAATGGACTAAATGAAAACAGATTCTTCAACACTTACTGGATGATTAAACAAAGATGATACTGGTATTCCGACAGAGAATAAAAACAAAAGTTTTTGACCCAAACAATGGTGTTACAGCCTTGGGGCGACTCATAGTTATAAAGTGTTGGTATCCATGCAGTAAGTTTTATGTGACCCAGCCTAGTAACCATCCCAGGACTGCTAGTGAGTGCTAGAGCAAATGACGTACATAGGACGCAACTGGTGCGTCCTTGATGATGTGTGCTGAAGACTCTTTCAAACTGGGACAGGCATGGAGAGGAAAATAACAGGAAATTATTGATAGTTCTAGATATGGGTAAAAATTGTTATACTGTAAGAGCTTTTAGGTGAAAAAAGCTGATATGATATGACATCTTACCAAGCAAAATCATTTTTTTTCTACATGTATCCTCACTCTCTCTTATTTTCTGTTATTGCATCAATTTCATACAAACTTCTTTGCATGATGTGGCTCTAGATAATGTAAGAAAATCATGTATAAAGAACTTGCCCATCATAGCAACAGATGAAATATGGCTGATGCAGTTCATGGTGACATTAAAATATTCACCTACATAGGCAATTAATTTACAAAGCTAAGGTTTTGTGCAAAACACAGAAACATACATGAGATCCTAAACATGGCAGAGCTTTCCAAAAAAAAAACTTGGTTCATGTTCTTCTCATCTGTACGATCACAACAGAATACTTACTTGGCATTTTCTATGTCCAGTATCTTCAGCACACTATAATGTGTCCTCTCTGTTTATGTAACACTGTGCATCACATCATGCAGATCATGACAATCCAGTTTGAAATTTTCCAAAAACAAATCCATTGTCACAGAGAAATAGCAGTTTTAATATACCTGTCATAATTCAACCATTTACTAATGCCTTCTATGTCCATGTGAAGAATATACAAAGCATGTGGATTATGACTAAGTTGAAAAGCTACCATCAGAACTTATCATTATAAGGAATCAAGCTCACTGATTCTAGTCAAAATTTCATCAGATCTTTTCAATTTCTGAAAGGAAATGATGGCATCAGTTGGATGAAAATAACACACTCCTTCCTTGCTGAAGCCCATGGTATTATGCAGCATGGTAATAGAGTCCAAAGGCATAAAAATTCCAACAAGCATCACACAACACACCTCCATTAAAGTAGCGCTGTTTTCACTTAAAGCATATTGCACTACATTATCCTTCAAAGATATAATAAGACAGATCCTCTACACATTCAAAACATCATCATGACCAAAATAAAGTGTCACGTCACTGGGTAGTACAGTACACAGTGCTACAATGAAATTAATTACAACTTGACCTAGTGATTGTATAATCCTCCATGAGAATAATAAGAAAGATCCTCCCTAAAAAATGAAAACGTCATCAAGTCTTTGAAGTACACAAGCCTATAATGAAGTTGATTAGAGGTGACCATGTTGACCGAACGCGGACCCACTTACGTTAACAAGAAGGAGGAAACACGCACTTTACTTGCAGACCTAATTGCATTGACCACAAAAGAGGAAGAAAGCAAAAGTGTGCAATATGGCAAGCATGCATCCTTCATGTATGCTACCAAGTCCTGGCAGGCTAACACTGCCTATAGATAACACAGTATGATCAGCAACAATACCCACTCGCCAAATTAATACCATACCAACATTTTTAATGTTACACTGGCTGGTTGCTAAAGCCTAACACTGAAATTACAGTCTGTAAAATTCTATTTCTGCTTGTTACAGCAGAGTAATAATCCATAAAGTAATTGTACATGTAGATGCCAATTCATTGTTTTATGAAATGTTAAAATGTCTCCTTGCTTTAACCCATTCGTGACAGAGGTCCACATTTTGTGGTTTGGCCTAATATCTTTTGATGCAAAGCCGTAAAAATCATACCATGAGCAGAAAGAGGAAAAAATTCTACACAAACTGTGCCCACTTTGGTTGCGTCAATATTCGTTGATTGATGCTGAAAATTTTTAAAAGTAAAATAAGCATTAAAATTCTTAAATTAGCAATGTGATAGAAAGTTTAAAATCACCGTTTTCCCCCTGCAAATTGGCAACTTTTTGACTTCTCATTGTAATTTCTGTCAATTTATATTCATTATAGATACATGTTTTATAAGAAAAATGTAGCAATAAAATAAAAATGTTGGTGTTGCCAATTTGAAGAATAAAAGCTGATCAAATTAGGCTTTAAATAATTCCTGTCACGAATTGTTTCCTTTAGTCTGCAAGATAAAACGCAATTTCTTCACAGCTGTTTTAAATGTTATTTCTACTGGCTGATTGTAGTCCTAACAGTACAGTATATCACCAGTTCCTGAAATTTTACTCATGCTTCTTGGATTCACTCTCAAACAATTAATTTACACAGTCTTTACAATACATTTCCGGTGTTTTTTCTTTTATAGTGTTACTTCTGCATCAGTTATGGTCACCAGATAGACTGTAAATTTAATGTTAAGACTATAATCAGTGAGAAGTAAATCATAAGACTTTAATCAGTAAAGAGACGTAATGTTTACAAGATTTCTAATTTAATTGTATACAATTAAAATATAAATTTACTTCTCACTGATTATAGTCTTAACAGTAAATTTAAAGTCTATCTGAGGGATTATCTTCGGTAGCAGTCCTACTAGCTAATTAATCTAAATGAAAGCTAATTGGTGTTAACAAATGTCAACCTATTAAAGAACTTCCAAAAGACAAACTCTAAGTCTCATTTACATCTTTCTGCAAACTAATAAAAAAATACTGAGCCTCGACTTCTTTGAATACATGTATATATGCAAGAAATTTGTTATTGGTCAGAATTCAACTGACAACGTAAAGTTAGCCGTAAATTTGTATGTAAAGCAGTATTGACATGAGAATGAAAAAAAGAAATGAAGTGCTAGAACAAACTTTCTGACTCAACATGATTCAAGGTAATATAACATCAAAGAAAACAAAATAGAATGTAACTCTGGTAAACATTCAAAGCTTTAAAAAAAAAAATCAGACTGAATTACAAACAGCCAAGGCATATGTATCTGTAACTTTAATTGTAATTTCTCACCTTTAAACTTTTGACGTATGCTATTTGAAGATGCACTCATTGTGAATTTTCAAAATATATCATAAAATGAAGATTTGGGTCTCTGTTGTTGATTCAAGCTTTAAAAAGTTCGATTATCCTTGAGAAAAATTGCAGCAACCAAACAAGGATGGTTTTCAACAAACTTCACAAAGCTTTTCAAAATGCAGTCACGACTACACACACAGAAGTATTGATGAACAATTTCAATGTTCTCTATCTCTTTGAAACACAAGCAATACGGGTCCAATAACTTACAGGAATAGACTCATCATTAATCAGCTCTTAAAAGTTCACTTTGAGTTTCCAAATTGAATACAAATTTCACTTTACGCTTCAACTTCAAATCCACATCATTCATACAGTAGCTAATAATGATAAATGTATATGAATAATTGCAAATCTCTACACAATTAGTCCAATTTATCACTCTCAATCAAACTGTAAAAGGCAGCACTGATATCCAATCCCTTTCTTGGTCAAAGAAGCCGACAATCTTTGTCCTAAACACTTCCTTGCTGAAGTTCATCAACTTCATGCCACTTTCCATTGATATACCGCTAGCCTCAAGAGGAATCAATACTGTCATCTATACCGTCACATCTCAAAGAAAGGACACTTCAGAATTCTCTTTATTTCAACCAAGCAGATGAATTTCTCTCTATTGATAACTCTTCCTGATCATGTGAAATTACTCTCGAAGCGAAGTGAAACAGGAACTATTGGTCCAATAAACAATGCATGAAGTGGCTATTAAGGATAAAGGAATTTGCAATACTATATACTGTACACGTAAATGTATTTTTATACAGTTCTGGAAAATATCATGCTCCAAGAGCTTTGTATGCACATGTATCTAGCAAAAATAGTAATCATATGAAACAGGACAATAAAAAAGGGTTTTAGATTCGATTTTTGCTTAAAACTGATTTAATTCTGAGCTCATTTATATATTTTGCAAGTGATTAAGAGGTTTTTTTATTTTAATGAGGGTATTTTTCTTTTTCTATACTATACTCATAGAGCTTATTGCTGTCTTGCTCTTACAGATATTAAAGGCATTGGCTAACTTTGTGAGTAGCTGATTTAAAAAATTCTCAAACTAGGATGAAACATGTGTATGAGTACTTGTATTTGTACTCTAAAACCCTGAAACCAATCATAATTTGGAATGAATAAGTGTAAGTTAGACGCAAACGGCGATTTTATTATCCTTCGTCTCACGAGACAATCACTAAGAGGACTACTTTGCTTGAATTTGAAAATGCCGTTATGTGCCTCCCGCCGCGTGATACGCCAATACACACAGTACGGTAAGGTGAGTCACACACGCATGCGCACTCCTTATGTCTATTCTGTGCAACCGACCCTCGTATATTTTTTAAACACTGTTTCACATTTTTGATATTTAAAAATACTTCCTGTGGATATTATACTTTGAAACTTTCAGACTGGTATTTTAACACTATAACCCTTATGTTTATCCCATTTTCAAGTAACAAAACAAGATTTTTTAAAATCATAACAATGTTAGCCAATGCCTTTAAGGTTACAGAAACAAATTTTCATCTTTTTTAAAGTCAGCATTTTTCCTCTCATGAGGGGGTCAATGAGTTCTGCCCCATCATTACACTTCCTCCACTTCTCCTTGTCTTTTCTTCTCTACATTCATCGTATCATACAGGTATAAAACCACTGAAATTGAAAAGTCATCATATCAAAGCTAGGTGCTTTACATGCTTTTTATCCAAAACATATATATACATAATATATGTCATTGATTATATCCAAACTAGATCACTAAATCAACAGATCTATCTCTCTTAACCATTCATTTGCCAAGAATGCCGAAGGGCACGGTCTCTCGGTAGACACACTTGCCGATCGGCACAAAAACAATACGCACAAAGTCGCACAAGAATTAAAGCTTTGCAAAAGTAACCATTTCTGGGATCAATTAGCTACATTACAGCTTATGTTGTAAGAGACCCTGTATAGCATTTTATACTTGGGGCAGAGCATTGTTCGCTTACAACACTCTACCTCCCTCTCCCATCCATTTTCCTCTCTCATGATTCTGATGCCCTATGCAAAGGTGTATATAGTGGTTCACTCACTTGACTCTCATTCAATAGGGTTGAGGATTCAAATCCCAACAAGCCACTAATGTCTCTTGGCAAGGCATTCATCCACATTTGCCACTCTCACGAAGGTGCTAAATGAGTACCTGGTAGGATGCAAAGGTCATAGTGTGATTGGATTAGCATGTGCTCACCCGTAAAATGGGCAACTGGCTGGACTGCTCCCTAGGGAGCGGAGAATGTACACAGTAATGCCCAGAGTAGTGACTGAATCAAGTGACTGTTGTAATAATACTGTAACCATTCTGGTCAGTTTAAACTATTCGTGACAGAGGTCCACATTTTGTGGTTTGGTCTAACATCTTTTGCAGAGCCCTAAAAATCATACCAAATACATCAGCAGAAAGAGCAAAAAATTCTACACAAACTGTGCCCATTTTGGTTGCGTCAATATTCACTGTTCGATGCTGAACATTTTTTAAAGGAAAATAAGCATTAAAATCTTTAAATTGGCAATGTGATAGAAAGTTTAAAATCACTGTTTCCCCCCGTAAATTGGCAACTTTTTGACTTCTCATCATAATTTCTTTCATTTTATATTCATTTAAGATACATGACGTTTTATAAGAAAAATGTAGCAATAAAAGAAAAATGTTGGTGTTGCCAACTTGAAGAATAAAAGCTGATCAAATTAGGCTTTAAATAATTCCTGTCACGAATGGGTTAAAAGCACCTAACCAGAAATCAGTAAATTATCATTGTTATCATTATGCTCTGAATTGCCCATTTTGAGAGTGGACTCCAGAACTTCTACATGGATTCTCACTACAAAATGGAGTACATGATCCTTAAAACCCATCCCTCAAAGTGTTGATCTCCATTCCTTTACATTTAGAAGTATTATGGGGTTTTCAATTCCAGTGGTGCTGCCACACTGCACCTGTTTGTAAAGGATTCACTGCAGATTTTCATCAGACATACATGTAAGAGCATTGCATGAAGATGTTCAGGATGTACCGTTAGGGGGCCAACTTCCCCTTGAACTTTACAACAGACTGTGTAAGATGAAGAGTTTCTGTGATGCAAAATCAGAATTTTCCTTCCAGTTTCCTTTAAAATCAAAGATTTCCCAAAAGGGTTCCATCATGTATGCGGTGGTCAAGAATATGGCAGGTTAATTTGCATATTATTTGCATATCATATCCATATATTTGCATACTAAATGAATAGCAATCAGGGAAGAAAAAAAAATTGTTCCCTATGCACAACAAAGTTCTACATGTACTCATATATATGTGTGATATGAAATACAAACAAATTTAAAGTGCTGTATGCTTTTTATAAAAAAAAAGTTTACCAGCAAAATGTGAACAGTGCATCATGGGAAGGCTTACTTTTTATACTTCATGAAAAACAAACAGTACACTTTCTCCGGAGTCCTCAAAAATAATTTTACTTCCGAGTCCCGACCACCCCTCTACATTTGCTGCTTGTTTTTCTTCTCTGTAACATATATTCCAAAAGGAAATTTCCAGTCTTTTATGTTTTATAAGAGAGTGTGTTAGAATATTCTCTTCCAAGTTGTTTCAATTGCACATATAAACCAGTCATTCCTTCTAAACGACTAGTTTTTATCTCCTTAAATATCTTCAAATATCCAGCTTTGTTCAAAGCCTCTCAAGACCGACCCTGCCCTTTCTCATACTACACAATACCTTCTACTGCTTCAAAGAACCTTGGGATGAATTGAGAACACTTCAAAAGAATGACGTTGTCACTTTTAATCGGATCATGAAACCCATAATTAAGAAATGGCTCTCTCTAATTTTATCAAAAGACTACATCCTTTTCCTTTGAAGCACATAATTACAATTGGTTGTACTTTCTATGTCATTGTACATCTTCCACTTGGATAGGATAGGCCTACAATGTGTACAGGATTCTGTTGGCATACCTCACATGAATTTCTGTATGTGGGTGTAAGGGAATTTTTCTTTGTCATCTCTAAATAAAAAGTTTATACACATCCAAGAGGCCCACAGTATCAGGAAAATTAAGAAGAAATAGATCAGTTTCATACTTTAAAAAATCAAGGACTTCATGGCATAATGTCCTGTGACAGTATTCAATTCAACAAGCAAACTAATCAGTATTTTGTTCAGCATTTGACAAGATTAAGTAAACTGGCTCAACTGATGTTTCAACTGAATATAACAGTTGGTTTAAGTATTTCATCTTAGCCAAAATCTTCATAAAATATTCATATTTCTGACTCAAATATACGAAAACTGAATACTGACTCTGACAATGTCAAAAGAAATTTGTGCAAATGCATTCAAATCTATTGATCATACTATTACCCTAGCAGTGAACTATTCAACAAACTGCTATAGATTTACACTGTACAGTGACGATTCATCACTGATCGGTTTGTTGCCATGTTTGGCAAGCACCCAGCAGATTTCAAACAGAAGTATTTTTTTTCTTACAATGTACCTACATGCACAGACAATACAACACAACGCCATATATCACATTGGGTATGTTCAACGGAACAACACGGTCAAACCTTTTTTTAGCCTGGATGGGATTCAGTCATACGAAACATGATTCACAACTTTATTGCACAGCTGCTTTTTGTTGTTGTTGTGCTTTTTGCCACTATCATAAAGAAAAGTGACCCGACCCTCAATAATGGTACCTAAAGGTCAATGCCAGATTTCCTTGGCCTCTTGCCCAGTTTCAAATAAATCATCTTTTATTACTCATTACCTACAGATAACGAAAGAAAAACTGAAAAATATATACTAACAGCTGTTTTATAGCAACGCTATTACATAAGGAATAGACATGACCTGATCTACTTGTTACATAATGGTCATTTTATATTGAACCTGGCCTCTAGTTCTACATATATTACTCATATAAATATAGCACAGGGGTAATAATCATTCATCAACTTGTCAGTAATCAATGCTTAAATGTCACGTAGAGTGTATGAAGTAATACCAAATTTTAAAAGAAACTACAAGCTAACTAAAAGTCTATAAGGCAGCTTTAATAGAGAAATGGAGTTGGGAATTCAAACAATACAGACAAAAAATATAGTTATTTATGTGCCTTTTAGCACAATGCTGCTTAGGTAAGCTATCTACATGGGTAAATGTTGGAAACAATATATCCCAACAACAGAAAAAATTCTAAGATTTGATATTTTAAGAAAGAAGATTTTTTTGTACTTTGTGATAAGGTATAATTTTTTTTAAAATAATTGTTATCACAAAATTTTTGTGGTGGGGGGGGGGGGGGGGGTGTCCTGTCCCCTTGAGTACTAAGCTTGAGATAGCATTAACTTTCCCACATTGTATAGTGGACACATTATTAGCATTTCAAAGGAGAGAAGAAATGGTTGCATACGCTTGTACTGTTTATAATCAGAGGACTTGACTTGGCTATATCATGACTTCATCTGTTATATTCACATGATCTTCGGCCAAATTTTACCCTTCTTTTCTGAAGGTGGACCTCACCATGCAAGAACAGGCTACTACCTGTATAACCAGTTTATCTCATTTCTACAACTCATGCTTCATGTTCAACAATAATGCTTTGAGAAGATTCTCATGTTCCTAAATTTAAGAAGAAAAGTTAATATGAAGTAATCCATTTCTTTTCCCATAAACATTGGACAAAAAGGGTAAAAACAAATTAAAAAAAAAACTTTTAAAAATATTATACCTTTTCCTTGGCTTCAACTATGCATCAAATAAACACTTCCAAGAAAGCTAGCATAAAATTTGTTAGCATTACAAGGATAAAAAAACCCCACAAGTTACAAAAGCGTCAAAAAGGATAACATGCAGGACATACAGCCATAAAGGATATATTAAACCATGGACTTACAATACGCAACTGCTTAAAAGTAGTGCATTCAGAGGAAAAGAATTAGTCCATGGTTATATTGAGTAAAATTGCATATTTTCATCTTATACATACACTATATACATTGCATAGGTATAATTTTTTACTATCTGTAAAAATGATAACAATATGTCAATTTTAAAGAATTTCCCTTTGAAAATACAGATTGAATGAAGAGTGAGGGAGTGGGGAAGGTGAAGGGAGGGGAACGTTGGCTCAGTCATCAACGATAGATACAAGTAACAAAGGGGGGGAAAATGCTTACCTCCAAAACACAATAATAAGAGAGAGTATCTCCAAGTAAGTCCACCAAAAATCCTCAAACATCCACGGAGTATCCAAACACATTTCTTATCACCTAAAGATCACACCACGATCGTACAGAGTGCATGTACTATGATGAAAGGAAGCGTTAATGTTGGACCAATCCTGCATGAGCGTGACAAAGTCAACGGAGCAACAGCACGTTCAACGTGAATGAGTCGCAAGGTTTCCCTCACCCTTTTCCTGGTGGATTCCAAATTCTCTGTTCCCCTCTCACTCTGTCTCTACGTCACTGTCTCTCTCTTGTCCTTTCCTTTCCACTCTCAGATGGACTGTCTCTTCTCTCTCTATTCTTCCTGTCTCTCTTTGAGGCTCTATTTCTGTCTTCCCTCTTTCTTTCTCTCACACACAACATACAGAAATACATACACATCACTATCATCATCATCTGCACCTCTCTTCCTCTCTCCTTCCTTTATCCAGCTACGGATGCAGGATTTTTAAATAGAGGAGGCGCAGATGGCAAATTTGAAAATAGAGGGGGCACAGACAACAATTTTCTTAGATATAGCTATATTAACATATATGTTCAATGTGCGATTCTCCAAAAAAAAAAAAAAAAAATGGAGGGCGCATGCACCTCTTGCATCCCCGCCTGGATCTGCTACTGCTTTATCTATCTATATTCCATATTTTTCTCCTGCTCTCTTTTCCTGAATCTGTATGAGTGCCCCTCCCTTCTCTCTCTAGTCTCTACATACATTTATACAGAAGTTCTTTCTCTGACTAGCTTGGGTAAATCATGCTATGCACTGGTCACGCTGTGCAGTGTTTGAGTGGCTACTCCCGACCTGTTCTGCAAACTCACATGTGGTCACATTTGATATATCATGCTTTGAAGAAACTTGAATTTTAATAAACAAACCTATATTTTATTACCACTTTAATCCCAAACCGCCCCGTCAAACTAAATACTGCCTGGTCAATCGACCAACATAGGCCTACACCATTCCCAATATCAATCTCATTTACTGACTTCACCACCCAAATATGATGCTCTAATATGAACTTCACCATTATTGATGAATCACACTTTAATAGTAAGTTTTGTTATTGCTGAATACATCAGATTGATCCATAGATTTTGTAGTGAAAGTTGTTTTCCAGTCTTTGATATAGACCTACTATTTTTCTAAAGCTTTACATTTTAGTATGACAAACAATGATTGTCACTATGAACATGACCGACAAAGAAAGTGGACAAAATAAACAACCTCTCATTCTACCCTTCACAATGGTTCTGGTAGTGAAAAGAACATCCCTTCACAGCTATTATGTTTAATCATGTAGTTCCAGGTGAATATGCATGTTACACCTGTTCCGCATATTTCAGATAATAGCAGTGAAGGGATGTTCTTTTGACTACCAGAACCATTGTGAAGAGTAGAATGAGGGGTTGTTTATTTTGTCCGCTTTCTTTGTCCAGTGGAGTGGAGTGTAAGAATTTACACAGAGACTCGGCTTGAGTGTTGAATCCTCAAGCAAGGTCGAACACTGCGATGAGGGTAACTGTGATCGTGTCTATACGGAAACAAAAAAGGCGAGTTCAACACGGCCTGCAGATCATGAACGGAAGTAGAATTGTGATGACTTGCCTAGTTCGCCCAATGACCTCGGTCAGTGGGTTCAACGCAGCTTTCTGTTTACACACGAAAAAATTGGTGAGTCTGACTCAGCTCGCGGATCGAAACCTGCAATTCTGGCAGATCAATAGAGCGGTGTTCAACACGGTCACACCGATCCTGTTTACATGACATACAATTGCCGTGTTGAGCACGGGTCGTATGTTGAACCCCCGAGCCGAGTCACTGTGTAAACACGGTACATGGTTGATTTACTCAGCAGTGTTTGAATGGCTTGACATGAAAGCAATGTACTGGTTGCAAGATAATACCAGGGGACCTAAAACTTTACGCCTCTTACAAGAGACCATGATTGAGAAAGGGTGATTTGCCAGTATACTGACTCATCTCAGATTTGGCCTACTGAGTTTCCAACAACACTAATTGCTTGGAGCCTTGTACTTGAGTGTAAGGGGCTAGGGGAATGTTATATGGAAATCATGATTTTTTTATATTATATCTGACAGAGAAATACAGTGTATAATACCAAACCGGAGATTAATTATACATCAAGGTGCAAGGGAAAGGAATGTGAAGAAAGAAACAAGAGAGAGAGAGAGAGAGAGAGAGAGGGGGGGTGGAGGCAAAGACAGAGAGAAGAGGAGAGGAGAGGAGAGATGAGAGGGAGAGGGGAGAGATGGGGAGAGATGGAGAGGGGAGGGCGAAAGGGGAGGAGAGAGATGACGAAGAACAGTGGAAGGGGAAAGGGGAAGGGAGAGAGGAGGAGAGAGAGGAGACACAGAGAGAGGCAAATGCAGAGAGGAGAGAGAGGGGGGGGGAGAGGAGAGAGAGAGGGGGGAGAGGGGAGGGGGGAGGGGAGAGGAGAGGAGAGAGTAGAGGGATGTCATATGAAGGTAGGGGGGATCAGCAAATGACATTCATGACATCATGACTAAGGAAGATTGCTAAATGCAGTGACAGAGTTCATGAACACATTAAAGGGAAATTCCACCCCAGAAGTCTCACTGTTTCAATAAAAGGAGATGAATTTGAAAAGCATTTTAAAAAAGAAATGAGCAAAATCGGTCAAAGAATCAGAAAATGACATTCATTTACATCTTCTAGTAAATGGCTCTGCAAATTGGCAAGGATGATGACATCCTATGCGAGCAGCTCTCCATTCAATTTGTACGTGAAATTTCACGTTTTCTCAATTTTCTTGGAAGTTACACATTTTTCAACCCCCACAGTCAATGTATGCTCAGAAGAATTGCTTTTTACATAACATACTTGGACTATGGGGTGAGAAAATCTGTAACTTCCAAGAAAATTGAGAAAATGTGAAATTTCATGTACAAAGTGAATGGAGAGCTGCTCGCATATGATGTCATCAGTGTTGCCAATTTGCAGAACCGTGAGTAATTTAGTAGAAAATGTAAATGAGTGTAATTTTCTTATTCTCTGACAGATTTTGCTCATTTCATTTTTGAAATGCTGTTCAAATTTAACTCATTTTATTGAAAAGTGAAACTTCTGGGGTGGACTTTGCCTTTAAAGGTATGTGTTAACTCTGAAAACAACATGATGCAAAGCTTATGAAGGTGCTATGGGGATAGAACTTACAGAAAGCATAGTTACTACAAAAATCATTAAAAAATTTTAAGCATTCTTTGTTCCATCAACATTTCTTACAAGCTTTTGTATTTAGCTGCAAACAATATATTATAAAGCCAGCTCTTTCAAATGGTTGCACTTCACAAAGTTAATTTTCAGTAATCAACTTTTGCTGAATAAAAAAAACTTGTAGGTACCTATATGGCACTTATCTTTGTTAGATGTTGAATTGTCACTTGAAGCATAATTATCATAGCTGTGCCATTAACACAAATAACTCCTTCTTCTCACACTTTATAAAACTTATTTTATTATTTAAAACTTTTCATCTTTCTTTATAGTATTGTGGATTTTCTCTCTATCTCTCTCTCCCTCTTTTCTTCTCTCTTTTTCCTTCTCTCTCTTTCTTTCACTCTTTTTCTCACCTCATTCTCTCTATCTCCCTCTCTCTATATCTCTCCCCCTCTTTCTCCTCTCTCCTCTCTCCTCTCTTTCTTTCCCCTTATATATATATATATATATCTCTCTCTCTCTATTTCTTGCCAAGATATATTTTTCTTACTTCCAAACACACTTTTTTTCAATCTCTTCCAGCCCCTTTCTACAACACCTCTACAGCTATATACAGTACATAACCCATGTCGCATTTCATTTCATGTTATCTTCATGCAAGTGCAGTACACTCTCTCAAGTACATAACGGAACAGGAGTTTGGGACAAGTAGCAGGTCTTCCTGTCTGTTCCTAATGTAACCTATGTCCCCATTCACACTATAAGAGAGTAACTTTAATCTTGTCATTTTGCTCTCATACTACAAGAAGATCAAGTTTTGTCTTCTCTAAGAACAGGTATCCTGGGCTTATTGTATTCATTTTATTGATCAATAAAAGGTGATTTATAAAAAAAATATAATTTTTCCCTCTCCACTGCCTTCTTTGATAAAACCCCCGACAAACTGACCATTTGAATGATCAAACAACAGTGATATAAAAAACTAGTGTATACTTTTTAAGACAATGTGAATATAACAACTAGCTATTGTATAAACAGCTAGTTTATACAACAGTTTATGGAAAAAAACGGATTATCAGTAACAACCACCACATTTCTATGATAAATTTGCTCTCAGCCAATCAGGTGCAAAGATTTCAGTAGCTTTTAACAGTTATTGCAACTTGTTATTGATAACAAGTTTTATGAAATGATGCCCTGAACTTTTATGATTTTAAGTGTGAATGGGGCCAAATCTTCATCATTCTCCAGCAAGCTTCCTCTCTTGGGGATAAAACATGAGCAAGATTCTATGTAACACTACCCTCTCTCATGACAGACATACTAACATACATCCTATACACTCCCCATAGTTAAAGGGAATGTATAATTGTGGGAAAGGGAAAACAGTTATTGTGAGCTTTCAAATTATTTTTCATTTTATTTAGGAAGAAAAAATCATATTAGAAATGTCCCCTGAAAAGGATTGTTCTTCAAATGTCCTGACATTCATATGTAAAAAAACAGCCAAAATGTTCGGGGCCGAACATTTGTATGTAGTCCCATACACGCATTTCTGTGTGCAGTGCATGTGACTCTCAGCAGAATTGAGTTAATTTCTTATCATTTTGGAGATTCCAAAACCTCACAGCATACAACAATTCTTAAGTGCTTTATAATCAACATTTCTCAATCACTTTGAGACAATTTCTTTCACAATTCTATCTCACGACCATGCAGAACTTGCTTTTATCTTTAAAGTCTATGCATGTAATGTAGTTCTGTACAAAGAATATCTTGCATTTG
Organism: Echinometra lucunter; assembly: GCA_029962745.1. Taxonomy (NCBI): domain Eukaryota; kingdom Metazoa; phylum Echinodermata; class Echinoidea; order Camarodonta; family Echinometridae; genus Echinometra; species Echinometra lucunter. The sequence continues at coordinate 10,596,846 of CM057163.1, forward strand.
TTGTCGCCCATATTCTATTCATTCAGTTAAACCCACAACAACAAAAAAACAGTGTATTTAACAAAGAAGAACTATAAAGACTTCAGTCTTGATTTCTTCAATTTTGAACAATCTTCTCAGGTTTGGCTACTCATAGAACCAGAATATAGACCAAATTGCTCAACCTGTTGAATAGGATCTGATTTTTTTGAAAAACTTGATTTTTTTCCCCCACAGAATCAAGCCCAAATTATCTTGGACTGATCCTAATTTAATGAGTAAAAGGAAACAAATTAGTACAGAAAGTATACAGTAATGACGTAGCTGAGGTTTACGGTAATGCGGTAATGCTTGCCAGACCCTGCCTATAGTGGCCATCCAAGGGAAACAAACATGTGATCTTTACAGACAGGAGGCTGCTACAGACAGGTTCTCAAACACATAATTCATCTCCATTGGAATCTATATTAGCGGTCTCTATAGGAAGGTGGTTGCTAGAAAGGTGGCCCCAAAGTATGTGGCTAGTCTGTATGCACAGACCCTAATTACATTCAATAAGAATACATTGCATTTTGAGTGTGTAAGCCTGGCCTATGCACAGACCCTAATTACATTCAATATGAATACATTGCATTTTGAGTGTGTAAGCCTGGCCTATGCGCAGACCCTAATTACATTCGATATGAATACATTGCATTTTGAGTGTGTAAGCCTGGCCTACGTGCCTAACCATGTCCAGGAGGCTATATTTTTATCTGCAGCCTAGATTGAGGCAGGCAAAGGTAAACCTTTTGGCAAAAATGTGGAAAAAACGCCTGGAGAAGTAAGGCTAGCAATGAACGCACGCTATAAATCTGGCAGCTCTTCGTAATGGCGTATTGGTTATGCTCTCTGATTATGCATCAGAAACTTAATATGTGTCCGATTCTCACTCTGGATTTTTCTTTTCTTTTTCTTTTTGTTTTCTTTTTTTTGGTAACTATGGTGTTTATTCCATTAAGAAAAGAGTAAAATTTGATTTTCACATTTGAAATTCATTTCTGATATGAAATCATTGGTAATAATGGCGTTTATTTAGTCAAAATTATTCGAGTATTGTACCACATTCTAACAGTTGAATATTCTTCAATCAAGTCACTGATGATATTAAAACCCCAATCTGTGCCGCAGAAGAAAATATTGTGTCCAGGAGCAGCTAAAGTATACAACCCTGTAGAGCTCAGTCAGTCTTACATTCATACCATTGTGTATTGACTGACCAGGTTTGTGCATGCAAACTAGAATGTGGCCATCGCAAAACTGCACTTTCACTTCATTCCATAGCTAGTTTCCATGGCAATGGGGGGGGGGGGGGAGGTTGTCATGGATTGATGTGGTTAGACGTCACACAAGTAAACTAACATGAATCATACCAAAAGCAAAGATCTACGTATTCAGGCCCTCAGGGTGACTGCGTATCAAAAGTATCACACCCCAAAAAGAAAACCACATGAAGCATGTGTTCTGGGTAAGTTTATCTTCTTTACATAAATTGATATTACTTGGTCATAATACATTCAGTTATCTTCATTCTCTTTCATTATTACACATGATAGAGTCCCTTTTCTCAAACTCAAATGTCTATGAATTATTTTTAGTTTATCAATAAATGAAGAAATCAGTTTAAAAAACCCACATATTTCCAAATGTTTTAGCATAAATGTACAATTTTTCAGTCGCTACATACCTTGAAATATCCAATATTATGATATTTTTTTTAAAAAGGTAGAGTTGAGTGGCCTTGTTCATAAGTGTACTTATTCAAATTAGTATTCATCACAAACTTTCATTCCCTATCCCATAATGTTGTTGAAGTTCTTGGGAAAAAATAACAAAATTATCTGCAACTGCTATTTTTGTAGATGTACATAGATATCATATTCATTTTCCCCAGGGATTTTCTAGTAGGTTTTATAGATTTTCAAATTGATTGATTGATTTTTTGTAAATCCCTAAAAATAAAATGAAATGAAATTAATGAAAATAAATATCGATTGCCAAGTTTTTACAATTCAACAGTACGTTTATTCTCAGAATGAATGAGTAATTATAAAAACGGAAGCTGAATGGTTCCTGAATATTACATTCTGATTACCAACTTGATCATGGTTGAATCTGAAGAATACAACCTTGTATGATATGGCCAATAGATGGCAGCAGATCAGTCCAGCAAGTAATGTGCTATTGATCTATGGATTCACAGTCAAGACTTGAAGGGTTGTCCAATCAAAAACATTTGACCAAATATCAATTTCATATTGGATGAATAACTGCACAGAAGTTTAGCAAACATCTAAACACACAATATCAAGTTTGCTTTAATTATTTGTGGTTTTATGGTATTCCTGTAGGCATGCAGATGCTCACTTGAAACTGATCCTGAGAGTTTTATCATTCTCAATTTTACTCAAGTACAACAGATGTAAAAATATGTATTTTCTGATTAATTTCTATTCAAATAAGGTTATTAATTTGGTTTCATATCAATGTTTATTCAGTTCACAAAACAAAGGAGAAAGAAGAGAAAACAAAGTAATGTTCATATCACTACATCTGGCAATTTTTATAATTTAAAAACCAAAATAGCATATGGTTCATTGAATTGTTTGTCTTTCAAGCAATTTAAAATGTTTTTGTTGTCAGAAAATTTTAATGCAAACTGAAACTCATTTCCACTTTAACCACTTAGAAACCATTAGATTTAAGTCCAGAATGTGAAGTGTATTTTGAAGGGGTTGAATCTAAAGAAAATTTTGGCTCAGGAATTATGAGGCATGACTTTTGGGAGTGGCATAAATTGCCACCAGACAAACATATCTTCTGCTAAGCAAAATATAAGCTTTATTGCTTGTGCAAATATATACATATATACTCTCAATTCACATAAAAGCTTGATTACACAATGATTACACAATGGTTAAAAATTTTTTGATAAATGATCGAGAATAGAATTCTAAGAACAATAACATTAAAAATTTGATGATTTTCACTCGAAATCAATGCATTATGGCAAACTATTTGTCATTTGTCAAGGGTTGACCTAAAACTTTGAGTATGAAGTATGACGTAGATGTGGTTCAATAGCTTCATGCATTGCAGTTGGGGGGTGCACGCTAAACTGTACAATATGTATTATACCTTATGCGCATTTTGCTAGAATTGCGCGACAAGGTAACCACAATGACGTCATTGTGGGTACCCACTGAAACTGGGACACAGCTGAGGGGCCAAATATAGGCTGAAATCTTACAATATTTTGGGTTTTTCTTGGCAACATGACTTTTTTAAAACTTTAGGCAGATGATTTTCTGCTAATAAAATCATGCTCTTTTACATGAAGAAACATTGTTTCAGCATTGGGTGCCCTCTTTAAAAGATGAATTCATGCCTTCCTGGGTCTGAAGATGGTACAGTAAGGCATTTTGCCACATATGTCAACATGCAGCACAAGCATCATCGTTCTTCGACACACCACATTGGAAAAACACACACTTCATTGCCATGGTAACTTGTTCCAAGTGTCTGCGCCCAAGGAAAGAACGGAAATAGCTCCTATGGCTGCAGCCAGCTCCTAGTTTGAAGGCACAAACCCTTGATCAATAGGTGAACTTCATAAAAACAAGCCATGCACTGAAAGAATATAGAATGCTCCTAAGATTATAGGACCTGTACTAGAGCTGATCACAGTCACAAACTAGATGCAAGTAAATACTAGTTGCAAGTAAATATGTTTCATAAAACTTGTTATCAGTAACAACTGCCACATTGCTATGACAAATCTGCTCTCAGCTAATCAGATGCAAGGATTTCAGTAGCTTACAACAGCTACTGCAACTTCTTTTAGGAAACGGGGCCCTGATCTTTGAGGCCGAGGACTGAATGAAGCAGGCCCTATACTGACACACAGCTAGTACATGTACTTCTTCTTCTTCTACTTCTGTTTGAATTTATTTGTCAATTAGTCACAAGTTACTATTTTGCCACTCACTGTAAGTTTTCATTTCTATATCTTAATTTACATAAAAATGTTAATTAAATGAATATTTTAAAGGTTTTTCCCCCTTTTTCTCATGATTTTTAAAGAACAAACTGTAAATGAGATAGATTTGGATGAGACAGCCTAGTTGTACCTGCGCTTATTGCTTTTAAGCAGCCAATATCATCTCTGCCTACACAAATGTACATTGTACCTCAAACTCACCCCCACCCTTGTCAACATGCTATCTTACCAGTCTATAAGTTATATTAACCTAGTATTAACCCAGGCTAGACTTCACTCAAGACACAATTTGCTCTCGTAAAGTGCTATTACCAATACGAGGGTCTGTGCTAAGACTAGCCAGAAATCAGAAAGTAAACTTAAAGGCTACGCTTTAGGGTTTATGAAGATTATAAAAAGTAATACAGCCTGTGGTTTCAGACTAGCAAACTTCTTCTTTCAATGGGGGCTGGGGATAAGGGAAGGGGGGGGGGGGGGGTCACAAAACGAACCGACAAGCTCTGACTGCTTAGCAACCATGGCCTTTGTCATGTGACTGCCGGGTAGGATGTCGTGTAAATTGATAGTAATCAAGTTTTGATCCTTTGCACGTGGTTCAAGCATGGTTACAGTATCAGGGGAGCTATTCCAGTACGACAGACTGCAAGCATCAAATATCATGAGCTGAACTGCGTAACACTTCACCCACTGAATCAATTTTTAGGAAAAATAATGAAAAATTGTATTTCTTAATATAACTTTGTTTATACAGTGGTATCTCGATATACCAAACTCCTCCGGACCAAGGAATACCTCTTTCTGTCGAATTCTATTGAAACCATGTTATATTAGGACTAAAAAACAACAAATACAAAGAAGGGGGACCAGAAAATTTACCTTGTTATAGCAAGAGTTTGTTATAACAGTGTTTTTTATGATGAGGTTCCACTGTAGTCTAATTCCTATTTTCTTAACCATTCTCCTGGACATATATTCTTATACATTTTTTCCTATTCTACACAGAATGAAGCATTCTCCTCGTAGAAATACCCTTTTAACCTTCTGACAAGTACCAGCCAAATCCTAAACATCCATTGCCAGAAATTAGAGCAATTACATGTAAGTGTTAGCTTCTACACTGGGTTTGTACCAAGCCGCATCAATTTTGCAGTGTTTTCATAATTATTGGAATTGATTTTTAATTAATAATTGAAACAGAGTGTTTGCCTTTTCATAGATGTTATGATGAGCTGAACCTATTTTCATTGCCACTCTCCTGGAAAATTAATCTGACTTTTTTTTTCTGTTCTAAACAGAATGAAATATTATCCAAGTAGAAATACACTTTTAACCTTCTGATAAGTACAAGCCATATCCTAAACATCCACTGCCAGAAATTAGAGCAACAGCCTTTACAGAGAATAATCATTAGTTATTAATTGCTATTTGGGTTATTAGAGCATAATAGGCTAATGTAATTATTGATCAATTTAATAACTGATCCAATTGGACGATTAGGCAATGAGCATAACCCAATTTCAAAACAGCTCATAGTGATATCTTTGAACACTCAAAGTACACAGGACCATGGGAATTTCTTAACATTATTACACAATCAATTTCTAATATCTAATAGCACAGCGAAAATTGCATTTATCAACTTCCTATTGAATAATTAACCTCCTGGCTACTGAAACCAGATGCTCCCTGTGTTAAGCCTATGGGAACGAAAACAATTCAGTACTCACCAGGCTTTTTATACAACTGCATAATAACTCTTCCTACTGATCTTACAAAAAAAGTTATATGTATAGTAATGAAAAAGATGATACTATCGGTTGCCTGGCAGAAGGGAACGAGCGCTCTTGACAGGCAAAAGGGAACAAAGAGATATGCGGTCAAATATTGAGATGTTCTGAGAAATCTATGAATAATCATTTCAAGAAATTTATGCCAGATTTATTGTGGAATGTTCTTGAAGTACTGGTAGTTATTCATAGATTTCTTAAAATAGCTCAGTGTTTGACCACATGCCTCTTCGTTCCCTTTTGCCAGTCAAGGGTGCTCGTTCCCTTCTGCTGGGCAACCGACGAATTACAATGACATTTAGCGACTAATCTCACAATGATCTTTGTCTTTGAATGAAACTGAATATAAAATTAATCTGATGTGTTAAGATGTACATAACGATCCTAAATGTACTTCTGACAAAGAGATATATATCAACAAATTTTTTGTAGTTAATCATCTAAGAACATGATTGGAAAAAAAAATAACTATGCAAGACATACAGGCACATGTATTATTTCTGAAAAAAAATTACAAGATAAATATCATATTTAGCTTGAAACTGAAAGGAAAGAATTCTGTCCTTGTTGCAATTACCAAGGAAAGAAAAAGCATGCTCTCTCTGAGTCTCAGCAAAAATTGGATCAATTTCCTAAACAGGCAGATTAAGGCTTCTGTTGGCAGTATCTGTTCCGCTCTAGGAGGAAAAAACAAGTTGAAGAGGAGCTAAATTTGACTTGAACTTTTTCATGACATCCCTTCACAGCTACCATAGCTAGGCAGCAGACTCAATGTTGAATTGAGCGCTAAGTTCAGAAAAAGCACTATGAGCATCCCAGCTATATATAGCGCTATACATACCAATACAAATAACCATTATGCAAATATCAGTCCAAATGAACATTTGTACATCTGCCT
>CM057163.1:10604048-10702417 GCA_029962745.1 Echinometra lucunter
TTCTTGCCATCACATAACTTTCTTACTTCCAAACACACTTTTTTCAATCTCTTCCAGCCATGTGGTGTTGCAGAAATAACCCATGTCTACTTTGCATTTCATTTCATGTTATCTCCATATAAGTGCAGCACACTCTCTCAAGTACGCAACGGAACAGGAGTTTAGGACAAGTAGCAGGTCTTCCTGTCTGTTCCTAAATGTAACCTATGTCCTCATTCACACGATAAGAGAGTAACTTTAATCTTGTCATTTTGTTCTCATACTACAAGACGATCAAGTTTTTTCTTCTCTAAGAACAGGTATCCTGGGCTTATTGTATTCATTTTATTGATCAATAAAAGGTGATTTATAAAAAAAGATAATTTTTCCCTCTCCACTGCCTTCTTTGATAAAACCCCCGACAAACTGACCATTTGAATGATCAAACAACAGTGATATAAAAAACTAGTGTATACTTTTTAAGACAATGTGAATATAACAACTAGCTATTGTATAAACAGTTAGTTTATACAACAGTTTATGGAAAAAAACGGATTATCAGTAACAACCACCACATTTCTATGATAAATTTGCTCTCAGCCAATCAGGTGCAAAGATTTCAGTAGCTTTTAACAGTTATTGCAACTTGTTATTGATAACAAGTTTTATGAAATGATGCACTGAACTTTTATGATTTTAAGTGTGAATGGGGCCAAATCTTCGTCATTCTCCAGCAAGCTGCCTCTCTTGGGGATAAAACATGAGCAAGATTCTATGTAACACTACCCTCGCTCATGACAGACATACTAACATACATCCTATACACTCCCCATAGTTAAAGGGAACATATAATTGTGGGAAAGGGAAAACAGTTATTGTGAGCTTTCAAATTATTTTCATTTTATTTAGGAAGAAAATCATATTAGAAATGTCCCCTGAAAAGGATTGTTCTTCAAATGCCCTGACATTCATAATATGACAAAAAAACAGCTGAAATGTTCGGGCCAAACATTTGTATGTAGTCCCATACACGCATTTCTGTGTGCAGTACATGTGACTCTCGGCAGAATTGAGTTAATTTCTTATCATTTTGGAGATTCCAAAACCTTACAGCATTCAACAATTCTTAAGTGCTTTATAATCAAGATTTCTCAATTACTTTGAGACAATTTCTTTCACAATTCAATCTCACGACCAGAACTTGCCTTTATCTTTAAAGTCTATGCATGAAATGTAGTTCTGTACAAAACATATCTTGTATTTGTTGTGGCCCATATTCTACTCATTCAGTTAAACCAATAAAAAAACCAACAGTGCATTTAACAAAGAAGAACTATGAAGACTTCAGTCTTGATTTCTTCAATTTTGAACAATATTCTCAGGTTTGACTACTCGTAGAATCAGAATATAGACCAAATTGCTCAACCTGTTGAATATGATCTGATTTTTCAGAAAAACTTGATTTTTTTCCCCTACAGAATCAAGCCCAAATTATCTTGGACTGATCCTAATCTAATGAGTAAAAGGAAACAAATTAGTACAGAAAGTAAATAGAGTAATGATGTAGCTGACGTTTACGGTAATGCGGGAATGCTTGCCAGACCCTGCCTATAGTGGCCATCCAAGGGAAACAAACATGTGATCTTTACAGACAGGAGGCTGCTACAGACAGGTTCTCAAATACATAATTCATCTCCATTGGAATCCATATTAGCGGTCTCTATAGGAAGGTGGTTGCTATAGAGAGGTGGCCCCAAAGTATGTGGCTAGTCTGTATGCACAGACCCTAATTACATTCAATAAGAATACATTGCATTTTGAGTGTGTAAGCCTGGCCTACGTGCCTAACCATGTCCAGGAGGCTATATTTTTATCTGCAGCACAGATTGAGGCAAGCAAAGGTAAACCTTTTGGCAAAAATGTGGAAAAAAACGCCTGGAGAAAGTAAGGCTAGCAATGAACGCACGCTATAAATTGTTTTGGAGCGATCGTTCTGGCAGCTCTTCGTAATGGCGTATGGTTATGCTCTCTGATTATGCATCAGAAACTTAATATGTGTCTGATTCTCACTCTGGATTTTTCTTTTCTTTTTCTTTCTGTTTTCTTTTTTTGGTAACAATGGTGTTTATTCCGTTAAAAAAAGAGTAAAATTTGATTTTCAGGTTTGAAATTCATTTCTGATATGAAATCATTGGTAATAATGGCATTTATTTAGTCAAAATTATTCGAGTATTGTACCACATTCTAACAGTTGAATATTCTTCAATCATGTCGCTGATAATATCAAAACCCCAATCTGTGCCGTAGAAAAAAATATTGTGTCCAGGAGCAGCTAAAGTATACAACCCTGTAGAGCTCAGTTAGTCTTACATTCATACCATTGTGTATTGACTGACCAGGTTTGTGCATGGAAACTAGAATGTGGCCATCGCAAAACTGCACTTTCACTTCATTCCATAGCTAGTTTCCATGGCAATGGGGGGGGGGGGGGGAGGTTGTCATGGATTGATGTGGTTAGACGTCACACAAGTAAACTAACATGAATCATACCAAAAGCAAAGATCTACGTATTCAGGCCCTCAGGGTGACTGCGTATCAAAAGTATCACACCCCAAAAAGAAAACCACATGAAGCATGTGTTCTGGGTAAGTTTATCTTCTTTACATAAATTGATATTACTTGGTCATAATACATTCAGTTATCTTCATCCTCTTTCATTATTACACATGATAGAGTCCCTTTTCTCAAACTCAAATGTCTATGAATTATTTTTAGTTTATCAATAAATGAAGAAATCAGTTTAAAAAAACCCACATATTTCCAAATGTTTTAGCATAAATGTACAATTTTTCAGTCGCTACATACCTTGAAATATCCAATATTATGATATTTTTTAAAAAGGTAGAGTTGAGTGGCCTTGTTCATAAGTGTACTTATTCAAATTAGTATTCATCACAAACTTTCATCCCCTATCCCATAATGTTGTTGAAGTTCTTGGGAAAAATACCAAAATGATCTGCAACTGCTATTTTTGTAGATGTACATAGATATCATATTCATTTTCCCCAGGGATTTTCTAGTAGGTTTTATAGATTTTCAAATTGATTGATTTATTTTTTGTAAATCCCTAAAAATAAAATGAAATGAAATTAATGAAAATAAATATCAATTGCCAAGTTTTTACAATTCAACAGTATGTTTATTCTCAGAATGAATGAGTAATTATAAAAACGGAAGCTGAATGGTTCCTGAATATTACATTCTGATTACCAACTTGATCATGGTTGAATCTGAAGAATACAACCTTGCGTGATATGGTTGATAGATGGCAGCAGATCAGTCCAGCAAGTAATGTGCTATTGATCTATGGATTCACAGTCAAGATTTGAAGGGTTGTCCAATCAAAAACATTCAACCAAATATCAATTTTATATTGGATGAATAACTGCACAGAAGTTTAGCAAACATCTAAACACACAATATCAAGTTTACTTTAATTATTTGTGGTTTTATGGTATTCCTGAAGGCATGCAGATGTTCACTTGAAACTGATCCTGAGAGTTTTATCATTCTCAATTTTACTCAAGTACAACAGATGTAAAAATATGTATTTTCTGATTAATTTCTATTCAAATAAGGTTATTAATTTGGTTTCATATCAATGTTTATTCAGTTCACAAAACAAAGGAGAAAGAAGAGAAAACAAAGTAATGTTCATATCACTACATCTGGCAATTTTTATAATTTAAAAACCAAAATAGCATATGGTTCATTGAATTGTTTGTTTTTCAAGCAATTTAAAATCTCTTTGTTGTCAGAAAATTTTAATGCAAACTGAAACTCATTTCCACTTTAACCACTTAGAAACCATTAGATTTAAGTCCAGAATGTAAAGTGTATTTTGAAGGGGTTGAATCTAAAGAAAATTTTGGCTCAGGAATTATGAGGCATGACTTTTGGGAGTGGCATAAATTGCCACCAGACAAATATATCTTCTGCTAAGCAAAATATAAGCTTTATTGCTTGTGCAAATATATACATATATACTCTCAATTCACATAAAAGCTTGATTACACAATGATTACACAATGGTTAAAAAATTTTTGATAAATGATCGAGAATAGAATTCTAAGAACAATAACATTAAAAATTTGATGATTTTCACTCGAAATCAATGCATTATGGCAAACTATTTGTCATTTGTCAAGGGTTGACCTAAAACTTTGAGTATGAAGTATGACGTAGATGTGGTTCAATAGCTTCATGCATCGCAGTTGGGGGGCGCACGCTAAACTGTACAATATGTATTATACCTTATGTGCATTTTGCTAGAATTGCGCGACAAGGTAACCACAATGACGTCATTGTGGGTACCCACTGAAACTGGGACACAGCTGAGGGGCCAAATATAGGCTGAAATCTTACAATATTTTGGGTTTTTCTTGGCAACTTGACTTTTTTAAAACTTTAGGCAGATGATTTTCTGCTAATAAAATCATGCTCTTTTACATGAAGAAACATTGTTTCAGCATTGGGTACCCTCTTTAAAAGATGAATTCATGCCTTCCTGGGTCTGAAGATGGTACAGTAAGGCATTTTGCCACATATGTCAACATGCAGCACAAGCATCATCGTTCTTCGACACACCACATTGGAAAAACACACACTTCATTGCCATGGTAACTTGTTCCAAGTGTCTGCGCCCAAGGAAAGAACGGAAATAGCTCCTATGGCTGCAGCCAGCTCCTAGTTTGAAGGCACAAACCCTTGATCAATAGGTGAACTTCATGAAAACAAGGCATGAACTGAAAGAATATAGAATGCTCCCAAGATTATTGGACCTGTACTAGAGCTGATCACAGTCACAAACTAGATGCAAGTAATACTAGTTGCAAGTAAATATGTTTCATAAAACTTGTAATCAGTAACAACTGCCACATTGCTATGACAAATCTGCTCTCAGCTAATCAGATGCAAGGATTTCAGTAGCTTACAACAGCTACTGCAACTTGTTTTAGGAAACGGGGCCCTGATCTTTTGAGGCCGAGGACTGAATGAAGCAGGCCCTATTCTGACACACAGTTACTACATGTACTTCTTCTTCTACTTCTGTTTGAATTTATTTGTCAATTAGTCACAAATGACTATTTTGCCACTCAATGTAAGTATTCATTTTCATACCTTAATTTACATAGACATGTTAATTACATGAATATTTTAAAGGTTTCCCCCCCCCCCCTTTTCTCCTGATTTTTTAAAGAACAAACTGTAAATGAGATAGAATTGGATGAGACAGCCTAGTTGTACCTGCGCTTATAGCCATTAAGCAGCCAATATCATCTCTGCCTACACAAATGTACTTCATACTCACCTCCACCCTTGTCAACATGCTATCTTACCAGTCTATAAGTATGAACCTAGTATTAACCCAGGCTAGACTTCACTCAAGACACAATTTGCTCTTGTAAAGTGCTATTTCCCATATGAGGGTCTGTGCTAAGACTAGCCAGAAATCAGAAAGTAAACTTAAAGGCTACACTTTAGGGTTTATGAAGATTATAAAAAGTAATAGAGCCTGTGGTTTCAGACTAGCAAGCTTCTTTTTTCAATGGGGGCTGGGGATAAGGGAAGGGGGGGGGGGGTCACAAAACGACCGACAAGCTCAGACTGCTTAGCAACCATGGCCTTTGTCATGTGACTGCCGGGTAGGATGTCGCGTAAATTGATAGTAATCAAGTTGTGATCCTTTGCACGTGGTTCAAGCATGGTTACAGTATCAGGGGAGCTATTCCAGTACGATAGACTGCAAGCATCAAATATCATGAGCTGAACTGCGTAACACTTCACCCACTGAATTAAGTTGTAAGAAAAATAATGAAAAAATGTATTTCTTAATATAACTTTGTTTGTAAGTGGAATCTCGTTATACCAAACTCCTCCAGACCAAGGAATACCTCTTTCTGTCGAATTCTATTGAAACTATGTTATATTAGGACTAAAAAACAACAAAATACGAAGAAGGGGACCAGTAAATTTACCTTGTTATAGCAAGAGTTTGTTATAACAGTGCTTTTTATTATGAGGTTCCACTGTAGTTTAATTCCTATTTTCTTGATCTTTCTATTGGACATAAATTCTTATACATTTTTTCCTGTTCTACACAGAAATGATGCATTTTCCCAGTAGAAATACACTTTTAACCTGACAAGTACCACCCAAATCCTAAACACCCCATTGCCAGAAATTAGAGCAATTACACGAAAGTGTTAGCTTCTACACTGGGCTTGTACCAAGCTGCATCTATTTTGTGGTGTTTTCATAATTATTGGAATTGATTAATTAATAATTGAAACAGAGTTTTTCCCTTTTCATAGATGCTATGATGAGCTGAATTGCATAACACTTCACCCGCTGTATTAATTTTTAGGGGAAATAACAAAAAATTGTATTTTCTAATTTAAGTTTGTTTTAAATCCTATTTTCATTGCCACTCTCCTGGAAATTAATCCTACATTTTTTTTTTCTATTCTAAACAGAATGAAATGTTATCCAAGTAGAAATACACTTTTAACCTTCTGATAAGTACAAGCCATATCCTAAACATCCACTGCCAGAAATTAGAGCAACAGCCTTTACAGAGAATAATCATTAGTTGTCAATTGCTATTTGGGTTATTAGAGCATAATAGGCTAATGTAATTATTGATCAATTTAATAACTGATCCAATTGGACAATTAGGCAATGAGTATAACCCAATTTCAAAATAGCTCATGGTGATATCTTTGAACACTCAAAGTACACAGGACCATGGGAATTTCTTAACATTATTACACATTCAATTTCTAATATCTAATAGCACAGCGAAAATTGCATTTATCAACTTCCTATTGAATAATTAACCTCCTGGCTACTGAACCAGATGCTCCCTGTGTTAAGGCCTATGGGAATGGAAACATTCAGGACTCACCAGGCTTCTTATACAACTGCATAATAACTCTTCCAACTGATCTTACAAAAAAAATTATATGTATATAATGAAAAAGATGATACTAGTCGGTTGCCTGGCAGAAGGAACGAGCACCTCTTGACAGGCAAAAGGGAACAAAGAGATATGCGGTCAAATATTGAGATGTTCTGAGAAATCTATGAATAATCATTTCAAGAAATTTATGCCAGATTTATTGTGGAATGTTCTTGAAGTACTGGTAGTTATTCATAGATTTCTTAAAATAGCTCAGTGTTTGACCACATGCCTCTTCGTTCCCTTTTGCCAGTCAAGGGTGCTCGTTCCCTTCTGCTGGGCAACCGACGAATTACAATGACATTTAGCGACTAATCTCACAATGATCTTTGTCTTTGAATGAAACTGAATATAAAATTAATCTGATGTGTTAAGATGTACATAACGATCCTAAATGTACTTCTGACAAAGAGATATATATCAACAAATTTTTTGTAGTTAATCATCTAAGAACATGATTGGAAAAAAAAATAACTATGCAAGACATACAGGCACATGTATTATTTCTGAAAAAAAATTACAAAGATAAATATCATATTTAGCTTGAAACTGAAAGGAAAGAATCTGTCCTTGTTGCAATTACCAAGGAAAGAAATACATGCTCTCTCTGAGTCTCAGCAAAATGGGATCAATTTCCTAAACAGGCAGATTAGGCTTCTGTTGGCAGTATCTGTTCCGCTCTAGGAGGAAAAACAAGTTGAAGAGGAGCTAAATTGTCTTGAACTCTTTCATGACATCCCTTCACAGCTACCATAGCTTGGCAGCAGACTCAATGTTGAATTGAGCGCTAAGTTCAGAAAAAGCACTATGAGCATCCCAGCTTTATATAGCGCCTTATACATATCAATACAAATAACCATCATGCAAATAATATCAGTCCAAATGAACATTTGTACATCTGCCTCTTAGCAAATTCATGAGTGCTCTGAAACCAATCAATTTAAGTGATCCATTTACATAAATTGTTTACTATAAAGAGGAAAATTGCTCCAGAAATTGCTAAGAGTACCAATTGAAAGTAGATGTACATGCATCATTAACCCACTGACTCTGCAATGTCTGATCCCCATAGGTTTAATACAGGGAACGTATGATACTTGCAAGTATGGGTTAACCTCCGTAAGTGCTTCTGCATACAGTCAACTCTGCATAAGTCCGAGGTATATAAGATCGAAGAATTACCTAAAGTCGAAGGTCTGCACGTGGTCCCAGTTCCTTGATTTTCTATGTTTTTGACCCTCTATATAGTCAAAATTTCTCTAAGTCGAAGCATTTTTCTTCAGTCCCAAGAAATTCACTTAGGGCAGAGTTGACTGTACTTTTAATTGTCTAGAGGTGTATTCTGAAAACTCTTCCTTCACTCTTCCTTTCACCTTCCCTTAAGACCCCAGTTAACGGAGCGCTTATAGATGTCTACAATCAGTATTCTGAAAACTCATTGAGCGCTCCATAAATCCTGCAACATGAAAACAGGCTCTTCCCCTTTTAATACCATTTTCACCGACTGGAGGCCAACTAAACAAAGAAATAATGGAAATACTAAATGCACTTTCAACACGGAAAGATGTTTACCCAGTGAACCACTGCCTGTGCGAGCAGCTGTAATATGAAATCAATGGGCCTAATTTTTTGATAATTTGACTTACTTGATCTCAAATATTGACGAAATGTTCAAAACTCACATGAAACATATCATTTCGCAGTTGAACAACCAACATATTACAAGATAAATACAATAAAAGAGCATATCATTATTTGGACTTGAGAGACCTTTTAGGTCTTTTTATCTACATATTTTAATCTAAAATCCTCTTGAATTTCTTTTTTTTTTGTGAAGGTCAACTAGACAAAGAGAGAGAGAGAGAAAATAATATATGAACACTTGTCAATAGTACACAAAACTTGGGGGCACTGGAAGGATCATATTTTTATGGTCTATTGAAGCAGAGTTTTGAAATGCTCCTGCATTTTGGGGGGAAGGCTTTTGATAAAAACAAGGACAGCTACGCATTAATTCATATCGGCTTTCAAGAAGTCAATAGACAGTTAACAGTTAACTCTGCAGAAAAAAACTATAACAACCTTCTGGCAATTCAGACTTAAAGTATGATATATTTTTTCCTTGGATAGCAGTTATGACGGAGAAACAGAAAGACATAGACACTTAGAAAATTAACATACAATGCACACACATTCTCCATCAAAGACCCTTCCTTCTTTAATAGCTTCTACATAAACTTACTACAGACTGAAGTATCCATGATCAAAAAATAGACTATAGGCCAATTTTGTAACTACTTGAACCCTAAGCCTGAAATGACTCGGGTTAATGTCTATGAAAATTGTGTCTCACATTGAAATCAAATGGTACACAAGGGGTTAACCATCTGCATAAAAAGAACAGCCATGTTGGTCAAAGTGCATGTTACACTAAATGGTGGCAAATAAGTAAACAAAAATTTACATTCCTAGAAACTTAACAAACAAAATCAAAACACAAATTACACCAAAACAAAACAAAAACAACAACAACAACAACAACAAAATGTTGTACTAACAACAATGTGTTCTCATTTTACTCTAAAATATGAAGTATGATTAAACAATTTCCAAACTCATTTAGGCAGGGCAAGGTATTATTTATCAGTTACCTACGCAACAGGATTACGCTAGCAAATCCCTCTCCAGGCCACACCCTCAAACCCTAGCTACAAAAAGGGGGAAGTATTTATGACAGAATATGCTGTAGTACGGAATGCATACCAGTATGCAAAGTGTATGCATGCCGTGTAGACTGCATGTGGTAATGGAGAATTGTTTGAATTCTAGATTAAACCCTTTTGTATTACAAAATAATGAAAGTAAATGCTTTACTAACCCACTGAATACCAATCGTAAGATAACTCGGACTAGAGTCTAGGGGAAATGTGTCTTATACCAATACTCAAATTGCATTCAAAGGGTTGAAATATCTTGATTACTTTCATTATAGAATCATCACATGTGTAAAACAGTTAAAGGGCATTTCCCTTTTTTTTTTTGCCTGAAACTGATCTAATGTGGGCTAGAGTCTGCGGAAATGTCAAAGTGATTTCAATTTTAACAAAGCAACAATTATTATTGATTCCTCATATAGCCATTGACAGGATAGGGGACTCATAATGAACAACATTATTTTTAAAAGACCGTATCAGGACAACTACCCCGGGGACTGGGGGAGTTGTCCTTGGGGAGTTGTCATCTGGGAAAGGTTTCCTCCGGGGAGAGTTGCCCTCAGGGGAGCTGTCCTTCTGAAGAGCTGTGCTCTAGGGGGAGTTTTCAGGTGGGAATCGTATCGGGGGAGTTGTCCTAGAACCTTAAAAGACATACCAGGTAGTTGTTTTTTTTTTATTTCAAAGTAACATTGTTCCTTTCACTCTGATGAGAAAAACATTACACTCACTACTACAGAGTGAAAATGAAATACAATTAAATCAATGCATTCAATATTCATAACTCATACCAATGCTCACAGGGCTCAGAATCTTCTTGCCTACTCACCTTAAGATAACCAAACTTTGTTACAGTTTGAATAAAGTCTGAATACAGCTAGCCTGAATAAAGTTCATGCAATTGAATTGAAAACCACTTAAAAAGCACTTAATCAAGATCATATTTCAGTTTTCTTTGAATACCAGCAGGATTTACCATAACAATGACTTATTCTGACAAAAGGTAGCAAGTGACAAAAGAGACATTTCCTGTACAAGAGCAAAATGTATCTGTCATTTACACTGATGTAAATGCAATACCATGGTGTCTTGCCTAACATATCTCTTAGAAGGATGATGATATCAAAAACTCAAATTTTGTTGATATGTCACTTGCTTCCTTTTGTCAATCGATGCAATTAAATAATGAAATTCAATGAAATCATGGGAACGATCAGGAAATTTTGAGAGGAAACCAATAAATGGACCAATACTGTGGGCAGAAAGATAATCTTTCAGTTTCATATCGTGTACAGTTTCTATTGGGTATTCATACAAAGCTGATTCTTCGGTAATTTTCTGCACACTAAAGTACCCGTACACTACAAATTATATGGAAGACAAAGAGAAACTGAATCTATTGTGGTGTATGGGTCAATACAAAACTATTCATCATACAGCTATGAGCAAAGTTAATCAATTTTGTCATATCTACTACACCAAACCCTCATATTTCTCCAGATAAACAATTCATACCTAATGGCATCAGTATCAAGTATGGATCTCGAGTTTAAATTCTCATGGAATCAAGAGTCCAAAATCAAAGAACAGTTTCCATGTCCACCTTCCAAACATGAAGCATGCAAGTTTACAATATGACAAGTTTTCAAATCTGTCTCTCAAAGGACTGTTAAAACATGCCTGACATAGCAACAAAGTTTACAATAGGGCACTCACCTTGTTCATTGACCTCGGAATCACTTCCTTCAGAGGTCACTGATATCCTGTCCTCCTCTGTCTTCTGGTGATGATGTTTCCGGCGGAAGGCATCATTGATCTTCCGCCGCATCTGGAATGATAGAAGGAGACGCATAGACAAAATAGTTACATATTAATTGTGGAACTGCATAATTAATTATTATCAACAATGGCAATTAATTGTTTAATTGTATACATGCGTAATGTATGTGAAGTTCAAAGAGTGAGAGGATTCCAAATAACTTCAACTTATTCAATATTATATGGATATCAAAGTATTTGTGCTTGTAAACCAGGTATTAAACACCTACTGAATGATACTAATTGTACTCAGTAGGTCACTTTATATGACTCATTATATTCTAAAGAACACAAAAAAAGAAAGCTTTGCAATATAAAACTCAGTGGTAAGTGGTAACACCAAAACAACTTCCATTAAGAGAAAAAAAAAATATTATGTCCCTCATATATATATATATATATATGTACAGTAAATGCAGAAATATTCAAGGCACATCAATTTTCGCAGATTTTGTGCTATTTAAGACAAATGCAATTCTAGAACTTGTTAAATGTTAGCATGATTTTATATGCACTGAAATATCAGATAAAATCTTGCACTTTTGCAAGTGAGAAATTGTGCAGCATGAATTCAAGAACCTGTGAATATATCATTGGGTCGCTCAGCACGAAAATTTAATCACGTGAAAATAACAGCGTTTACAAATGACAGTACATTTAACTGTACTCTACATCGAATCAGAGAGGAAGATATAATATTTACATTTTTGCTCTGAAGAAGAAGATAGGTACGAGATGAAAAGAAATTCAAAGTATATATTCTATCAGTTACAGTAATAAAAAGCCTATTTGGAAACTAAAAAAAAATGGTATAAATCTATAAGCCCTTTCACTACTGGAACCAGATGGCCCCTGTGTTAACCCTATAGGAATTTGAGAATTCAGTACTCAATGGGTTAATGATAATGATGGTGGCATCTTGCACTGGGCTGGGTTCATCAAACCATTACACTCCAACGCTATTACGCCGATCATAGCTTAGCAGCCAAATATGTAGAGCTCTAGCGTATTGCATCCCCATTTACAACTATGTAGAGATTGGCAAATGCGGGTTAAAATCTTGCCAAGAGACAATAGCGCCGAGCTGAGATTCCAACACAGATGAACAGAGATGTATTTTCAGTTGACAATCTGAGCAAAAACTGCTACTCTTCTGGCCAAATGCCACATAAAGCACAAAAGATAAAATTGCAACTTACTGCAACCTATATTAAATGTCAACGGGAAGTAAATGGAATGTGGAATGGAGCATATTACGGCCAAATGTATTTGTTTACGGAAACAAATGATTATCCCATGCGTAACAAATGCCATATTTTAGATGGAATACTCTTTACTTGATATTTATTTTCTTTTTTGTTGTTGTGGATGGCAAATATTGCCAACAAATATTATGAACTAAGTAGTAATCTATTGTTTTCTCTTTCTAAAAATGGAAAAGGGGATACAAGCAGGATGCACACTGTACATATATTTAATATCTTCACAAAATTGTTTCACCAGGAATACTTCAGAACCTACAGTTTAATTAGACATTTCTAAATTGTTTTGACTTCCTACTCAGAAAATACTATCCATTATATCAAATGTAGTACATTTGAGGACGATAAAATAGATACTGTCGGTCTGTATTGAGCCTTCATAGAATGGATCTCATAAACCTGGGTGAAATTTCATCAAACATTAATTTCCACATCCTAAACCATACATGAATGGTAGCAAATAACATACTCAATCTTTAAATCCACCTCCCAGACAAGCTTAACTAGGTTAAATCGAATGTGTTCTACGGGATCACATACCAATGTAGAAGTACCATGTTCATAGTGTGACACCATATTGGATGTCGTTGTGATAAATCCACTCACAGGCATCAGCTCAAATTCCCTGCTGACTAATCCCTTTAAAAACCTGGCAAGCGCACGGCTTTATCCTGTCACGTTCGGGACCGAGACTGCACTTAGCTCTTAGAATTTGGGGGTTTCTTCAGCAGCCTTTAAGAGGAATCTAAAGGGTTCGGTGTATGCTACTACTGTAAAGATGACACACCATTCCTAACAGGAGCGTTGTCTCTGCTGTCTATTCCAGAAATCAGATTTAAATGTTGCTGCGAGATATTTAGTCATGTAGATGTCATAGGTACCTGATGACGAAGGTCAGACTGCACACAAATTAGATCAAAAGTATTACAGGCTGGTTTGATAGTTTGTTCCTTTGGATGGTTGTGCTGTCCGCAATGGTGTTCAGAACTGCATACTGCGTGACGCTGGATGATAGTGATTCAATATATGTTACAATATGATATACAATAATAAATAAACTTCAATTCCTTGAAGGGCAGTGCTGCATGTCACAGTTGCCAAAGCAAAAAAAAATCACAGCTTGCTAAAGCAGAGCACAATATTGTACAGGATTCCCTGAAGTACTCTCTGAAGACTGGTGACCATGAATCACTACACCACAAAATGATGAAAGATTCCAAATTTATCCTGGAAGGTCAACACCAAGACATAAGAAATGCCTGAAACGAAACAATCACATCTTGTCCAAAGCAATGCACTATTCACATGGAAGCCAAGCTTATGTGTTCACCAGGAATGGTCACAATCTGTCAGAGCCACTGCACTCTCAAAACATTCAATATTAAAGCTCATGACCTATGAGTGGCATGACAATTAATAAAATGCCAGTCATGCGTGAGAAAAAGAGTACATGCTTATCAGCATTGCCCACACAAAATGTAGTTGCAACTGAATTTGAGGTGTGAGGCTTTAATGATGGTGGCATGCATGAAAACAATCTACTGATTCCCTGCTATCACTATAAATAATTTGATACTGTTCCAGCACACAGTAAAATTAGTTGCTTCCTCTTTCTCTGGGCAAATGAGCACAAATCATTAAGGTCTGAAGTCTTGTGCTCCAGAACGGAAGTACGAGCCAGATATGTGGGGCCAGGTCACTGTCTTGGGTGCTATTTCACCCCCCTCACAGTGGTCTTTTCCTTGAGCATATCCCAATAGGACCCTTTCAGAAGTACTGCATGTAGGCTTGAGGATACAATGGGTGTCAGTTTAATGTCGGTGGAATTATGGCAGAGTTTTCGCTCTAACCAAAGGTACTTGTCAGAACTGATCACTTTGTGACCCTTTGCACTGTCAGTTGAGATGATGTCTTTGCTGTGTCATTAATTAAGCCAAGGATATGCTTTCTCTCCTGGCATCACTGACGCAAATCCATGGCCAAGGTTAAGTGAGGACAACCCCATTGTCAGAGCGACCTCCCATAAAACAGAAATAGTTTAAATCCTCCCAAAACAACAATGGTCCTATCAGTAATAGATGCAAAATGTAGCATTTTGTAAGTAACCTCAAAAGAAATGACTGATCTTCACTGGTCAAATATTACTTGACTATGATGTTAAGTATAATAGCAAAATCACTTCAAATCATGTGAAGTACTTCTTAAATCAAGAACAAATGCTAATTTTGCTGGGTGGTTTGTGTGTGATAAATGAGCGATTACATAGATTTTTTATCAATTACTTTCAATATTCTTTCTGAAAGTTCTGTTCAAGTCATTAGTTGGCCATGAAGATATCATGATATTCAAGCACTTTAAATAATTCTATGCCACAAGCAGACTGCGGTTCCAGGATCCTCCGAAAACGGAATAAAAAACGAAGACTGGTTCTATATTTAAACCAGAAACCACAGAGTACGGTACCTGCACTAGGTCACCAGGACAACTAAAGAGTCAGGGTAAAATCAACATAACCATGACTAGTCATTCACAGAAATGCCCATGGGAAGCGATGATAAGCGTATTCTGCAAATTTCTTCAGGGGCAAAGGTACTGCAAAAGAACTTCTGTATGTTCCATTCCAGGGTCAAAGATATAGAACAGATGAGCACATTTTTAAACGATCCCATTGAAATATCTGCAGCTATAATTAGAAACTGACTGAATGCTGTATATAGTACGGCGGGAAGGGCAAGGGAAGAAATTGAAGATGCTCAGTCAGAAAGGAGCAAAACATGAATGATACCCTGAAACAGGAAATGATTAACGAGAGGGGGGCAATTAACGGTTGCTAAGGTCTGCTCGTTTACTTCTCCCCCATGGGACCAAAAGGTAGTCTTGTGACCGGGTGAACCAGGAACATGAGCCCCTCTTGGTATTTAGAGATATTTTTGATACCTCGGTTGAGAGCGTGATGTAGATTAAACACATCTGAAATATTACGTCCAGGAAAGTCACATACGTCTGCAAACAAGAGAAGAGTAATCTTCCTAATACAGTTCAAAAGCTTCTTGTTACAGTCCAAATTCTCACCATTGTGGTTTTGTGGCTTCATGAATGAACTGATTTCATGAGAAAATGAGATTGTGAGAATTATAGGATAGCAGGAGGAAGTTGCAGTGTCCATTTTTAGTTTGATTTTGGACCAAATTATTTTCTATTTTTATTTCAAATCTGAATTTAAAGGATTTTTCTGTGAACTCTAACAAGGTATCATGCCCTGAGTGGTTGCCAGATTTATTTCTGTCAATTTCATTTGGCAATATCATGGAAGGATTTGGAACAAAATTGCCAGGATATAGCTTTCTAAGATGGTAATTGGAGCAAATATCTGTAGATAAAAAGTGGATATCCAAAATGGTTAATCTAGCATAGGAAATCCCAGAGATCAAGCTCAAATAGCTTAACAGTTTATCTCCTGAGAGCAAGAAAAACATACACAAAATATATTTCCACATTTACGTGTTCAGACAAAAAAAAAATTGTTGTATAGCTATACCGAAACGGTATAGCTATACGGTTTTGGTATAGCTATACGATGGATTTGTGTGTCTGAACACTGACTAACGAAACAATGTATACAGAAACATCGTATAACAAAACTGGGGTCTGAGCATTGTTTCCAACTAGAACTCGATAAAGAATCATGGCCCGTGTGTGTCTGAACGAATGGCGACCATAGAATAGTATAACTGGGCAGGGCTTAATGTGAGTGTGGTCAAAGGAGACATGACTTTGCCATGGCAACATGCGCAGTAGAAAAATGCGCATCATATAGATGCACATTTTCATCATATAGCTTCTTAGAGGTCGGGATGTGTGTCTGAATGGTCAGTAGGCTATAAGATGAAAATTTTCTACATTTCTTTACTGAGTTTCAATATAAACGTTTTGTATCTGAACAGGGGGTGAGTTGAAACCCTTCTGATCATCAGCAGACAGGTAATATACTTAAGGCTTGTTCACATTATGAAGCAGGAGACCCCCTGCAAAACTTTTTTTTCATATTTTTTTTCATATGAGGGGCAAAAAACAAAGAAGCACTGAGGCAAGGAGTATTTTTTGCCTTGCAGCAGTGCAAAGCAGTGTGGCCCAATCAAATTTTTATCAAATTAATGCAAAATATGATGTCACAAGTTTGTCTGAGCAGGGGTTTGTTGCTGGATATCTGAATGAGCCTTTACTGTCCCTCATACTGGTAAACTAAAGTCACCAGTTTTGCATTTTATAAAATACAAATTCTGTGTTCTTCGGTGACATGTACAAATGATAAAGTAATTGTAAATACTAAACACAACAAAAAAAGTAACTTCACCCCTAAACAAAATGCTGTAACTTTTCAACGAAGAGGTTTTGAGCATAATGAATTGGCATGAATGTTCCTACACTAATTTACCAACTTTTTTGAGAAAATGAGATTGATCCGTCAAGTCATGCGTGAGTGAGCAGGCACTAAAGGAAAAATGTCACTTTTTAAAATTCACAAGCATCATATCATGACTTTGAGTCAAGGATATCGGAACACATTTCAAGTTTTCAGCGTTTGAAGGCATGCACCATGAATTTCATGTGCTTCCCAACATACCAAATGACCCGAGGGCCAAATTTCACGCTTGAGTGAGCACAAGGTGAAAATTGCAAAAACTGCAGTTTTGACATCTTTTGCGCGGTAAATTTGATCCAATGCAAAGCAATTTAGACTGGTGTTTGCAACTTTTGCAATTGATACTATTAATTCACGGTTGAATGAACACGTAATAAAAACAAAATATCACCGTATTAAAATTTTCAAGTAATTATTGCTTTATTTTTGTGCACTAAAAATCATACTGATAACATTTTTAGCATGTTTATATGACCGGTGTACATATATCAATGATCCCGTGGCATTTTCATGGAAAGTTCACGCTTCAGTGAGCACGTGGGACTGGAAAAGTTAATTTTTCACTTATGGACCAAAACTCAATTGCTTGATTTGGGTATTCCATCATAAGTCTTTATGGGGAGTACATCTGATTTGATTTTCATCGAAATCCTGATCTCTTACACTGGAGTAAGCAAAAGAGATGAGAAAATCGTGAAAATGAGAAGAAAATTTAGCACTTTGTCCCTGCTCCGTGCTGCACCGGATACTTAATTTGGCGTAAGATCCTGTTTGTTAGTGACCTCATGATGGTTACCCAAATTAAGCAATTGAGTTTTGGTCCATAAGCGAAAAATTAACTTTTCCAGTCCCACGTGCTCACTGAAGCGTGAACTTTCCATGAAAATGCCACGGGATCATTGATACATGTACACCGGTCATATAAACATGCTAAAAATGTTATCAATATGATTTTTAGTGCACAAAAATAAAGCAATAATTACTTGAAAATTTTAATACGGTGATATTTTGTTTTTATTACGTGTTCATTCAACCGTGAATTAATAGGTATCAATTGCAAAAGTTGCAAACACCAGTCCAAAACACGAATTGCTTTGCATTAGATCAAATTTACCGCGCGAAAGATGTCAAAACTGCAGTTTTTGCAATTTTCACCTTGTGCTCACTCAAGCATGAAATTTGGCCCTCAGGTCATTTGGTATGTGGGAAGCACATGAAATTCATGGTGCATGCCTTCAAATGCTGAAAACTTGAAATGTGTTCCGATATCCTTGACTCAAAGTCATGATATGATGCTTGTGAATTTTAAAAAGTGACATTTTTCCTTTAGTGCCTGCTCACTCACGCATGACTTGACAGATCAATCTCATTTTCTCACAGAAGTTGGTAAATTAGTGTAGAAACATTCATGCCAATTCATTTTGCTCAAAACCTCTTCGTTGAAAAGTTACAGCATTTTGTTTAGGGGTGAAGTTACTTTTTTTGTTGTGTTTAGAAGTAAAAATCTTAGAAAAACGTAAGTTACCCTAATATACACATACTGCAGTATGTAGATAAAGCTTGGCGAACACACATTAAACACTGCGAACAGGTTTGATCCAGATTTTCAGCGGATGCACGGTTTTGTTTTATTGGAGTTTATTTTCTTTTTCATGATTCCACTATATACATGTATTTCATAATTAAAATTTTTTGGGCCTGAAAAATTGCATTTTCCGGAAATTCCATGAATTCCGTGTTCTTCCCGAATTCCTTGAAATTTTTCTGTTGTCCGTATCGCTGAAAACTGGGGACTTTATGGTAAACAAAGAAGTGATAGAACTTTTTCAATTGTTGCCCCCAAATGCTGGAATGCATTAGCCTCCCCCCTCCCCCAATCTTAGAACTCTCACAGCATTTGAGAGGAGTCTGAAATCACATCTCTTCTAATTTTTCTGAACCCATTTGCTACTGCAAATTGGAAGACCCTTGTATTAATGGGGATGGGAGAATTCAGTAGTCAACAGGTTAATGTTTGGTCTGTTTTAATGCTTTTTGTGTTCCACTGTATGATGCTTTTTGTATCTTACTTTGAGGAGGCACTTAATCATTTATCTATTTATTTATTAGGAAATATTTAAACAGCATTATAAACAATCAGCAAAAACTGTTTTATATTGTTGTTCTACGAAACTACACAATATACGTAAATCACATAAGAAACAAAACAAAATGTACATGTATGAATAAATACAGAGAATATCAGATAACTACTATAATAGAAAACAGATGAATGAAAGTTTATCATAATTAATGAGATGTTAAGAATTCATTAATTGATACATCCTTCTGAAAGAATCCAAACAGCACAATGGGAAATTCCCCACTGAGGTTAGAAATATATAGTGAGCAAATGAAGTACCGGTAATGAACAAAATCACAATGTTCTTCAAACTTGAGGGCCTTGATGCAAGTTTCATTATCATATTAACAAACTGGAAAAAGAAACCAACAATCCTATTTTCTCATCCTGTTTGCTATATTGAGATGGTCTCTAATAGATGTACATGCATATGATAGTGTTCATGATAAAGTTTGTTCCCTTCCCTTATCTTTAAACCTTGCATAGCAAGATCCGGGTGGTTGATACATATTACCAGATGTTGACAAAGTTTGTTGAACCTGATGGAACTGACAAAATGGAAAATACTCAACAATGACTAATATGCACTGTATAGGTATTAGGTACAATGAATTTACTAACTTGCATGTGACTGGATGCAAGATATTTATAAGCATGTTCTTCATGGTAACAAACAATTCAAACATTCTACTGCACAAACATTTTGTTTTTGAAGGGTTCATTAACATTTTTCATATGAAACACTTCAAAGACTAAATCACAGTGACATTAAATCCTGAGAACAGAAAACAAAATCACTTTTACATATAAATTAAGTCTTTTAACCCACTAGTTCCTATTTGAACTGGCCCCTGCATTGAGTCTACTGGAATAGAAGAATTCTGAAGTCAGCAGGTTTAAACATGACATTTGTTTATAAGGCTTCAATCATCACTGATAAAGTGAAGGGTATCAGATTGTCATTGTCATTAATCCATCTCCATCCTCTTCAGATGACATTCCATTTTTAACATTTTACATTCTTTCACTCTTGAAAAATGATATTACTCTGAATTTTCAGGGCCATACCATAAATAGCGATGTTGACAACACATGAAATTTAAGAATATTTGCTGTCAACAACCAAACCACAATATATGAATCATCAGAAATTTTATTCAACACTGAAAACATAATGAAAATCAATATGCAGTCAGATAGTGTATCATGGCAGTTTGAGAAGAGAAAAAAAATGGGAAAAATTTGTAATGGTAAAAAATGATAAATGAGAATGAGAGATGTTACTCCCAAAACCATTCACACTAGTACTGTTAAGAACCCACTGCACTATTCAAAGAAGAGTAGAGGGAACTTCAGAGTAGTGGTACACCTGCTCATCCAAATTTGATATCAGGAGACCTCCTTGTGGGTCAGATTGCTTTCCTCTCCCATGCATAGGTGACACCAAATACTTAATAATATTAAGTTATTGGTTACTGGTATGTTTTCCCAGCCTGCTAATAAAGCATGAATATTTGTAAGTTAGCAACCAGAGGACCAACAGCTTTAGGTCCTCTCTGCAGGATGTTTTAAGACCAAAGGGCACTAGTGCATCAACTTGATTTCAAACCAGGATTACAAGACCAGTTCCCTACTAACTGAGCTATTACGCCTCTTCACACACACAAGTAGAGGTTTGATCAGGCCTCTAAAGCTCCGCCATTTTGTCCAGATCCATTAGAAGGCCGACCTAAGCACCTGCCAATATTCATGATTTTAAAAAAATGAATAATTCATTTTGTAAGATGCTTCCCATGAGTTGTGTGCATTTGTACAAGTTTTAAAACATGACGGCCATCAGCTTACCACATGTGCAATAAATGCTCAATAAATGCATAACTGGTGCACAACAAATGTGCACTAAATCAAAGTGTCACAATAAAAGTGAAGCACGCAAAAGATACAAATAATGCAACAGTGTTATCGATATCATGCCGATAACAGGTGCTTATCGGCCTCTTCAAATGATCTGAAAGAGGCAGGGCCTAATGGCATTTGCGTTATGATATCCGTGCATTTTGCTTTCCGTCTAGTAAGTTTATATATGTCTATGGGTTTGATACACTACCGTGTGACTTGAAAAGGGTTCAAATGATGTTCAGAGACAGTTTATTAATCAGCTATGTTTGCAATGACTAATGACATATTTGGGGCTAAATTAGGTACTGTGACAGGTTAAGGAGCAGTAATGTTATGTAATCTTCATCCTGCATGGGAAGTTGTGAGTATGATGTCGAGTTCTGAAGTCAGTGAAAGATATCTGAATGTTTTAAAGTAAGAGATTGCCTGATTCCCCAATCCTGCATTTCAAAGCAAAAGAAGAAAAATGCTATCCTAAAATCTCAGGATAAAAGATCATGTGTCAAATGTCTAAAAGTTCCATACATTTGTCTCAAATATTCAAAATATCTCTATGAACTGAGCAAAAAAAAAAAGTCAAGTGATCAACATATCAAGTTGTAATATTTGTTTGGAGAAATATATACAGTTCTACCCCTACAAGCAGTTTGTGCCAATCTTGCACTGTTATCAAAACTTCTGACATGAAGGAAAATTTCAAGAATTTAGCTACTGGCAAAGATTCATAAAAGTCTCAGTCACAGAGGAAATCGATCAAAACGCAAAATCATTACAATGCAGGGAAGTTTCTTTCTGCAAAAAGCAACAGTAATTGTTAACTGGCAAAATACTATATGTTGCAGTGATTTTGTTATAAAATAATCTTGATCAATTCTCCATTTACAACCCTAAATCACTGCATAAAGGTGTAAAGTATTACTACCATAGATGAGGCATGTATTACAACCCCTGCAGTATGGAGAGAAGAGCAAGGAAGATACATGGTTAGAGAAAGAGAGAAAGAGAGAGGGAGGGAGAGAGAGAGAGGGAGAAGGAGGATCTAAGTTTTTTTAATAAAGCCAAAAGACTGCTGATCATGTATGTCAGACTATCTGTACATCCTATGCATCAAGGAAAAGAACAAGCAAGATCGGGGGTTCTTATGAGTAGTTACAAACAGTGAATACGCAGATAAGTCTGTCTCTACCATCCCTGTATCAATGGAGAGAAGGGCAGGGATGATCTAAGGTCTTTCAAGGTATTTATGACCTTTGATAATGCAGTATGTAGATCTGGCTATCTGCATGCCCCTGCATCGACAGAGAGAAGCGTGATTAAGATGTGGCTAAGAATGTTGCTATTGCACATAAGACTGTCTCTACAACCAACCCCTGCATCAATGGAGAGAAGGGCAAGGAGGATCCAGGCTTCTTTGAAGTGCCTTAAAGTACTGCTCTTGTACCTGCGGTTGTCTTTAGAACTTTGTTTTTAAGGCAAGGGGAGCTTTCTTAACTCATTGAGCATGATTTGATTTCAGTATAACACATATTTGTCATAAAATCTAGCCCAAGTTATCTCAGGTTTAGTATTCAACAGGTTAAAAGGGCTGAGAATATTGAGAGTTTTTCTCTCATATGTTAGTCTGTCTATAGAACCCCTGCATCAATGGAGAGAAGAGTAAGATGATCTAACGTTCCTAAAAGTAGCCAAGAATGTTAATCATGTGGATTTAGCATGTCTGAACAATCCCTGTATTAATGGAGAGAAGGGCAAGGATAATCTAGGGTTTCTCAATATGGCTCCATGATGATCCTTATAAGGCACATTACAGTCTTGGTGTACTTAACAGAGATTCTACAGTTGCTAATTATCTAATCCTTGGGCAATATCTGAAATCCCCATGTAGGAATGCAGAAGTTTGGTTCAACTTCCTCATTATTCAGTCATAAGTTTGCAGGTTAAGATTCAATTGAGGCACTATACTTCCTTCATGACTTCAACAGACTCCTGCAGATCTACCCTTGGGACAATTTCTGCTTTCTAAAATCCCCTAGGGAGCACAATGGCTACTGGTTCAGCTGCCCAATATTTTGTTATAAGACTGCAGGGGGGCGTTTCATAAAGCTGTTCATAAGTTACGCATGACTTTACGAACAACTGGTGATATGTCCTTGTGCTACAAAATGATTGAGAATCTGATTAGCACCCAAGAACATGTTCCAGTCATGCGTAAAGTCGTGCGTAACTTACAAACAGCTTTATGAAACACCCCCAGGTTCAAGATTCAAAAGAGGCACTGTAATTCCTGGGTAACTTCATAGGACTCTTGCAAATATACTCCTGAAGCAATTTGGGATTTCTAAAAATCGTTGAGCACTGTGGTTCAGCTGCTGGAAGGTTGCATGTTCAAGATTCAGCCGAGGCACTATACTTCCTGGGTGTTTTCATTAGCCTCTCCCAGATGCCAGGTATCTACTCCTTAGGCAATGAGGAATTCTAAAATCTCTTCAGGACACTTTGAAAGTGTGGTTCAGCTGCCTGAATTTTAATAACAAGGTATCAGGCTCAAGATTCAATAAGGCACTATATGTCCCACTTGGGACCTCAAGACTCATACAGATGTTACTTATCTACCATGGGAAGGGGGAGCACTTTGAAATTTAAAATACATTTATAATTGGGCCACAACTAAAGCAGGTTCACTTGAACAACTGTCAGCAGGAATACAGATATTAAGTAAGTGAACAAAAAAATTTGGGTGACCTCAACCAATTCCTCATCAACTGAGGAAGGGGGGGGGGACATATTGAGGGATACTTCAAAAGCATTATTTAGATATCAATGGGGCACAACCCTGTACTAAGGTAAACATTTGTAGATAACAATAAAACTCCAAAGAAAATCTCTACAATGAAGCTAAAATCTGTCTAAAATTTGAAAATGCAAAAGTAATAAGTAATGACCATGATGTAAACAACCAGCTCAGAACCAGGAGGGTTATTACTCTTTTTTTGGCACTCCAGAGCTGTATTACTATTTAATTTCATCTACAAAAATTGACCAAATAAGGTGCAATTTGTTTCAACAAAAATAGCAAATAGAAAATGTTGACTATGAGGTATATCAACATGCTGTTTGCCTGTATGCAAGATCCACTGTTTACACTGGCAATGAAGAATCATCCATACACCTTTCTCCAACATAGACTGGCCTCTTCCTCTTAACAAGGTAACAAAATCAGACAAACCTGGGTACCTCTATAATATGACTATATGATCTAAACAGAGGATGCTATAATTCTAAACATTGGACCCCTGGGATTGTACACTTGATACTTGATAAGGGTAGGATGGCCCTGAAATCTAGAATATCAGTTCTGTACAAATAGAAAGAATTGTAGCAATGGACCCCA
This sequence comes from Echinometra lucunter, assembly GCA_029962745.1. NCBI lineage: Eukaryota > Metazoa > Echinodermata > Echinoidea > Camarodonta > Echinometridae > Echinometra > Echinometra lucunter. The sequence continues at coordinate 10,628,675 of CM057163.1, forward strand.
TTTTTGCACTTCTGATCAACCTGCTGTAAAATAAAGAGCTTTTAAGAACTTAGTGCAAGAGAAAACAGATTACATATGAAAGAATCTTCTTGGAGAATTCAATTACCAAAATTGCATACACACACCAATCCAAAGTGAATACCTTGGATAGGAATATAAAATGAAGCTGGAAATAATGTGGGCAAGTGTCTTTACAAGATACACAATTCACCAAAATAAAATCATATCCAACAGGATCAAAATCTGTTTGGCAGTATGAGCTTGCACTTGGAAAAGAATAATTAGGTAGTTTAGCAAAATAAAGTAGTGTGAAAAGATGCATCCTGAATGCAAACAATAAAGACAACAATATGCACTTTGTGTTCCGGATGCATCTTTCACACAACTCCATTCCGTTAAGCTACCTTAAATACATTAATGATAATAACAGTCACATCTATACAGCACTCAATAGTACGTTTCTAAGTGTTTTACATGTAATTATTATTACTGCGGACATTGGAATCAATCGCTGTTCCAAATATATGTGCTCCATCCCTACTCCCTGGGAATTTGCTGGCCAGGCACCATTGTTATAAGCGCACACATGCCAGTCTGGCTATATTGACGTTTGAATCCTACCGGGTACCCATTCAACACCTGGGTGGAGAGTGGCAAATGTGGATTAATGTCTTGCCAAAAGGCTTTAGAGCGGGGCTGGGATTCGAACCCTCAGCCCTTTGACTGAGAGTCAAGTGCATGAACCACTATACCACAACACCTCCATATCCTACATAGAGTCTCTCACAGCATCGATTTGTCAAAGAAATTTTGAAGAGATGTACCCCCCCCCCCCCCCCCCCAATGATGGAGACTATGCTTGAAATGTCCAAACATTGCCACAAAATTCTTTACACATCATATATTTTCAAGAACTTAGCTTTGGTATGAACTGGGCTTAAACATAAAGAGGAATACATGTAAGACACCTGATATGTAACATCAGGATGTTTTGAAGGAATCTACAATTTGCCACATTTCCCTTCATGACAGAGCTGAAATGCTACCTTTCTAGATTATTCTAGAAAGTTGCAGAAATAGGATACAGTTTTCAAGAAAAATGCAAAAACAACTTGAAGGAAAATGATTTTTCTTTAAGATATCAATCTTGTATGCATACCAAAACATGATGTCAAAATGTTTTGCCAAAAATCATATAATTTAGTTTTCCACAAGTCTGACAATGATTATAGCATCTTTCTAATGCCTTAAACAATGTTGAATTTTTGACAGTATTCTTTTTAATACAGACAAATAATCGTTTTTGCTGAAAATAATCTTTTAAATGGACAAAGTGAGTTGAGGAGAGAAATAAATTCTTGTATAAAGTACAAGTAAGTCACATCAACTTTTAGTTCTTTTCAATTTTCAATGCATGTACTACATATATGGGCCTCCATTTCATAAAAAAAATTGGTATCAGTAACAACTGCCACATCTCTATGACAAATTTGCTCTCAGCTAATCAAGATGCAAGGATTTCAGTAGCTTATAACAGTTATCGAACTTAATGAGTTTTATGAAATGGGACCCTGATTTGTAATGTAATACCTGATTATTGTTTCCACAGGGAGATTAATATGGTAACTGTTAACAATAAATCTAAGCCTGTGTAGGAGATATCAATGATATACTTTTATCAAACCTTATCAGTGACACACAAATGGGATACAAAATTTCTAAAAATATATTTCATAGGTGAATGTATGACATAAGTCATCATTACTGTATTGAAATTACATCTAACTTAAATATGACTCACATACACGTGTATATGTGAGCATCAACTGAACAATATTTTCAGATGCAAGACCAAAATATCAGGATCGCTTTTTGGACAAGGGCACAAAAAAAAAAAGAACAAATTCCTGAATTTGAGACAGTTTAAGAAATACCTATCCAATAAGGAAAAAAAAAAGAAAAGAACAAATTCCTGAATTTGAGACAGTTTAAGAAATACCTATCCAATAAGGAGTTACAATGGGAATACAGAGACATTAGCAACAAACTGAACTGACTGCACTAAGTGATTTATTGATGGTCATCATTCCTGTCAAAGACTTAGATGCAATTAATTCTAATTAATGATAATCCAAGCAGAGTCTGGAATGTTCTTTAAGTAGCCAATTTTTTTCTTCCTATGTGTCACATTCAATAAAAATTCTACTTTCCTGATGAATTTACTGCCACATCAACAATGTCCTAATTACATTATTTGACCATCAGCAAATCACCAAAAATTCTGACTGATGATAAAATGTAAAATTATGTAGCTTTCAGGTTTGAAGAACCACTTTTTGCTATCACAGCTATTGTCATTTTGAAGAGAGAAAATATTCAACTTGAACAGGGAACAGATTTGGAAAAGGAATTACTCAATTATGGCAAATTTGTGGTAAATGTAAATTCTCATTTGTTATATTGTAACAGTTGCATTGTACATTTCATACTTGTTAAATATGACATCGGTACTGGTTGAGCGTTGCTCAAATGAACTTTTCTTTTGAAACATCATACTATAATCTTAACTTCCATTCTAGAAATTGGCATACACTCTATGTATTCCAACCGAAATACATGTATTTTTTAGGTTTAACATAATGATTGGCTGAACAATAATGCTGTATTATTAGTTATGAGTTCACGTATTAAAATTTACACACATCACACAAATTTACCTTTCTTGGTGGATGGTGAAATTCCGTTGAAGCAATGATGTCAGGTATTCGAGAACGTTGGTGAAACAGTTCAAGCATACGTGAATGATTTTGATAATGCTCGGGAACACAGGAACGATTCTGATACTGTTCCAGCGTATGGTAACGATTCTGATGCTGTTCAGGCATACGAGAACAATGCCGATACTTGTCAGGCATAAGGGAATGATTTTTGTATTGTTCTGGCATATAAGATCGATGATGTTGGTTTCTTTCAAGTACATGGGAATGATTCCCATACAGTTCATACAGTTCCGGCACATGGGAAAGATTCTGATAATGTTCAGGCATACGAGAACGATGGTGATTTCGTTCTGGCATCCTGGAACGATGCTGATATTGTGGCATAGCAAGCAACATCTTGGAAAGTGTTTCACAACAAAATGAGCTTCAAGAAGTTACAAAACTTCAGGATCACCTAATGTAATAGAGTTGAAACTTGAAATCAGAGTTTCCAACTAAAGAAATAATTTTTACAGCAATTATTCCTACGGAATAACAATGACTTTCCATATAAGTCTTGAAGTCAATTGGGTAAGTTGTGGAGTCCACAAATCTCCAATGTGGATGATCAGAGAAAATTATTTAGTTGCTAAAATAGCTCCGCAGAATCCCATGCAGTTGCAAGTTTTCAATATTTTTCCATACGATTCAATATCTTTTAAGAGTGTCCTGTTCTTGAGTTATCACAAGTTCACTTTGAAATATATCCGACACCAGGATGTGAATGGCCAAACTGAACAGCTTTGAGGAGAAGGATCCAGTTCCTCCAATAGCTGCTATATATGTAAACAAATGAGTATTATTGGCAAGAGAAGTTCAGTCAGCATCTAGGATATTCACCATTCATAAACTAAAAACTTAATGGTATCCAGTGAGAGATGGAGCTTCAAATCAAAGATGACAGTTGTGATTTGGCATCTGTTGACAGCTTTAAAAAACAGTTTTGTCCTTTTGACAGGAATTAATAGTTCTATTTGAAAGATTGGAACTATAAGTCAAATCTTATGAACAATTGAGAGAGGGTGTTCAAAACTATCGGTCACAAGGATCAAGTCATAAACAAAAATGGTATCATAAGGAGGTGAATCTTCAAATTGAAGATGACAATTTCCATCAGGCAACTGCTGGCAGATTTTTAAAAATGGTTCTACAAGCAGAAGCCAGATTTGAAGAACTGCTATCTGACCAGGATTTAGAAATCGTTCAAAAGAAGGAGTCTTGGAATATGAGATACAGTTCTAGAATTGAAGATGACGCTTATGATTGACATCTGTTGGCAGCTATTTGAAATAAGTCTGTCCTATCAATAAAAATTAAAATTCATGTCAAGCAAAAGGAACGTATAAGATTTGAAGAACAATGGAGAGAGGAACGTCCAAGATATCAGTCACTCATAGGCTCTGAAGAAGTATCCTGAGGCAGTAAAATCAAACTCCAAATGCATCTAGGTGAACGCACTGGATCTGCTAACCTATTAGCACACTTCACAGGTCCCTGCGGACATATCAATCCTCTAACATCTATTTACATCTACCCCCTTCCCCCCTCAGAAATCTCTCGACGCTAGATGTTCGAACTCCTGATTTCAGCCGATTCCCCAACAAAAAATGCTACCCTGACAGTTTTTACTCATCTGCATCACGTAACGGGTCCTTAGCAAACTTCAAGAAACACAAGTCACTGATAGGAACAGGCAGTTATTTCCTGCGCTGAGGCTCAAGTAGGCCTTACTACTTTGCTGATGTGTTTGTGTTTACGCATTCGTTTCCTTCGCTCTGTCAGCGCCCAGTGAGTGTGTGTTCTATCTTTAATGGGGGATGAAGCCCACACTTTTGCTGATTAGATCGTCAAACACGGGAGGCCTCTCACAATATGACCTCTTGGACAGTGTTGGCTCAAAAATGACATTTGTGATTTAAACACCATTATGTCAATCATAAATTCAACATCCATTATTTTAGTACATGGACTGTGTGTAATTAAGCATTAATAGTCCTCTGTTTAAAAAAAGAAAAAAAAAAGAGTAAAGGCAGCAACTATATTTGCAAATGCAAGTTTTCTACTCAAAGATTTTTTTTAAGGACAATACTTAACACTCAGTAATTTGAAGTTGATGAGAGCTGCAACATCCAACACTGGCTTACAACTGCATTGTTTTTAAAATGAAATCCTCCCATTTGTTCTTTTTTTTTTTTGTATTCTGAAGATCATAATAGCTTGCTAAAAATACTGTGTTGCCATGACAACATAACTAATTTTTTTTCTTTTATTTTGTAATAATTCCCAAATTAACAGCAGATTTTGCGGGGTTTTTTTAAAACTATATTTCTCGATTTCTAATATTAAGCTTTGGCCTACGCTAATCCCCTGGATATCAGACAGGCAATACATGATCCCATTACCAAAACCCTTTATTATTGGGCCCTATTCCAGGACAGGGAAGCAAACGTCTGTATTCCAGTGGCCTCTTCCTCATGAACGATTTCATAACATAATGCGCTAAAATTCCATGGCTCGAAAGTTGGCCCGATTCTGTAATCTCAGACTAAAACATGCCGAAGTGAAGATGAAGAGATTAGTGCCTGCTGTCATCCATACCCAATGTGATATTTATCCGTCTAATAGCTGCGCTTCCATTACATATCACATAGTTTACAGAGAAAAAGCCCTTTCCTATGTACCCCTTTAATTTAATTTAATATAGAAGCAGGCTGTTATTTCTTTCTACATGACTCTGTGCTTTCTACATCCATGGTGACAAAATAGTACAATCCAAGAAACTGGGTTCATAAAATTCTAGTTCAAAATGTAGGAAACTAACTTCATAATGCTGTGTGTATTCATTGTTCCATGTTCTCCATCTTCATTCTTTTCTGTAATGCTTGATTTTTTTTTCTTCTGCTTAGAAACACTGCATTAAGAGCTATATAAATATCAAGTATCAGCAATGTTGTTACTAAGAAAATTATAGTTTTTACATTATACATGTATAAGAAAAAATCAGCATGCTTCAAATCTATCTTCTTAACAATGTTTTGCTTTTGAAGTCCTTCAGGTTCTCCACGTCAGTCTGTTTTATTTAAAATTTCACTGTATCACTAGCATACAAATGCTAGTTGTCCGTTCACTTCCTTTTATGATGCTCTATCCTAAAATCTTATACGCAAGATGCGGGGCTGCCCATTAAAGGCTTGTTCACACATGAAGCGACAACCCCCATTTTCTTTTGTGTGTGCAACCATAAATGAATGGTATATGAAGGGGGTAAAAATGCTGCAGCAAATAGCGGCAAAAAAGTGTGGACCAATTTATTCAGTACGCGCAAAATATGACATCGCAAGTTTGTCTGCGCAAATTTTGGAAAAACTTTCTGTAATTTGAGCATGAACTTTTGTTGATGTGTTAAATGCTTGTCTCATTATCATAAGTGCAGTTTACCGCGCCATTGTGCGGACACTTGAAAATATTGCGGAAGTCAGCCGAGGGGGTTTACTGCTGGATATCTAAATGAGCCTTAATCTAACCTCCTTCTGCATCTCATAAGACAATTTAGTGCATTGGGAGGTTGGCATGATATCAGGTTTGAGAGGAAGTGAGAGATATGAAGACCCAACCCGTTCCTGAATGCAGGAGTCCGGCTGGTGATAGACTAGGCCACGTTTGGTGCCAATGTACCCCTTCCTCTCAAGGAAAACATGGACTGAGAGAAAGAAAGAGGATAGGAAAACGACAGAGAGAAAGAGGGAGGGAGGGGGAGGACATTTGAGGGAAGATCAAATGGGAGAAGATAAACTAGTACTTTTCAATAAAAAAAGAAAAGATGGACTAGCTGAGAGAAAGAAACAGAGGGGGATAGGAAAAGGACAAAGTTAGGGGATAGGAAAAGGACAAAGAGAGGGAGGGAGGGAGGGAGGGAGAGGGAGAAGGCATGTAAGGGAAGATTATATGGAAGAAAAACTATATACTTTTCAATACAAAAGAAAAGATGGTCTGAGAGAAAGAGAGAGAAGTGGACAGAAATTGTAGAGAGAAGGTGAAATATGAGAGAGGAAGAGATAAACTAGCATAAATGTACCTATCCATACAAGAAATGAGAAAAGCAGAGAGAAACAAACATAGACAGCAATGTGCATGCTCATCCTAATGTGAAGGGTGACATAACAGAAATGCTAATTCTAATAAACACCACTTAATTTGTAGAGGTGTCGTGGTCTACTGGATATGTCATTGGACTGTAAATCTCGTGGTCCGAGTTCAAATCCCGGCGGGGCACTAATGTCCTTTGGTAAGATATGAATCTGCATTTACCACTCTCCACCCAGGTGTTAAGTGGGTACCTGGTATGATGTGAAAGTCATTGTGATTTGTTTAGCATTGTGAGCACCTGCAAAAAGTGCCTGGCTGGAATGCTCCCTAGGGAGTGGAGTAGGTGCATACATTGTATGCGGGCAAGCCTGAATCCGATGACTGGGGTATAAATAATATTTCTGTAAAGCGCTTAGAGACTCTCTTGGAGATGTATTAGGCACTATATAAATCCAGAATATTATCATTATTATCACTTTCTGTGCAAGCAATATTGGCTTGGGTCTAACTTACTCCATATTTCACTTTTGATTATGTGTATGCCGTGCAACAGTAGCATATTAAAAAAGTCAAATACATTTCTTTACAAACAGGAAACCAAGCAAATGCATGAAAATGGTAGATTTTGTGAGTTGAGACATGTGAAACTTGCATTTTTGTTAAATAGGCCCCCAAAAGGGGCATTGGGTATTTTCTTTTTATAGTTCAACGATATGTTCGAGAAGCATATGCCTGTACATATGTTTACATGGTAAGCTATCATTATTCAAAGTACATACACACACACACACACACACACGCACACACACAATTGAACAGGGTATGATTTTGATCAGTGCATAAATCTTATTTAATTTAGGGTGATTTTAGTAAACCTGTGGTCACATGATTTTACAGTGATATATTCTAATACTTTCAATGCCCAACCCCCATTAGTCTAATTGGAAATGTGACTAGGATTTAAAAAAAAACAAAAAAAACAACATGCGACATGCTCATATTTTGTTGAAAGGTGAGTGAAGAAAATACACCAGCTGGGAGTGCCTCTTTTCAAACAGGGACTACTCCCAAAAGGAGTTAACTCGAGCATCCCTTGGATGCAGTACATACATGTATTGGATGCCTAGGGGCATCATGTTCACCTTCATTTAGCATACAGACTGAGCCTGAAAGGTGAAGGCTTCAGCTCTTCCGTTTCATGAAGGACAGCCTCAATGAAGGGATGCATGGGGTGATCTATTTTTGTTAAGTCATTAGACTGCCAAAAATAACAAAAACAACATAAAGCACAACAATCATAAGTAGTACATCAATACATTGAATAAATTCAATAATCTAAATTTCATTGACTAGCTACCCGGAAATGGTTCGTAATGTGGCAATTTGGTGTGTTTCATGCCCTGGGAGGCAAACCCTGTGGAAGAATATAAATGGCTGATTTATTTCTTCAAGAAATAGGCTAAGGTTCATACACTCTCAATTTAAAAAAACGACTCCCAAAGTCCGCACTTGGGAGTTAACCTAAGCTCTCCTTCCAGCAACATGTAAACAATGTGTAAACAACACAAGACATGTACATCAGTATCAATATGTGGTGTTGAAGATATTGGCTATGTGCCCAGTCTGTTGATCATCAACTTAAAAGGAGCAGAGGAAATTATACCTGTCAGCTTTAAAGTTTGTATGATGACTTGATTTCTGCTGTGGTCACTCATGTCTATTTGTATTATTATCATAAAAAGAGTCCAAGCTTCTTTACTTCGGATCAGACTTCTGAATGATTTAAATAAGTTCTCCCTTTCTTTCAATTTCCATTTTTTAAGGAATGGAAATTGAAAACAAAAATAAAATCAGTAAATTCAAAATTCTTTCCACAATCATAAGTAATATTTTCAAAACAAAAATTGAGATACAAATCACAAAAATTTAATAAAGTCATTCAATTGAAGCATTAGCCTACTCCTAGCAACAAAACAACTGAATATCAAAAACAGATTTAAAAAAAGTGAGAACTACATACATGAAGATTCAACTTGATTTGACAAATAAACATTATACGAAAAACACAAAAACTGCCTTAAAACTTATCACTACACATGTGTCATAGAAAGGAGAAAGATGCTTCTACAGTTAAAAGAATAACCAGATGGTTCCTTCATGATTAAGAATCTAGGTAAATTGAGCTCTTCCCATCACCACAGAATCTGTGAAGTTTAATTAATTTTATCTGATGAAATACATAAAGAAGACATTAACTTCCGTGAATGAAGAGAAGATATCACATGATATCAAGAAAGGCTCAAAAGGCTCAAAATAATTCTATATTACCACACCACTTCCTGTGCACAGGACTAAGAGCTGCAGCATGCGTGCAGACATGGGAGGGGGGTGGGAGGAGGAGTATTACATACATCCCGATGCGGGTAATCCTGTCTTTAATATTAAATTCATGATGTAAGGAAACCATCTAAATGGTTAAATGGTTAAATGGTTGGTAATTTTATCTGACTGCTAATTAGAAAGCATGTGTATGCTTGTAAGTATGCAACCAGGAGACCGACGGCTTGAAGTCCCCCTCCGAAGGACTTGGTAATGAGGATTAACACCGTACCAAAGGGCATTAGTGCATCCACTTGGTTTTGAACCTGGGTACTCCCAGTTACGAGACCACTGCTCTACCATTGAGCCACGGACAACTCAAAGTCCTTTGTAATCATGACCATGCAATCCTGTAGTACTATTTCTTTTGAGTTTGAACAAATGGGAGATTTTTTTTGGCTCTCAAACACAATGAGAATAAAACTGATAAAATAAATTGTTACCTACCTCTTCAAAAGGACACATTCTTTCACCTATATCCATTCTGGTTTGTTTGTCATCACCAGCATCACATATATCTTGCAACAACAAAACTTTACAAGCTACCAGTAAATGAGAAATATTCCAATGTATAACATCCAAGATAAGCCAGAAGACGAGTTTCAGTAAGCTCCACAGTCGTTCAAATGTCCGTGAATTCAATTGCCATGCTCTACTTAATTGTACCGCAGACGAAAAAACTGGAAGTGAGAGTTGCTTGGGACTTCTTTTTATCACTCTTGAGTAATTGAAATTCTGCCACTCATTGAAACAAACTGTTTTTTATCTCTTTTTTTGTCGGAAGGCCTTGTCGAAAAGTTAATTGCAGTCTCTAAATAGCCCTTTCCTGTCCTTCAATCACTATAAGATGGATAAGAACAATGCTGTATCTATAAAATCACTTACAGCAGTATCACATACTGATAGTATCACATATTCTGTCCATAGAAATTAGAAATGTGAAACCAACAATCCAGCTGGTTATGTGAATCTGGAATCTTGAATCTTGAATCTTGAATTAATTGCACCCAAAAAGCTATATTGACAGCTGTCCAGGTTGGGAGTAGGAGGGAGTAACAGACCTGTACAAATCAGAAATAATGCAATGTACTGTACATGCAGAACATCCAAAGATAATACAGCATATACAGATATCGTTCTCTCTATTTCTACTCATAGCAACCAACAAGTGTTTTTTATTCAAAAGGTCCAACTTGCAACTGTCAAAAATCAAGCGACTGGAAAATGGCAGACATTCTTTCTGCAAAGGTTCAAACTTAGCAAATCTGAAGCATTGATAACATTCTATCACATTCTATTCATGGATGGACGGATGGATGGCCTTTCTGTCAAGGTGCCCATTCAAACCTGACAAGTCTTGGTCTTTCTGCACTGGTTCAGCACTATCCTACACCAAATTGTAGGTCCAATCAGCAATCCCAATCCTCCATGCAGACAGTGGTCTTTTACCAAGATTCATACTCTTATCCAACATATTTAAGATGGACTTTTGTTCTAGATCAACTGCAGCTTGCCAATGAACAGGTACTGAACATCGTGAAATACAAGATCATGTATTATACGGTAGACTCTTGGCCTCAAGGCACCAATAGGTCCATAACAAAATTCCTGTACTGCAGAGTATCTCAATTCCATGAACAGATAAGATAACGGTCTTTTTATTCAGGTTCTAGCTATTATCAGCTCTCCACCAGGAATACTGTGTTTCTTTCACAAGGCCAGCTTGCTTACTACAAAACCTAAAACATCAATACCATCCTAACGTGTATGGTTGTAGATACACTTGGATACAAAAGGTCTAATTTTCCATTATTTTAAAATTGTTTGCAGAGCGATACTTCCTGGTTGGCATTCCCCCGTAGCATCGCTCTAAAAGCAGAACCACATTTTCTATACAGGGCCGAGCAGCAGTAACAACTCCAAACCGCCCTGAACAGAAAAGAATAGAAAATTGAACAATAGGTCCATAGAGGATTGGTGAACTGACAAACGTGGAATTGAATATACTCTAGAGCCCTTGTGATGCTGCGTCATCTAACAAAAAATGATTATAATGTGCAGTGTAATGCTTTAGTATATACACAAAGGTGAGTGGGCTTGAATAGGAGGTACAAGCATGACTGTTACTGGACTACATTAATCATACAGGGAGATCTTTGGTAATGAGAACCAGAAACTGTCAGGAAACTGTAGGAGAGAACTGATCACAAAGTAACTTGCACAATCACTGTCAAGGTTTTGTAATCATTACCTCCTCTCTCTTACTTTGACACTTGAAAAAGAATTTTACTGCAGTCTAAAGCCCCTTTCACAATTGGTGGTGCAACTGTTTGCGACGTTTGCATTTTGTGTGCAAGACATATTGTGACCAATTGGTCGCAATCGATCGCACAAGCACCCAAACTTGTATGAAAGAAAAAAAAAACACACACTTGATGCCAAAGAACTTGCCAGATTCACAAACTAGAAGATGTTACAGTACTTCATGTCCTTCAAAATAGAAGGCTTTCGTTTTGCTGACACAATTTTTGTGCAGAATAATGTGAATTTTTGTCAGTCTCTTTATCATTACTGTAGCAAACGCAAAAAAGTGAACTAGATAAAAATTAAAAAAATTAAAATATAAAAATCCTCTAAATTAAGAATACTTTATTGAATTGAATTGAATTCCATTTATTGAATGCAATGATATTCATTAATATTCTGTTCTGACATAAACATAAATATGAAATGTACATTTAAAACAAAAATGATAAAACAAAAATGATAAAGAGAATGATGAAAGAGATGACATCAAATGAAAATATCACTGTCAGACTGCCCGTGACAACAACTTTTCTCTAGACAGTGAAATGAAATTTCTATAAATGAATGGAAAGAAAAAAGGTAGAATAACACATCTTTTCCAGAGTTGAAAGTTATTTTAACTACATTCCTACCTTTTTCTTTTTTTTTTACATTTTCAATTTTAGTATTTATAAGCTTGATAATATAATTTTCCTTTTGGCGATAACAACCATCAATCGACATTTCAAGAGTTGACCAACATAATTCAGCCTAACCACAGCCTGCCAGCCATTGAAGTGAGCGAACTTTCCTGCTCAAATCTGGTCAAGGTCATTAAACTATTGTTTATGTTGCAGTCATTAGCAGACAGGAGATAGTGAAAGAATTAGACAGAATGAAGGACGTATGTAGCATGCTACCCACGTCATACTCACTCCCGGAGATGTGAATCATGGACATCAAAGCTCTTGCTCATGATCCTGCATGCATGCAGGGCTGTGATTACTACATCTGGGAATAATTGTTAACTTCAGAAGCCTTAGTTTCTATGACTGCATCCATACATGTACATTTCTGCTATTTCATTTTAGAATGGATAATCAAACAACTCACATTCCAATATGAATTAGTTCCAAGTGAAAAGTCACACATTTCCCAATGTCCCTTTACTTTATTAAATTTTCAAATCCATAGAAATTCTTTAATTCTCGACTGATTTTCCTAGCTAAGGGATAAAGTTATGTTACAACATCATTTTAGATTCCCCCTAGTAACAGTTTTAACAACCATAATTATTTATCATTGCTTACTTATAAAATTTGAACGAGCGACATCTTAATATACATGTATGTTGATTTCTTGTTGTTGTTATTATTGTACATTTATATTCTTCATGTATATAATATCTAAATTTATTTTCAAACTATGTAAAAGAATATCAATTAAGCTTTTAGCTGCCAAATTTAATCAAATCAATTAATTGTAAAGAATAATATTACATAGGGTATATAGATTCGAATCAGTGAGTGGTCAAAATACAATCACATGACTAGAGCTGCAAGGATCACAATTGTTATATTTTGGTTTTGACGTCATCTCATCAATATAACGCTACTGACTGAGTGATGTCACTCACTGCATATAAGTTGCGTAGTCAGGGGTGTGTGTACACGTAGTTTGTATACCGCGCAATTATTATGTAGGCATGTTATTTCAAAGCATAGCTGTAGCAAACAGTGCAAGTTAATGCAGTCAGTGCAACACTCTGATGGCAAATCTAATGTATATAGACTATAATAATATAACAGATATTGCCTGGTCTATCTCGTAAATAAATAACATTTCATCTCCCCTCCGAAGCTATACTTTTCCCTTGGGACAATATTTTCCCCGAAGCTGCGTGCTTCGGGGAAAATATAATTCCTTGGGTAAAATATAACTCCTTTGGGGAAATGAAATGTTATATTAAACCTCCAGGCAGGCAATATCTGTATAATGTCACACACATCTGTAAATGTGCACTGCAGGAATGAAAGATATTTAACCTATTATTATAAGATTTGATATCAGTATAACAAACTTTTGGACCCTAGTCCAAGTTATCTCAGGGATAAGGTTTAACAGGTTAAGTACATCAATTGTACACAGCTGCAAGTAGAATGTATGAAATCAATATAAAACTAGATGAATCCTAGACCCGCACGCGGTCGAAATTTATGCCTCCGCCATTGCCAGATCAGAGATATATGGCACATTCATGTTGATTTATTTTCATTTATACAACGACATCTTTGACCGTGACCTTTGACCTTGTGACCCCCAAGTCTAATGAGACCATTGCTCTTTCCATATGCATACATAAGCCAAATTTGAAGTTGAACCATCAGAGTTGTTGATTTATCACAAGAACAAGCAAGCTTCATGCAATTAATGACCTCTATGACCTTTGAACTTTGACCTTGAGACCCTAAAATCTAATCAGATCATTGTCCCTCCCATATGCATACAGGAGTTAAGTTTCAAGTTGATCCGTCAAATGGTTACTGAGTCATTGCAAGAACCAACCATTTCCATGTACATAATGACCTCTATGACCTTTGACCTTGAGAACCAAAATCTAATCAGATCATTGGCCCTCCCATATGCATACATGGGCCAAGTTTGAAGTTGATCCGTCAAATGGTTCTTAAGTTATCGCAAGAACAAAAACGGGATGAACGGACAGACGGATGACCCAAAAACAAACATGTAAAGCCTACAGTGGGCGGAGGCATAAAACACTTTGCCTGGCCTTCCACAGGTTACATGGTTACAGGAAGAAACTAAAGGAAATCACAAAACCTTCTTGGAAAGAAGCCAAGTCCAACTTGGGTTCCACTTAAGCTCTACGCTATGCAAGCGTGAACAGGCGCGCGAACTAGCAAATTGGCCCCGAATTCAAGACGGAAGATGATTGTAAACCATTGTCTATAAGCCATGGTTCAAACCTATGCCAGGGACTAAAATAAGCATGAATAAGAATATGGAATAAAAATAGTAAAAATATGAAGAAGAAAAATAATATGGAGAAAAATAAATAAAGAAAATTCCAACAAAATTAAAAGGTGATGTGTCATAAGTGACAGACCACCTAATAAGTGCATACAAATGCAATGCTGTCTACCCCTGGGCCTTTGATAAAAGGACATGCACAAACTACACTTATGGAGGTTTAAAGCATGGTTTCAATATAAACCTTTTTCTTTAATTTGGGCCAATGAGTATAGTCTTCTGCCAAGAGCCAGTGGGGCATTACACAGGAGAACATTCAATTAACAAATAGTGGGGTGGATTAGGGGAATTAGCATGACAGATCTGATAGATCAGACAAAAATATCAAATTTTGTATTTACACTAATTGCAGTCCACAAATCAGTTTTAGTCAAAAAGCCCTTGCAAGTTTCTATTAGTGTTGGTGTAGAATGCAAAAATGTAGTAGGGTAATAAAAACAACTTTTTCACGTCTTGTTCATTTTTCGAGATCTTCGTCTGTAGCAATGGTTGAGTACATAGCACAGGATGGCTCCTCAATCACTTCACACATCCTAATGGAGCTCCATATTGAAATGGTGCTTTTTGTCCGACATGTCAGGACAATCATATACACCTGTATCATGAACTTACCCCAACCAACTCACAGAGTTCATACACCATTTTTGCTCTAGATAAACAACATCTCTAGTAGATGTGGACTTCAAACTCTATCACAATTTATCATCTCCATCATCTTGGAGTTGGGCGAAGAGGCATGGAACTTTGTATTTCTCCTGAGACCAAGAAAGGTCTAAACTCTTTGACCCATTGCAGCAAATGTTATGCCTATTTTAGGGATACGCTTTGGACTGTTGGCAATATGAATAGCTCCCATCAAATATTGCTACATTTTGCTTCCACCTACTTTACGCGTATTTTGCACCTATTTGACGACTGTTTTATGCTTTGGGACCTACAATATAGTAATATTACCGTAACACTGCGGATACCTAGTGTTTATGAACCGCATCCGCAAAATAGGCGCAACATTTATGGCTTGTGCAGTGGAGCATAGCGTCTCGACGATGGGTCTGACCCTTAGCCAAATATGCATTGGGTAACCAGGATGCAATGCGGAACCTGCCAATAGAACGGAATACCCTAATATTGCGGATGTGGATATGAACGTGGGTGAAAGGGAGAATAACGCAATATCGTGGTAATATTACCCTTTTTCCCTGTAACATGAACGGTGTCCACAAGAAATCGCTTACCAAAGCGCAACGGTAATATTGCAATATTGGGTAATGTGAATGGGGCTATTAAGGTCCCTGTATTAAGCCACATAGCATCCAAGTTAGGCTACAAATGGGCTTATGCTTCAAAAGTTAGAAAGTTGCTGGTAAATTTCAACATTTGACCTCATTTGACCTTTGACCCACACATGTGACCTTTCACTACCACATAAGAATGAGGTCCCCATGGACCATCCATGGTCACTAAATGGTCACAAAGTTCATTCAAGTTTCATAAGCATCACAGACGGATGGGCAGATGCTTCTGAAGATCCGCTAGTCACCTCGTTGTCTTGACTATTAAGAAGAAACATGGGAGTATTGAAGCATACTGCACTTTTACATTTTCCTGTCTTATAACACACAAGGGTATTAGAAATGGATTCTTGGTAGCATCAGTCATACCCACCAGACTTTCATTAACATAAATAACCAAAAGAAATCACATCTTATTTTCAACCCATTAAGCACAATCTGATTTTGGTACAACGCGCATCTTCTATTGACCCCCAGCCCAAGTCTAATGGTTTACCATTGCTTGGCTGAACAAGCCTCTATGAAGCATTTTAATGTATCATTTTTTGAAAATTTCATCTCTTAGTATGGAATTTACAAAGATACAAATATGGAAATGAAGAAGAGAGTACACACATAAAAAATAAAATGAATGCTTTGTCCACTGATTGGTCTACACCTGTGTTACTGTGTGTGATATCTATCTAAAAGTATTCAAAGCATACTTTTAGATCAAGAAGCAAAATTCATGCAATTTTTGGTACTGTACAAAAAAGTTTTGTGGCTCAGGAACAGCAAAAGGAAGAACAAATATTTCAAAAATATATAAACCAGAACTCACTGTCAGTAGCTTGCTCCTCTGTCTGAATCCTTCCTTCTTGCCTTCCAGACCTGCACCCCCCGTCTCCTTAGTGGAACGCGCCACCACCTCCTGTGTACATCCATTCCAACTCTTATCTCTAGACTCTTCCACTCCCGAATGGTTGGGCAAATTAGGGGGTTTTCCTCGTCTGAGTACAGGCTGAGAAATTGTATTCAAATGAGGTCTTTGTTCTATGACTAATTTTGCTGAAGACTATTGCAAGAAGCAGTTTTTTTTTTGTTGTTGCATATTTTGGGAAGATTTATAGTGTAAATTTGTATAATTTTCAATGATTTTGGCATTGAATTTGAGATTTTTCCCACAAATTGAAAGGTGGAAGTGAAGACAGAATGACAGAACACCAGGACACCAGTGGACAGATGAGATATTGAGAGGAAAGGATGGATGGACAGAACATGAAAGACAAAAGAGAAAAATACACCACATTAGAAATGAGAAGTGAACCCTCTGCCTACTGGATGGGCCCGTTACGTTGCATAAACTTACTATAATACTGTAGTAACTTTACTATTATAGAAACTTACTAGATTTTGATTGGCTGTTGATGATGTCATGTTGCTCAACAGCCAATCAAATTCAAGTAAGTTGCTATAATAGTAAAGTTACTATTATAGTAAGTTTTATGCAACAGGCCCCTAGATGGATCCTGTAAAAATATGGGAAAGACAGAAATTAGTAGCCAAAAGGTTAAGAAAGATGCAGATATGATACTAACAATGCACTAACTTGCAACTACACATGTAATCCAAGATCTGGACGGTTTCATTTCAATAGCAATCACCCATACATATGGGACGCAATCTCTGTCTACCTGCTACCGGCTGGAGATGGCATGTTGTAGGAAGCCCGGTGTAGGAATTCAGGGATCACGCTATTTCAGGCTGGAAGCAGGTAGGCACATAAGGGTAACTGCTGTTAAAATGAAATCGTCTAGATTCTAGACTACTACATAACACATGCAAACATGCACAGGCCTTAACACTGTGTTTAATAATACATGTACATGCTCTAAAGAATACCACAATCATTGAACGTTTTCATCAAGTTCCAATACCTGTGCAAGGACAGACACAAGACTGTGAGACCAAAGTAGCACATGCCAAAAATAGCTGACCAGTACCAAAAACAAAAAAAAAAAGAAAAGGGAAAGGAAAAAAGACTTTAACAATTCTTTCAGATGGAGGGTCCGTGTTTAAATATATCTCAAAAGTTGTTGACCTTTGAAACAGTTATCGTTTGGTGTTGACCATGGTGTCATTGAGGATAGATTAACACTGATGTTGGAGAAGGATTGGTGAGGGACTCATTTACAAAGTCTCCCCTCCTCCCCTCCCCCCATCCACTCCCCCCCCCCCTTGTTCTCCCTCCCTTCCTGCTTGGATAAGCTACATGTACACTTTAATATGCCATACAAGCAAACTTGTTTCCCCAGCAATTTTCTGTCCTCATCTCTCAAAAATATATATCAATTTGAAGTTTACAATTTACTAATTGCTTTTTCTACATGCTTGGGCAAGAAGAGGATTTATGGCTTTCTACATGTAACTCCTACCTCATATAGCAGAAGACTTTCGTTATGAAAAACCATAAGAATGCTGAGCAGAATTATACATACATGTAAAACTAATTGGCAAGGGGAAGTCATTATCTTCTGAAGGTTCAGTTTCAGTCGAGTGTTTTGTTCTTTTTTCAATATTTTCTTAAGTAGTAGTACAGATTGTGCTCTTGGACAAGAAAGTTTCATGGCTCTCAAAATCCCAACTCGGTCCTTATGAAAAGAGACAAAAATATATTTTGCCTGGACACCAGAGTTATAAGTAGTGCAGAATGGCTACATCATAATTTTCTTAAGGTTCGGTTTCACTTTAGTTTTTTTCCAGTCACTAAAGTGGTGGTACTTTACTAGTGGTTTGGATGTACTAGCGAGACTCTACTTGAGCAAGAATAAAGGAGAAAAGCTTCATAGCACACTGACTCCAAACTCAGTAAATTTCCCTTGACAAAAATAAATTTTGCACAGATATAAGAACCACAAAATTAGCTACATCATAATACTGAAGAAATTCAGTTTCATTATATTCTTTTCCAGCCATTTCCTTAACATGTTCAGTGTACATGAGAAAGTACCCTAGTCCAGAATAGTTTGCCCCTTTGCACAAAAAGCAAAGTCGCAGATGCACGACATACATGCATATAAAACAAAACAAAAGTACTGGTACTGTAGTCTGGCTAGATGCACATCCTGTGGTAATTCTGAAGAAAAAGCTTAATGAAAAGCTGGAATCTCTTTAAAGGCATTGGCTAACATTGTCATGATTTTAAAAAAATCTCATTTTGTTACTTAAAAATGGGATAAACATTAGGGTTATAGTGTAAAAATACCAGTCTGAAAGTTTCAGAGCATAATATCCACGGGAAATATTTTTAAATATTAGAAATGTGAACCAATGTTTGAAAAATATACGAGGGTCGGTTACATAGGCTCAACGTAAGGAATGCGCATGCGCACATGAAACGGACCGCACTGTGTGTATTGACGTATCACGCGGCGGAAGGCAGGTAACGGAATTTTTTAATTCGTGCCAAACGGTCCTCTTAGTTCAGTGTCTCTCAAGACGAAAGCTAACAAAATCGCGGTTTGCGTCTAACTTACAGCTTTTCCTTCCAAATTATGGTTGGTTTGAGGGTTTTCGAGTACAAATACAAGTACTCATACACATGTTTCATCTTAGTTTGAGAATTTTTTGAATCAGCTGCTCACAAAGTTAGCCAATGCGTTTAATGAAAAGCTGGAATCTCTTTAAGTGTTTAGATACATGTATAAACTATTCATCAGGGTCCATTTTCATGAAAACTTCATAGGCCTAATTGTCACCTACATGTACATGCAACTGTGTACTGTGATCTATGTAATATAGTTGACAACTAGTTTAGTAAGGTTTCATAAATATGGGCCCTGATGTATTTGATTTTAGATGACAATCCACCCAGATACTAATAATTCTATGTGCATGTAGATGGGGTTTTTTTAATTCAACTCTTTATAAGATGTATGTAAAGTCACATGGATTGGAAAAGAAGACCTTCGGGTTATAGTTATTAAGTTCATCTTTTTCTTTTCCCGGCATCCATGTGACTCTCCCTATATCCTACTATTGTTTGTATTTGTTCTTTGGTTTGTTGATTCTGCCGAATAAAATAATAATAATGATAATAATAATAAGATGTAAAATATTAAGCAAATGAAACAATTTACATGCCCTGACATGGCTTGCCATGGCCAGGGTAATAATGGATACCAAATTATGACAAAGAAAATGAGCCCTTTACAAACCCATTATTATTTTTTGTTATCATGACATGGCTTGCCATGGCCAGGGTAATAATGGATACCAAATTATGACAAAGAAAATGAGCCCTTTACAAACCCATTATTATTTTTTGTTATCATTATTATCATCACCATCACTATTATTATCATCATCATTTTCACTATCATTATCATTGTCATTAACATTGTCATTATCATTATCATTACCATTATGATTATGATTATCATTATCATTATCATTATCGCTATACAGTAGTAGTAGTAGTAGTAGGAGTAGTAGTAGTTGTAGTAGTAGTAGCAGTTGTAGTAGTAGTAGTAGTAGTAGTAGTAGTAGTAGTAGCAGTCATAGTAGTAGTAGAAGTAGGAGTAGTAGTAGTAGAAGTAGTAGTAGTAGTAGTAGTAGTAGTAGTAGTAGTAGTAGTAGTAGTAGTAGTAGTAGTAGTAGTAATACCACTATCATTATCACTATTTATCATTATATTTTGGATCAGAGATTAATCCTTTGGTGATTGGCTTAAAAACCTTCACATAAAAAAAGGGCATGGTGGCTCAATTAATAGAGCGTCCGCCTCATGAACGGGAGGTCGTGGGTTCGATCCCCGGCCGAGTCATACCAAAGACTTACAAAAATGGGACCTTCTGCCTTCTAGCCAGGCGCTTGGCATATAAGAAAGGAGAAGGGTAATAATAACATATGTTATGCAGGGCCTGCTGGAAGATCAGCTGATAGCTGAAGTGGCTACCCTGGGTAAATAAGAGTTATTATTATTATTTTTATTATATCATTTTCAGTTATTTCATAATGTCGGCATGATGGTATACTATTTGGGAAATGACATCAATTTTATGATGACATTTTCCAAATAGTATATACTATTTGTGAAATGGTGTCACAATACGCGAAATGAAATATTCAGCGGACATATGAGAGCTCGGGTGCGCATCACGGGTAACTCTCGCGGTGTCGCGGCTACTGTGTTTCTCAATTTCTGATCACATTGTAGTTTATCCATACAATGTTTAGTGTCATAAAACATTCAACAGGACATAGATATGAAATAAATATTGATTTGACGTGATTTCACTGACTTATTTAAACACAGTAAAAGTTCAGATCACCTACTTAGCTGTTTAAAATGGGGCTGTGTATCAATTTTTTTTTTTATAAAAATAGAATATCTGAATATCTGTCAAACTAAAATTACATGCACAAAATATAAGAAAATAAAATACGTATGAAAATACATATAGATCTTGATTCAATACATAAAACAAATATACTCTGCCATAATTTTGAAAGGTGAAGAGGTGACAAATTATTAGGTAAACCTGCAAGAATGAACAGCAATTCAATTTCATGCAGATATAACAATAACTTGGCAATAAAGAATTGTTATTAAACCTACAAGAATAAGACCAAGGTGCAAGGCATCATCTTCATCTTCATCATCCTCAATGAAACTTTCAAGGGACATCTCATGATCTCTATCCTCTTCCTCCTCCTCTTCCTCCTCCTCATCCTCCATCACAGTTTTCATTGTATATTCGGCCACTTTAAAGTCGTGGTAAGTCAAAATCTCAAGAATGTCGTTATCAAACATTTGATGTTTGGTGAGGACCACAAGTGGCAATTCTGCTGCTCTGTTACCCCTGAATTTTCTTGATCAATCTATTAATCTGATGTCTTTGGTCATTCAAAACTTGGTCAGAACAACAGAAATATTGTTATCAAACAGCTGATGGTTGATGAGTACAATCAGTGGCGTTTCTGCTTCAGGACTATAATACTGATTCTTCTATGCCCATCTATTGATAAAATATCTTTGGTGTCCTAAAGCTTCCACTTTTGAATTTCATATGAAAATCCTGAGAAGTCATCAAACATTGAATCTTTCTTAAACATGCAGAACCATTGCAGAAATACTTCTTCAAAGGTTTTCTCATTCCTGATCTCAAATACAGAAGAAAGTCTTTGGTTGCTCAGAAAATAAAGTTAGATGAAAAGCTCCTTGCAAAATGATAATCCTTGGTAATTCCAGATTTACGTTTACATCCAACAGATGAGGGGAGCCTACATTGTATGTGTAATGTAATAAGGATTACGCTGACTTCCTTCTAATATGAGGTGTGTGCATAAATGCCATATCCTGAAATGTTCTCATTCGCCACAAAATCCACGACAACTGTTCTAGCAATCCACAGATTTTATCACAGAGTACGGTTCACCTAAAGAACATTCTGTCTGCTCCTAGACTCCTGCCTCAATGACACAAGAGAAAGACTGGAAAATCCACAACTTTGTATGCTGAAGAGCCTTTATTGTCAAGTAGCCTAGCTTTATTTAGTTTATAACAGGATAAACATATACAGTAAGTTGTTTCGCTTTTCCTGGTTATGCCCATAAAAACCTTGATCAAAGAGAGATCAAGCAAGCAGAAGAACAGAAAGAAATGTTACAAGATGACTGACAACATCTATAAAAAATGAGCCTTATTTACAGCAATTGTAAAGTCCTTGAAAAGCTTGTTGATATTCATAGACGTCATTTTCTGTCCCACAGCATATATGTATTCAGAACCAAATGATGATTGATGATATTTCAATAATTATTCCAAGAGGCTTTTCCACAAGTATTTACACTAACACTAGACACTCCACATGCAAACATATCGGTTTCACTAGAAACAATCAGTTGGATCTAGAAGCGTAACAGAGAGAAAAACCAGCAAAACTGCTTTCCTGATCAAACACAAGTATACAACGTATACATGTATGCCCTGGGATAGTTCTACTTGTATTTTCGATATGATCCAATATGCCGTAAAACTTGTGCACACTTCAAGCACATACCTGGAGTTTCAAAATCAAACAGTAATATCTATCTACATGTATCCCTCCTTCACTAATGCTATTGCAATCTCCCGTCCATTTCCGCCACAGGAAAAGGAAGGAAGTGAAGAGGTATCGAAAGAAAAAAAAAGACCACTGTTGACCAAAATACATACAGGATTCAGATTAGAGGTTAGAACTCAGAATGAAACATAATGTGAATCATATATCAAGGCTGGTTTTCACGGGTCACTGGAACAATTCACGTAGGATAGGACCGTCAAAAAGATCGCAAAGTGCAAAATTCGAAGGTTGGGGTCCAAAAGTTTGCTACATTTGTGAGGGGGTGTGGAAGCATTGTCCATTGCACACAGGATGCTTGAAGCCTTCACAAGAAATTTCAAACTATTTTTTAAAAATCCTGCCAAACTGTAAAACAAACAACTGACTATGCTTCAAAACCCTTGTGCGTGTTTGCAAAGCTTTTGGAACCTAAAATACGAATGCTGCAATTTGCAATTTCTTGAAATTCACATTCTTCACAAAATGTTTGCATGACTGTGAAAACTGGCATTTACAATGTTCTTGAAATGACACTAGAAGAGAAAAGTTAGCAGATACTGCTAAATAATATTACGGGAGAATTAAAGAGAAAATAAGATAGGAATAGTTTACCCCAGTGAAACTGGGAAGACAGAAATTAATAGACCTTTTATCGATTTTATGCAGAGTTGTTAAACAAAAGTTTCCAACAACTAAGAAGCTATCCAGAGGCTTGCCAGACATAGCAACAGCTAATGGTGCAAAGTGGATTCCTTCTACTCAGATGCAATGATGCATAAACAGATATACTGAAATATTCTAACTTTATACAGCAAGTACAATATACATGTATGCCATACCCTAACACCTACACAAATAAAATGCATCTAGTTTGACAAGTTAATTCCTCATTAATGGATCAAATTCCCCATACTAGTCTGCAGAAACAGACCCTATTTTGATGAATAAATTTCCATAAAGTCTTGAGTAGGGCCTAACTTTGCCAGTCTCTGACTGCATCAACTACGTCTACATGTACATGTAGGAGCAGCTTAATATGCATGTATAGTACTGAACCTGCATAGAGCTTGGTTAGTCACGGTTTAGACACTGTAAAATGTGTTTCGACTGATCAAGGATGGGGCCTGCAAGCTATGTATACCATTGCTGTAATGCCATTCAAATGAACTCAGTACAGTTTAGATGTTAGTCATTCCTGTTCGTACCTTCTCTAAACAAACTTTGGATCCAAAGCTCCACTCATTGTAAACAAAGGAAAGATGTTCCTTATCTCAACTATAGCTGGCTCACTTCCTCATTATACATTATTGAACATCAATGCACGAAAGAATGACGGCCTGATTGTGTTCAATATTTGCAATTTTCCTAGTGTACTGTAAACTGTTAACCAGTAATCTTTTTATTGGATATGTAACTAGGTCCAAATCCACTGACAAATAAATACAAAAAGCTGTAAAGCATGAAAAATAAAGAAAATTCACAAACAAAATACAAAATGAATAAAACAAGTAAATGAACACTGGTTACGCAAAATACATAATAAGTAACACCATCATTTGCAAACATTTAAGACCACACTTTCATAACTCAAAGAAAAAACAAACTTTAACATATATATTTTTCAGACATACATTTATTTTCTGTGCATTCATACAAGTGTGGGCTTAAACCATTACTCTTGTGCTACTGACCACTCTAGTAAATATTGTTATGTAGTCATTTAATGAGATGAAAGAATGTATTCCAAATTACTGAAAAATCCAGATTGGTGGTCTTAAACTTTTGCAAATGATGGTATATATCTGTTCAGAACCTGAAGGGCATTAACTCAAATAATTTCATATAGATTTAACACCCTTCTGGCTCCAAAAAGACAACATAAAAAACAAATAAAAACATACACAAATAAATAATAAATGAATAAACAATCAAATAAATAAATAGAAAAACATATAAAAAATAAATAACAATCAAATGAAAAAATAGATAAACATTTAAAAAATAAATGAATAAACAATCAAATAAATAGATAAACATATTACAAAATAAATGAATAAACAATCAAATAAACAAATAGATAAATAAATTTTTTAAAATGTGCATAAACAAATAAATAAGTAAATAATACTGCTGCATATAGGCATTGTAAATGTTCAAAGGGAAAGAAGTAATATTAAGGAGAAAAAGATAACCTGAAACAATACAAAATACAGGAGTATGATCTCATCAAAGAACGTATTCTTGAAGATATTGACAAGTCCCCAATGAAGGCATTCATCCAGACAGGTGTCTGGCCTGGGTCTCTATGAGACATCCATTTTTCGTATATAGAAGACATCCTTCAATTTTTCAAATTCTTGGCATGTACTTTTCATTGATTCCATATTCTTTGATCATAAAAGTTTCATAAAACTTAAGATTATCAATAAAAACTGCCACATTTCTATGACGAATGTGCTCTCAGCCAATCAGATGCAAGATTTCAGTAGCTTATAACAGTTACTGCAACTTGTTAATGATAACAAGTTTAATGAAACGGGGCCCTGGACATTGAATTCTGACAAGTCTGCAGCAAATGCTTAAGACCAAGGAGTTACCTGCTCAAGACATTCCCCTTAAAAGGTGAATTCCAGATCAAAAGTGCCTCAATGGAATCAATGATGACTAAGAAACGGGTTGTTGAGTCAATGGTAGACAGGGGTGATCTTCAGGTTAAACTAATATTCATTCTCTCAAGAGCACATATAGATGACACTGACTATGAGTCTGGAGGCATGTCACCATTAGCTCAAAGCAAAATGAGGAATAAGACTGATCAGGGATTCTCAATAAGACTGAGTTTGAATTTCTCATATCTCCATTCAGGCTTGCTCACATATGAAGCAGCAAACCCCCCCCAAAGTTGCTTTTTTTTTGCAAAAGGGTGTTAGCACGTAAACATGTGCAATTTCATACATCCCCCCCGCTGGCAGAAGGGTTTTAGCTCAAGCGCACTATGAGAAAGTTACAGTGTGCGCTCATGTAAATGCCCTTCTGCCAGCCAGGTGACGAAACGATACATGAGGCAGAAAAAAAGGTATAAACCGATCAAATTCTTTTAAAGTCAGTGCGAAATATGGTGTCATGAGTTTCTACAACTTTTGACAAAACTCTTTTATTTAAGCATGACCCGTAAGTGGCACATTAAGGCGTCTTATCTTTTTGTCGTCGTGCAAAAGAACGCGTCCGGAACGCAAAATGGAAAATTATTGAAAATTCTATTTTTTAAACAATGCTTGATAATTTCACAGATAGCATGTAGACCTTCTAAATTGATGTACGATCTTCTTCTGATATGATCTTTGCTAAAATTCTATTGCAATATGTCAAAATAGACATTTTAATTTTTGCATTTTTGTATTTTGCGTTCCTGACGCGTTCTTTCGCACAATGACATAAAGATAAAAACACCTAAAATAACCACATAGCTTTTCTCGCGAGGGTTTGCCGCTGGATACCTTAACATTTAGCCTTTAGAAGCTTACTCTGAAAACTCAGGCTACACATGTAAGGTGGACCGAAAAGACCTGTAAAGAATCCAAAAAGCCTACTGTTCTCTGCATTGTTTGCATTCCAGATGCATATTGTGTTTCACCACGTTTCACTAAGCTACATAAATAAGCTGAGCCCATCTTTACAACAGTCTCATAGAGTAGCCCACTGCTTTATGATCATAATACACGTTAACTGCCTTGACTTTGCCTGTGACGATCAACTCAAGTCTCCAACTAAGCTCACACCATTACCCGAGTAATTCCTTGAGCATGTGCCATCACACGACTTTGGTTAACAGAAACTGGAAACTTGTAGGCTTACACCATTTTCACAAGAAAAGTTCAAGCTGAAGCTTGTCCAGCACTTGTCAAGGCACTTGTCCAGATTAATGGGGATTAAAGAACTTCTGGACCCAGTAGCATAAAACTAATACCATTGATGGTAACTTTGCCATCAATGTTAACTTCCATGGAAACCTTGAATTTGATTGGCTTTTGAGCAATGTTACCATGGTTGTTAAAATTGATGGCAGAGTTACCATCAATGGTAAGTTTAATGCAACGGGGCCCAGGACTATATTCTTTAGAATCGTTCATCAGTCCAATTTTGCTCTCAAGCTCTCGAGTTTGTTTGGTCTAAAGGAAACAAGGCTTCTGTCTGCTTCAAGCGATCAGAGTAATTGAGAGTATTTGCGGTGATGTGGCATTTTCACAGATACTGTCTGAAAATTATGCTGAAGTGATGACATTTTGGTAAAAAAGGAGGGGGGTTCCTCATATAGTACTTCTTACAGATAATCATAACAGGGCAGAATTAAACAATTGCTTGAATTTCAGTAAAAATGCCCCCTGAATCATACTTCATCATTTTTAGATCTCTCTCCATAAATCAGTAGAAGTTAAAGGAGCTACAAGTACACTGTATATTGAAAGAATATCAACCTTTGCTTTTAAATCCAAGAAGGTGTTTAGGCTTGTATCTGTGAAAAACGTATGTTATACCAAAATGAAATAGTATTCGAAAGGGTTAACCTTATACATGTACAGTTTTAATATGCGTCTAAGTTGCTGATTTTTGTTTCTTTATTTGCTTCATTTTCCCCTCACATTATCCAAATCTAGCTGAGACAATACAGAAAATGATTCAAATGCCTGACCAGGGTATATCGTCTGTTTGGAGCCAGAAGGGTGTTAAGTCTGTATTAAAATTATATCAGTTAATGCCTTTCTGGCTCTGAACAGACAATATCTTCTAAAGACATCACCTTGCAAAAAAATCATGACAGGTGGTTTGTCAGTGATTTCTTGCAAAAATAAGAAACTTACAATGTAGGCAAGCAACACACATGTGTTGTAGCATGTTTTGGAACACATGTTTAATATGTAGACCCTGTTCACACCAACAAGACTGACCACCAGATCGTAAACAGACCAAACTCAAACATATAATTGCATAACCTCAAATGGCCAGGAAACGATCAGTATGAAGTCATTTGGGATTCCTTTTGATGGTGTGATGGAGGTATCAAAAGAGTCCTCTTGGTTATCAAAGTTGGCTGGACTTGGTGTATAGGTGGTGCTTCATGCAGTGCCTGCAAAAATCCGAGTGGGTAGTGCCATGGCATGAACCAGCCTAGCTGCAAATAGACGAACATTATGCCAACAACTGCGCAACACTACTGCATGCACTGACCGAATCTATGGACCGAACACTGACTCGGCGTGACTATACACAGACTCTAGCCCTGCACTGTAGTAGCTCTGCGACTGCGACATTTATTTATTTATTTTTATTTGGGTAGCCCATTCAACAACAGATGGTCTTCCAAGGGGGGCCCCCAATTAACACATTTCTTTGTGTGTGTGTGTGTGGCTTCTTCATCTCTATGGTGTGTATGTTATGCATCGCTGCACTGCAACGCATCACACACGAGAGTGGGAGCGAATCTAAATGCTAAGTAACCCCGCCCCACACCAAAACCCTTTGCCGAAGCTGGAAAACGGTCATGGCAATGCACAGTGGGAAGCACTATCTAAACACCATGTCCGGCCATCTTTAACACCTTTTTCATATTTCATTAACTTCTGTCTGTACCCCTCTGGTTATGTAACACTAGATTTGAGACCAATTATTAAGAGCTATTGATGAAACAGATGATATGAAGAACAACAGGGGGAATGTCTCATTAACCAACTCTTTCCTTTCAAAGCCTTCTCTCCTCCCTCCCCCCCCCCCCCCCCCCTCCAACCAATCCACCATGCAATATCATTGTCTTTTTTATCGATAATTTGGTTACATTTGGCATACCATACTTGTACATGTACCTGTACATGTAAATGGTCCAGACTTCTTATTTCTTTAAGAACAGATTGAAAAATGACATTTTAAAAATCGTTTAACTCAAAGTCTGGTAAGCAATATGTTAAAATATGTTAAAAGTAGTTTTTAGACTAATCTCTATCACTTAAGAAAAAAAAAACAAAACAGACAAACAAACATTTAAAAAAATACCTTTTCAGAAACAAAACATGGCAACTGAAATTTCTTTTTAAAAAAAAGCTCTAGAAAATTAATTTCAGTGACAAATTGAGAATATTATCTACATATTATCAGTATCTGTTTGTTTGTTTTTTGTGTGTGTATTAGATGGAAAATTTCAAGCTGGCAACATTATAGAACTCTATGCTAGACAATAAGGAAGCACAATTGTGAGACATGTAAATTATCACTTGATAATCTAATCCTCAGACCTCATGCTTGCCTATTTTGAGGAACAAGCTTAGCAGCGTTATAATTAACCCAACCAGGGTTATATTTGAGCATGTTTAACAAAACATAGTTTACAGTCTCCACTAAATCAAGCTATTAAATTAAAACAGAACAAACACAAGCATTTCCTCTTTATTAAGATTCAGTGTCACAAAAACACTTTTTTCTTAATATTTTTACTTTTTTTCCCCCTTCAAATCTTAGTCCTGTATACAGTTGAAAATGCCCAAATCAAATAAAAGTGTGTGAAGGGGGGGGGGGGGGGGGGGAGGAGGTGTTGTATGTGTTGTGTGTAGTACGGGAGCACAAATTATCTTTGAAGTACCAATCTTAAAACTAACTGCATGTGGGAAGCAGCAATGTCAAAGTCTGTTTCAAACCTACACTCTACATGTACATGTATATTGGGGTCCATCAGAATCGGTTAGACATTTAAAACTGACCACTGCGTGTAGATTAAGCAACATCTTTTATATTTCAGTGAAAATTTTTGGAGAAAGAAAAGTCTGGGAAAAGCTCTCTTTGGAATTATCTCTGCAAAGTGACTCCAGTCTAAAGTCCCCAGTTTTCCGCGATACAGAAACGGAAAAATTTCATGGAATTAATTTCACGGAAAATGCCATTTTTTAGGCCAAAAAATTTGAATTACGAAAAATACAGTGCAAAAAATTGAAAATGAAGCAAAATCCAATAAAACAAAATTGTGCATCAGCGGAAAATTTGGATCAAACCTGTTCGCAGCCTTAGCGTGTGTTCGCGAAACTTCAGATGCGTCTGCATGTAGACCTACATGTACATGTATACCACAGTGGGTATAGGGTAACTTACTGTTTTTTAAAAAAATATTTACAATTGCTTAATCATATGTTTTGTACATGTCACCGAAGAACACAGAATTTGAATGTCATTCAGTGACGATATTGACTTCTGAATCCTCTCATTCCCATAGGCTTAATACAGGTGAACAACCTGGCTTCTCTGGGCAATGGGAATGGGTGATGTTCGTTATTCCGATAGTCCAAAAATGAAATAAGTTTGTTAGCCCGAAAATAACTAATGAACTAAAAAAACCTTATTTTATTTTTGGACTAACGAACCTTCGCAATAACAAACCTTATTCAGTTAAATTCGGATTAATGAACCTTCGGAATAACAAACCTTTTTCCATTTTCGGACTAACAAACCTTTAGAATAACAATCCTTATTTCATTTTCGGACTAACGAACCTTCGGAATAAGGAACTGTAACCAATGGGAATAAAGGAGGTGACTTTCAAGAACATGACTTAGAATATACATTGGTGTACCTTTGAGATCTTCCTTTGTGAAGAACTAGACCCACAATATTCAGTCCATCTGGGACTGAAGAGATTACAAACAGGAAACTGAACTGGTAACATCCTCCCCCATCTTCCTTTGTTGTTTGTTACCCACAAACATACTTTTGAAGTTACCTCCCTACTCCCTTTCTCGTTTTTTTCTCTCCCCCACCCCTATCTTTTTGGATACTAATGAAACATCTGTGATTCCTTAATCGATCCCTCCCCTCCCCTCCCCCAAAATGAATTAGCATCCATTTCGCGAAATACTGACTGGCTTAATTTTCGATGGGTTAGATACAGTTATCAAAATTTCGAAATGGCAAAAGCTCTGTTTGAGCCTACATAGAAGTCAATTTCAGGTTTCTCTCTGCTACATGTATGAAGAGAAACTGCAAAATTCCAATGAAAAATTCACGTAAAATATCAATAGCAATTACAAAAATGATCACATACTGTATGCACATGGATGGGTTCTACAAGTAAATCACAAGTACACAAAATTTTAAAGTTATATACACAGGAAATAGAGGATACAAAGGGGAAATATTGTTTATCAAAACAAGCAAAGGAAATTTCATTTGTGTGAAAGGATATAAAGAAGCCTATAACTGTGTCTCCTGCTAAATTGCTAGGACGATCCCATTAAATCTCTAAGCAACATTAAGACTTTTTGTCATCACATTTTATAGGCCTTTATTCATTAAAATTTTAATACCCAAGGCTGGTGATATCAAAGAAGATTTTCAGTATCTAAAAAATAAATCTGTCTGGCTTTGGCAAATCTTTGAACTTCTTTACACTGCAGTGTTATCCTTCTAAAGCTAATTGACTCCTACATACATAAACTGTACAGAAACCAGATTAATGTGTCTCTTCCTTTTTGCACTGTTATCCTCTGTTGAGGGCCAGAAGGATACTTAGTCTGTATCAAAGTGTATGAGTTAAGGCCTTTCAGCTCTAAGCAGACTTAGCTATGAAGCTGACAAAATGGCTTTATGTAAAATGCCAAGGTCTTGTTGACAGACTCATGAAGAACATAGTGACTATGTTTTATACCCTGTAGTCACCTCTAAGGCTTTTGGTATGACACTCTCAATGTCACTGATACAGAAAATAGACTACTCGGTCTTAACAAATTGGGCCTACAAGCTCCCTCTCCTACTCCCCCCCCCCCCCCCCCTCTCTCTCTCTCTCTCTCTCTCTCTCTCTCTCTCTCTCTCTCTCTCTCTCTCTCTCTCTCTCTCTCTCTCTGCATCGCTCCCTTATTCTCTCCCCTCTGGTGATGACACAAAACACAGAGGAACAGTTTCAATAAAATGCAGGGGAACATTAGGAAAAAAAAAAAAAGAAGTTATTTTATACCCATTAAATTTGATATCATCATTTCTGTACAATTCACCTGTCATGAACCTTTCTGTCCATAAGATAATAACTGTGCAAATTCAAAAATTAATCACTATGAACATGGCGGGCAAAGAAAGCGGACAAAATAAACAACCTCCCATTCTACCCTTCACAATGGTTCTGGTAGTCAAAAGAACATCCCTTCACAGCTATTAGGTTTTATCATGTAGTTCCAGGTGAATATGCATGTGACACCTGTTCCACATATTTTAGACCATTGCAGTGAAGGGATGTTCTTTTGACTACCAGAACCATTGTGAAGGGTAGAATGAAGGGTTGTTTATTTTGTCTGCTTTCTTTGTCCGTCATTTTCTTAGTGATTACATGTATTTGTTAATATATAATGAAATACTACATGTACATGCACATGGTAGTCTCTGGCAAGTTGATCAAGCCAAATTTTTATAAAATGGAGTCGTAAAAATCATATTAAAATGACATGAGGAGGAACAGCTGTTCCTCTACTAAATGATTTTGAATTAGGAATGCATGATGTGATGGTATGAAAATGTATTCGAGGATTGAGTCCTGGCATTTCAAATTCAAGGTCCCTAGGTAACAGCACTCATGACAGAAACAAAATATTACTGATAGTGGTATCCTTGAATAAAAATAAAACATTCAACTCCAAAACTGGTAATTCCAAAAGTAATGAGGAAGCATCTTTGTCAATATACATCTGCATGAGTATGAAACTGTACAGTTTTTTTGCTGGAAATAGAATTTCATTTTTAAATTTAATTGTAGAATAAAGCTGTTCTAAAGCAATAGTTGTTTTCTTTTGAGTTATGCTGGATTAGTTTTAGCAAAAAAATTTTATAGCTGTAATAAGATTGGAACATAATATTACTACAAAAGCTGTACATCTACAGTGTATATGAGGTAGTGCAAGAACAATTGATGAAGCACTCTCATTTTTTTAATTTTCACTTTTCTGATATTTCCAAATGATTAAAAAAAATAAAACGAACACAATATGGTCATAGTATATAAACCCTAGCATGCTATTTAAGATCATAATGCAAAAGCTTCAAGTTTATTAATAACATGAACACAACATGTAGCAAACATGCTTTGGTTAATAAAGGACAATGATAGCTCATTTTCTTGAGTATGATGTAATAATGCAGGCATGCAATTTTAACTGCATTCATTAAAACAAAGCTGATGGCAATGGCCTTGTAATCAAAATGATAGCATAAAGAACATGGTAGTAAAACAAAGATTTCATCAACTTCAGAAATATTTATAACATAGGAAATAAGTTACATGTATAACATGTGATAACATGAATATTGCATTCTTTCAAATTTCTACACGGTCTTATACCCTTGCAAACAGAGGTCAGAAATATCACCAGTGACACAATATTAAATGACTTATATTTCAAAACAAAATGTTCAATTTCAATGTTTTACATTTTTAAATTTTTTTTTCTCTTCTTTTTTGGAAGGGCTACCACGGGCCAGTAATAACTGATCAATGCATTATACAGTGGAAACTCTGTACAACGAGGTCCTTGGGACCATCAAAATTATCTAGCAGGAATCTTGTTATATCAGGGTTAAAAAACAACAAAAATATAAAGAGCTGGGACCAAAATATAACCTTGTTATAAATATATCAGGAATATTGTTATACATGTACATGTATCAGATCTCTTTATACAAAGTTTCCACTGTATGAAATTTTAGGTACCAAAAATTCAAGTGTCAAATAAATAGTAATGCAAATAATTATCATTGTACCAGCATCAGCAAACGTGAACATTTTTATTAATAATGAAAACATAATATCTCTCACTCACCTTAGGCCTCATGGTGTGGGACTTGGGGACTTCCCAGAGATGGCTTCCTGGCACAGAGTAGCCCTGACTATCCACAATCGGTGAGGGTCTCCGGAGAGTGGCTAGACTCTCATCACTCAAGGACCTCTTGATGTTAATAGGCTCAGCATATTCTCCCATGATGGGTGAAAGGTGTGTCCTGTCTGTATCTTGTATATCCTTCCGACGCCCCCGAGGAGAGAGGCTCGGTAGCAAGGCACTGTCCGTCATGCGGCGATGTGTTTCAGGCGATATGCAACCTGAATCGTCGAGTGGTGATGTAGGCGGTGATAAGAGTTGGCTTTTTCCTTAGCACAAGTTTCAGGGGATATTATGTTGAGTTTCGGAGGTGGATTTGGAGTCGGAGGTGGATTTGGAGTCAGAGTTTGGTTGTGTAATTCTGGTGGGGTTTGGGGTATGGGAGGGGGTTGAGAAGTGGGGTAAGCCAAAGGCTTCCTTCTAGGTGAGGGTGGAGAGGGAAGAGCTGGGGAGGCTAGCCTAGGTCTCCTACTCCTGGGAGACTTTAGCATGCTCAAAAACGATGACTGGTTGTTATTGTCAGTGACTACATGATCAAAGACATTCTTCCCAGATTTGGGAATAACCTCTGACACCTCTTCATACTGAGGAAAGCCATTCGGAAGACTGAAGTCTTCTGTTTCAAGATTGTGGTTGCAATTCCGACTGCAGTTCTCAGGATTGACCTGATAATATTCATGAGGTACATCGGCTCTCCTTGCACTAACTGATCTTGGCATTGGCTCAGGTGCTTTCTGCTGCTGCAATGCATCAGCAATTGATAGACAATGTTTCAATCGCAATGCTTTGCTCTCGTCGTAGGCATCCTGCTCATAAGTTCTGTTGGGCTTCGTCAGCCTCGTTATGGACGGTTTCTGACTTGCCTCATTTTCACCGTTCGCAGTCAATTGCGGCTGTATTTTGCTCTGGTCATAAATATCCTGTTCAAAGGTTCTTTCTGGCTTTTGGGGAATAGGATCAGATTTACTGGAAGCAGGATCGGATTTATGAGGAGCAAGATCAGGTTCATGAGGAACAGGATCAGGTGACGCACTGCCATCGCTAGTATGCCGGCTACTGCTCCGACTCAAATCAAACGCAACAGACTCAAACTCCTGTACCAAGCTGTCCATACTACGAGACATTCTATTCCTCTGAAGTGGCGGGGGCATCAGACTATCCATGCCATTCCGCGATAGGGAGTTTGTCCCATTTGGTGTTGTGGACTCACTGCTAGTCCGCACCCTATTGCTATCAGGAACTTTCAACATCTTTGACTTCCGTTGAACGGTCACTGCTGATTTGCCGTGCTCAAACGCACTCACAAGTGCCAGCACCGAGTTCCTGACATTCTCGTCCCTCACCGCTCTAGCATCTCCTGTGATTGGTCTATCTCTCTTTGTCTGAAGTTTCGGCTTCCCACTGACCAAGGGTTCTGACAACGGAACTTTGATCTCCACCTTTTTCTTGGGTGGTGGTAGAGGTTTTGGAGGCAGTGGAGACACAGGACTTCTTTTGTGTCCAGTGTGCATGGTGTGCTGACCTGGTCTCTGACGAGATACCTGTACTTCCTTCCGACTGTCGGGCGCTTCATTGGTGACGTCCAGTTGCGTCCAGCGCTTCTGCTCCGGGCAGATGACCTTTGGTTGCCTGCATCTAAAGCCATTGTTGGTGTCTTCACCTTTGTTTTCATCTGTGTTCAGAAACAATACAAGAAGAAAACAAAATCAAGCCTTACTGAAATACATGCAATGATGTGTACTATGTTCTTGTTTCTCCCTCAAATTTTCTGGCAAAAACAAACACAAAACAAAAACAAACAAAAAAGCATATGAAAATGTTAAAACTGTTTTGCTTGTCAAATATATATATTTTTTTCAGATTGTGTCCCCCTCCCCCTAAAAAAATCTGGATACATATCTGCCATGCAAATCTAAGAATTTAAATTTTTAATAACTTTAGTCACAGGGCAGGAAAAACAAGCAACAAATAACACAATATTGTTATGTACTCCTTTGTTTGGTCTCTTGTCTGTTTAGTATTGGCCTCCCTGATGTCAAGGGCGTATTCCATGGCTACATGTGTGTAGGAAACAGAATGAAAGGCAAAAATGCAAACCTTTGCCGTTTCCTTGCTGTGTCAACCCTTCAAAAAGATGAATCCTCTTCTTCAGCTGACCTTCCGCAAGATTGAGGTGAAGGGGCCGGGGGCGGGCCTCCGGTTTGAACTGCGGAGGCCTGTGATTGGCTACGGGGTGTGGTGATGTCATCACAATGACAATGTGAGAGGTGGGACCCTCAGCCAATGGACCATGGAATCATAATGATTGGCTACTGCAACTGTGCCATCTGGAATTGACAGGAAAAAGAAAGAAAGGCATAAAAGTGGTTCATTTCAACTTTGTACATGGTATGGTTAAAGAAAAAACAAAATAAAACAAAACAACTGCATTTGCATGAAAATTTGCATGAAAAAGAAGGATTGATCAGAACAGTAACATGAAATGACCTCTGGTGGTTGGAGAAGTGCAATGCAAAGTATTTTCACTCTTCCTAAAATTTCCTACCAAAACAAGTTTCTCTTTCAAAACTTGGGAAGCTTGGTGAAACACGGTGGCACAAAAGGACACGTACGGAATTCAAAATGCGTACTGTGTGGACTGTTGTATGTACTGTTTGTGGCCTGGAGGAGTCTTTTCATGCCCCTCCGTAAGTTCTTATCACATGAATACAGGTATGAAGGTGTGCCTGAATGCTGAGAGCAGATGGGAGTGATGGCATTAATTGCCAAGTGTACAATGCTATGCCCCCCCCCCCCTTCCCCGATGCACTGCCTGCTCTCAACATTCTGGCACAATCTACACTGCACATGTACATGTATATACACACCTCACAAAAGTTGACAACCAGAAATCCATTCTGTGAATAGAGACTGCCATATCAATAGGGATTGCTGCTACTTTTATGGTGGGGATATTTGCATAAGAATCGTCATTGTGCTCACATTCTTTGTTTGATTTCAACAAATGAAGTGTCAAAATGTTCGGAATTAAATTTTCTTTTAAATTCTGTTAAAAGTTGTCCGATACAACACACCATATTTGAGCTTTGATCAAAAGACAAAGTGGTTAGTTACTTTTTGTGCGGTGAGCTGTATGTCCATTTTGTACCGTACATGGTTAGATTAATTTTTCATATTACACATCAATTCTCTGTTTTTCCCTCTATTGTGAATGTACTGTTTGGAGCAGACCTTGCTATCAGGAAATAATCTTGAGATTTGGAAGCTTTATAGCAAAGTCCCAAAGGAAAGTCTTCCACAAGGACATGAACCAGACAAACATCTAGGTGAACTACATGTACATGAATACATACTGTATGTTTATACCTGCTAATTACAAGAGTCATTCAGACTGTACCATGCACAAAAGGACAGTTTCCTTTGTTAAGTGTCGGGGGTTCCATGTGCCAAGTATCATTTCTATAAAAAGATGCTGTGAGTTCAAACATAATCTCAATAAACATACATGTAAATACCAACAGGAACGTACACGTAAGTGTGCAGCTAAAGTCATGGACTTCACAGAACCAAAGCATTAGGCTGTGTACGTTCCATACTTCTTAATTATACATAATGCCAAGTAAAATTGCTTTTGTGTTTTTTTACACACATTTAGGTTTTTTTACCTTCTAACTACATGTACATGTATATACACAAAACATATTTTTGGTGATTAGCATGCTATAAATCTATCGATCTTCATAAAAGGTGGTACCAGCCATATTTCATGTAAAAGAAAAAGACTTTCAGAAAATTTCAGAAAATAGCCGGCTATTTTATGAATTTGCGCAATAGCAGGCTATTTGCAAATAAGTCTAAGATTTGGGTGGCTTAGTATTTTACGAGAAAATAGCTGGTTACACAGGCTAATTCTGTCTTCATCTGAGAATTTGCTCGCCATTCCTTGATCAGGCTAATTCATGGGATCAGACATGGCAGGCTACTCAAGCTGATGGAGATGCACCTAAAATGGAATAGTGAAGAAAGAGGTTTCATGGAATGCTCTCCAGGGGGACTGCAGATTCAGTCTTTGTATTCCACTGGGGGCGACTCGGTATATAAAGAAATGTTACAAATCACCGTACAATAAATCAAACCTGAGATTCATATGTTGTAGAACAAAGAACATTTTGAAGACAAACTTCCGTAAAGCTGAATTCAAATCCATCCATTAAACTAGTCAAATAATGCAGTATTCAAAGATCACAAAAGCAAGGTAGCTAATAGAATTATGGTTGTCATTAATATCAATTCAGTCTTTGTAGTAGTACACGAACTTTTTTCACAATGCAAAGCTGTAAGTCATATCTGGGAGAATAGAGAATATTTGAGTTATAAACTTCTGTAAAGCTGAACTTAAATCTATCCAAAACACATACATCCATGTATTCAGTGATCACAAAATAGGTAGCTATAAACACACAAGGTTGTCGTACCGATTCTGTCTTTAAATATTCCACTGAAATAAGTACAGGAACTTTTCCCATAATGCAAAGCTCCAATAATTTGCTAGAATACATAACATTTTGGCAATAAACTCGAACTTCCATAGAGCTGAACTTCAGACTATATCCACTTGACTGGGCAAACTACACATAGATGTACTGTATTCTTTATTCACTCTGATCACAAAAGCAAGGTAACCTTAACAATAGCAAGCTAGTCATCATAACCTATTGTTCACTATACTCTATAGCCTTGTCTTACCAGCAATATACAACAAAGTGGTTCCGCAACCAAAAACTGACAAAACTTCACAAGATCGGCAAACACAAATGACACATGGAATTTTGGCACCCTTTCAAGAAAACTTGACAGTTAAAACAGCAAGTACACTTGAAGGGCCTTCTCCCATGAATATGGACTTCAAGGGAATAATCAGGCAAAACATGCAAACTACAGAAATCTACTGCATCCTTCATAGTGGTAATCACACAAACGGTCTTTACTTCAGTAAAAAAAAAAAAAATCCAAGATGTTGGACTGAGCTCGGATAAGCTCTGCCCAAATTCTCCTCAACTGACATGAGGCACGGTTTCATATGTAACAAATGCAAACAAAATAAAACAAGAACATTGTACATGTAGCAACCTGGAGTTTGAAATAATTGCATGTTGGAGAAAAGTATTAAAAGCGGAAATAATGTTGACCTTTAAAGTGGGGAAAACCACAAAGAAAAGTAAGCAGAAATCTAAGGATTACCTCCAAATTGTCGGAACTGTGAAATTCAAGTACATTCAATGTTTTGCGTGCATGTGGGGTCATGTGTGGGTGTTCTTGAATGGTACATGAAAATGGAGTAGTTACATGTATCTCTGTAAGAAAACAAATACATGTACATGTATGTAGACATTTTAAATAGAAAGGCATACATAGAAATATACACAAGAAAATGGGGAAAACAAAACAGGTAAAAATTTAGAGAGGCATTTTCCTCTTTAAAGGCATTGGCTAACTTTGTGAGTAACTGATTTAAAAAATTCTCAAACTAAGATGAAACATGTGTATGAGTACTTGTATTTGTACTCAAAAACCCTGAAACCAACCATAATTTGGAATGAAAAAGTGTAAGTTAGACGCAAACGGCGATTTCATTGTCCTTCGTCACACGAGATATTCACTAAGAGGACCACTTTGCTTGAATTTGAAAATGCCGTTATGCCCCTCCGGCTGCGTGATACGCCAATACACACAGTACGGTAAGGTGAGTCATAGGCGCATGCGCACTCCTTATGTCTATTCTGTGCAACCGACCCTCATATATTTTTCAAACATTGACTTCCTGTGGATATTATACTTTGAAACTTTCAGACTGGTATTTTTACACTATAACCCTTATGTTTATCCCATTTTCAAGTAACATAACAAGATTTTTTTAAATCATAACAATGTTAACAATGTCTTTAAAAGTAAACTAACACTAAATCACAGTTCAAAAGTTTTTTTCTCAATATCCTAAAACTGACTTACAAATGTACATGTATATAGGCTAACTACATGTAGGTCTGACATACAATAAGTCAACAATTCAAACTACATACAGAAAAGAGTTTAAATGCACTTTCAAACATGTACTACTTGTATTGCATCCACTACAAAGGCATGTGTCCCAAACATACATGTATCTGAATGCACACACACATTACGACTTTATAATTCATTCAATAATTGAATTACACTGTAATTATGTAAAATGATAAAGCCCCGTCCAGGAAAAAGATGTTACTGAATATGTGAGCCCTAGACCAATGCAACAGTAATTAGCTAGATGTTTGACTAATAAGTGGACTGATGATGTCATAATTGATTGCCCTATTTAGTTTTGTTTTCATAATACTAGCATTTTCAACAGGTTTGTATGTACAGTAGTTCAGTGCATTCTGAGGCCTTATTGATCAGTCAAAAATAGTTTATTTGTAATATTCACTTTTTTTCCAAGTGCAAATGAAAGGAGTTGAAGTGAGAAAGCATGTTTTCGAAATGCGTGGAAATTGTGTTAAATATACATTGTGTAAACTTTTGAGTTTGTTGATTTTTTGATTCAGCAAATGATCATGCTTCATTTGTGAACTGTAACATGGAGATACACACAAGACAGAAAGTATATAAAACAGAGAGCAATGATACAATAAATGAAATATGAGATACACATATAGGGTCTATATTAGTGCTTATCTTATGGGCTGAAAAGCAGTCACATGACACTCAGCAATTTGATCCCTGGGCATGTAATGTAACTACATGTACCTTTTTTAACCCATAGCAGTACAGAGCTTTCTTGAGGTCTAAATTAATCATCTTCAATCCTCAAATTGGCAATACAAATGATTTTTTTCCATGCTTACATAGCTTGAAAAATATAAATATGGATATAACATAAACCAAAATGAAATATAATTGTAAAATTGAATCAGAAATTGCCAATTTGAACACAGAAATAGTGATTATATATTATTCACTGCGATGCCAATTTAAAGAGTTTAATGATTAGTTACACTTAAACTGCTCTAATTCGAGAATGCCACACCATACAGCGATGGGAATGGGCTCAAATTTTTCAGTGCATTTTTCTCTTTCTGCTCATGTATGATATGTACTGCCTAACATTCTGGACCAATAGATACTGCAAAAGTGTCTCCTAAAGGAGATGCTGTACCTCTATGGGTTAACAGCAAATTATTAAGAGCATGCATATGAAAGTGTACGGCACTACCCATCCAGGCAACAATGCCTGTACCCATTGTTTCAATTGCTTGAGCTGCGTGCCTTTGACAAAGAGGCAACCTAAATGTAATTCTGCCATAGCCTGATATTAAAGGAAAGCATGATATCACAAATGTTTTACATAACATATTCAGAATCTCTCTCATGCTATTACACTTCAACCTCAGCCTGTGGCCTTGATTCGTTTGTTTGTTTGTTTTTATTTCTGTGTTCTGCATGATTAAATCAACATTACGTAAATTAAAAAAAATCATAAAATACATATAGTGCATGCTCCGGAGTTGAATATAGGGCTGTTACCGAACCGCCGAACCGAACGGAAATTCGCAAAACATGGCACTTCCGAACAGGACCGAACCGAACCGAACTCAAAGGCCAAGTTCGGAAGTTCAACAGTTTATAATACAGGATCATTGAATCAGCCCTCGGTGAAGACCTTGTCCTGAATTAATTATGCTAAATGATAGATACACCTTTGCTTTATTAAAAAAATTAATACATACATTTATTGGTGGGATTTCTTTTAATTCATCTTCTAAAAGTTTTTCTTAAAAAAAAAGATAGAAAAACACTTAATACAGCTTGTGTCTCATTTTTTCCTTTGATTCTGATAAATTTCATAATATTTGGCACCATGAATTTTAGTTGTTTTCCCCCAAAATCTGTTAAAAGCTTCAAAATATGCCCAAAAATACTCACGATTGTAATCGTTAAAAGGTTGTGATCGATTAACAATCATGATCGATCATAATACTAAATAAATATTCAAAAAAAAATTAATAGAAAAACACTGCTTTATTGATAAATTTCTTTTAATATTTTCATTCCTTTCCTTTATTTCGATTTAAAAAAAAAAATTCTCTTGTTTTCTATTAATCAGTATATGAAAATTATCTTTCCCTTTCACTCAGAAAATAGAATAAATAACAAAGAATCATGCAATAAATGCAGTAACTATTTTTTGTCATACAAAATATATTTATAAGAAACAGTGACTTCCAAATGCAGTAAAGATAGAGAGGGTTCTGGTAGTCATTTGTTATCGATGCTCACCTTTTAATTTTTTTTTATACTGTATTGCCGAACCCCGAACCAAACCAAAATTCGGAAATAAAAGTGCCGAACTCTACCGAACCAAACTGAAACCGAACATGGTGCTAAATTTACAGCCCTAGTTGAATATACCGTAATACGTGCATCCATAGTTTTAGAATTTCTCAAGTGCACTACGGTGATATACATGTACAGGGTATGAGAGAAATTCTTTATCTATGGATGCACATTTTATGGTATAGCATACTCATGTACTTTGTGTTATATTAGATTGGAAACTGCTTCTTGGATCAGAGCTCACCAAACTATAATCATATTGCAACAGCCGTTGATAAAGTGCAACGAACACTGTATTATAGATAATTTGTAAGTTATCGATACATTTGCCTATGGGATTTTGTACACAAATTAGCATGCAATATAACGCGTTATATACATGTACCACGGTCGTGGCCATATAACAAATTACGCAATGGCATCTGACCAATTAGAAACCTTGTTTTAAGTAACCCATCTTAAATAAATAATTATAGTATACAATAAACATGAAACAAAGTATGAACAAACAAGAATACGAAATATAATCATTTTCATTAAACATAAGAGCTAAATTATAAGAACACAGGAGACCGCCATCGTGAGCTGTAAGGCTTGAAGTGGATGGCGCCATCTCTTGAAAAATATATACCATCTCTTGAATGTGTGGGTTTATACAATTTGCGAAACTGAACGTTGGAGCATGCAATGTTTATATAAATATTTATAATCGCAACTAGACTGTTATAATAACAACAAAAAAGGAAAATAGTTGTCAAACATGATATGCATAATGGTAACTTAAAATTCATTATGACGTGCCTGCAGAGAAGAGAGAAAGAAGGCGAACAATTTAACAACTTTTTGCCACTTTTTACCCGTTACTCAAGAGTGCTTCTGATTTGGTATAAGTGCATGTCTTTCACATTAAAGGCATTGCTTAACATTGTTATGATTTTAAAAAAATCTTGTTTTGTTACTTGAAAATGGGATAAACATAAGGGTTATAGTGTAAAAATACCAGTCTGAAAGTTTCAAAGTATAATATCCACAGGAAGTAGTGTTAAATATAAAAAATGTGAACCAATATTTGAAAACTATACGAGGGTCGGTTGCACAGAATAGACATAAGGAGTGCGCATGCGCGTATGACTCACCTTACCGTACTGTGTGTATTGGCGAATCACGCGGCGGGAGGCACATAACGGCATTTTCAAATTCAAGCAAAGTGGTCCTCTCAGTGATTGTCTCATGAGACGAAGGATAATAAAATCGCCGTTTGCGTCTAACGTACATTTTTTCATTCCAAATTATGGTTGGTTTCAGGGTTTTTGAGTACAAATACAAGTACTCATAGACATGTTTCATCTTAGTTTGAGAATTTTTTAAATCAGCTACTCACAAAGTTAGCCAATGCCTTTAATGGAGAAAAAAAATGAAAATGCGGCGACAAGTTTTATGTCTCGTTGGCCTTAAGAGGGATTAGCATTAGTCTCCAAATAACTTGACAATTGTGCAGTCGATCGAAAAATAGAATTAAGCTGCAGTGAATGAAACACATCCTCTCTCATCGATATGTCCATGAACAGTATACCCAACACACGTAAGCTGCAAGAAGATTAAGAGGAGAAAACTGAGATCCTACTTGGGTTCCTTGCATAGCTTCTATTACTTCTAATGTACGTGCCCCCATTCAAAAACAGGAATTGATTTTAAGTAGTGCAGGAATCGACTTAAGTAGTGACATATGTTTGAAGCTAAGAATTAAAGAGATGACATTTCTCGACTGAACCAATGAACTTCCCTCAGAAGGATTCTATCATAGACAGGGCTGTTTCCACGACTCCCAGGAAATACATGTAAATACAAGGCCTGTTCTCATTAGCCCAAATTTTTAAAATGGCCTGTTGCATCCTGATGTGGGCATATACATGTAGACTAAAAGCACTGAAGAAACATCTGGCTTCTTCATGCAACAGTCTATTAGTTGCCCAATAATAGGTACCTATTTGGCTGTATAAAGATATACTTGAAGACTAAAAGCATGCCCTTAAACTAAAGTTAATTATTCGAGCGAGAAAGAATTGTGCGACTTGGGTTGATGGAGACAAGCAACTTCACACTCCAGAACCTTTGTCTTGCTAACATATGAAGTGGCAAACCACCACGGTAAACCCCCACTGTTTTCATTATGTGTAAATTAAT
Organism: Echinometra lucunter; assembly: GCA_029962745.1. Classification (NCBI taxonomy): domain Eukaryota; kingdom Metazoa; phylum Echinodermata; class Echinoidea; order Camarodonta; family Echinometridae; genus Echinometra; species Echinometra lucunter. The sequence continues at coordinate 10,673,062 of CM057163.1, forward strand.
TATATGAGATATGTATGCAAAATAAATAGCGCACCGAGGCAAAAGACATCGTTTTTGCCTCCTGGCAGTAAAAAGGAGTGGATCTATCCAATACTTAATTAGCACAAATATGACGTCAAGAGTTTTTCTCAAATTTTGGCAAAACTCTAGCTGTTATTTGAGTATGAACTGTTACTGATACGTTAATGCACATCTCGTTACCATAAGTGATGTGGCAAACAAGAGCCGCAGGGATTTTCCACGAACGTTTGCGCTGCTGGATATTTTAACGAGCTTTAATTGGTCTGATAGAAATCTCAAGTTTGTTTGGGCCAATGGAGAAGCACGTACATGTACATGTACATTGCACATTCCCACGTATACGTGAACTTGTACATGTAGTTCAGCAGCTTAGTGCGGATAGCGATCTCTTGTTATACCTATTGTGTTTCAAAAATATGATCCAGCTTTGTTGTCCATTCTACTGTATTTGATAGCACATTTCCACTTTCCAACAATAATACAAAGCCTCAATGATAAACAGAGATCAGGTTTCTCAATAGGAAATTTACATCTGACACAATTTTTCTCTTTTTCTCATTAAATATTTTCAGCCCTTGGGATGTTTGATGTTTTTATTATTCTAACAGCCCAATTCAAATCATACTATCTCAAATTTAAGAAAAAAAATAACTATTCCATCAATGATTTGACTGTGACCTTTCATGCTTTTCAAGATTGGAGCATTCCTGATCCGTATTCACAAGTTCACAAGTTCACTTCTTTTTTGCAATTAGAAAAAAAACAAAGATTCAAATGTGAGAAAGAAGACATTTAAAAAATTACAAGTATTAAAGCTGTCAATTAATCATAATACACATGTAACAATATGGCAATGCAAAACAGAACGGGATGGAAGCGGAACACACTCTTTTGAGGGTTTGCAGCAATTTTAACTATGTTTTATTGTTTGCAATCATACATGTATTTCCTTGTGTAGACAGCAGAAGGGCCCAAAACAGATTTGTGGTCAACAGAAGATATACATATATAGCCTACATGTATTTCTAGACATTACAAACTTTGATCTTTCTTCAAAATATAACAAAAGAAATTTCAGTCCTCAGGCTCCTCATAGTGTGTAGATTGCAGTGCTGTACGTACATGTAAAGCATATAAAGTGTATCATTTCTCTCTAACCTCTCATCACAATTATACGAACACAATGAATGAAATTGTGTTGACATATATTCGTGCTGGCACCCATACCATTAATCCACTCTCCATGTCTGTAGTTTACAATGTTACCAAACTTTCTGTATTTTGTATTTTCATGTAGAATGACGTTTTGTTTAACTGCAGGGCGCTTTTGGAAAGCAGTTTTACAAAACTGAACAGGCCTGCAACCCTGCAGACAGTGTAAAATAAATAAAACAAAACAACAACGTGGAAGCGTCGTGGTCTGGTGGTTCTGACTCTCGTCTTTCAATCAGAGGGTCGTGGGTTCGAATCCCAGCCATGGCGTTAATTTCCTTCAGCAAGAAATTCATCCACATCGTGCTGCACTCAACCCAGGTGAGGTGAATGGGTACCTGGCAGGAATTCATTCCTTGAAATGCTTGCGCGCTGTAAAAGGCTGCCGGGCTAAAGCTGGGGTAATAATATCCAAGTCCTTTGGAAGCGCATAGAGACGTTATATCATAATGTGATATGCGCTATACAAGAACTATATATTATTATTATTATTATATAAACATATATAAATAATAAATATTTTACGCTGGACAGATGACGATGTTAACCCATCAGCTACTGGAAGCAGGTGGTCCCCGTATTAAACCTATGGGAATATGAGATTTGTGTAGTCAATGGTTTAACAGGTTATAACTTTTTTCTTTGATCTACACTTAGTACTACTAACACTTGTAATGCGCTAGTATCCATCATGAGTAGATGCTCATGGCACAGTAAAAAGGAGATAGAAATCATAAACACAAACGTGAGAAAAGAGATAAAGGTTACATAATAATGAAAAGGTTTGTCTAAATAGCCAGGGGTGGCATTCTGAAGATTGTCACTATGTTAATTGTCATAACAAATTTTCAAGGCGTAGTTAGGATTGGTTTGAAATGCGCAAATGACCAGCACGCAAGACAAAAGTGTGCGATGTGAGCCAATGGCGTACGCTATTTCTGATTGCTATGGCAATTAAAATAAGATACAGTGTAAAAGAGAAAAAAAAATTCAGAATACCGGCCCAGGTTTGTAGTGAGGTCTTGAAGTTACTGATAGAGGACAGATTACAAATTTCTTGTGGGAGGTTATTCCATAGGAATGGTCCAGCATATTGAAATGATCGATCACCCCAAGAATTATGAGTTTGTGGTATGGCAAGTAGAGATGAGCTTGAAGACCTTAGGTTCCTATTAGGCTACAATTTAAGTGAGAAGCAGTTCTATGCAATAAATGAAAAACAAATAAGAGTAACTTACAGATGATACATTTTTCAACCAGCAACCAGTGTAGAGAGATAAGTGCAGGAGTACAATGACATTAAGAGTGAAAAAAATATCCTATTAATCCCACTTCATCACTTCATAGTCAATTTATCTTAACAGTATATGAAGCATCTAATATTTTTTTTTTCTCTCATAATAGACTCTCAGAGCTTTGTATAGAATCATATCTGTCTTTATTGATATGGTACAGAGAATACAGCTGCCATGTGAGTGAAATTGAAACCAATACCCTGGCATTGATCTCCTTTTACAATGTGAAAGCTGAGAAACTGATTAAAATGCACCAAATGTACCCATAAATGTATACACATAATCGATCAATACAGTATATTTCATTCATTAAATGTCTATTTTGAGGGCAGATTGAACATCAATTTTTTTTTTAACGATCTCTTTGTATTCATGATCCTGCACATTTCATGTTATTTGAAGCTGATGATGAAGCAGCTGTCAAGTTTGGTTGACAGAAATCCTGTGTATAATTTGATTTCAGTTGTGTTTATAAACTTGGAAAAACAATTACTAGTCTCAGGACACAATCCACTAACAATTTTTTTTAAGAGTCTACAAGTACTCGTACACGTATATATACAGATAAAAAATATAGTGTTCATCGATTCACGATAATATTAGCCTTCAGCACCAATCTTCATAGATCAAATAGTTTTCACAGTCAGCAATATCACTGCTACGCAACCAGCCATTAAAGGTAGTAGCCCACATTTGCAAGTGGCACCCAATCTGCCCAAAAGTTTTACTTTAGATTGCTTTACAGGTGTAAGCTGCAGAAAAAAACTCATAAAGTTTTAGATCCAAGTACATTCCCGTTTAAGATAGAGAAGGAAATATTCAAAAGAAATTTTCTATTTTCTTTGTTTTGTAAGGCCTCTTCCTGACGCTTCATTTTTCAAATTCCTTGGAATATTGTTGTAAATTTGATAACATGATAGTTTTACATAAATGTCTGAATTCAAAATTGAAATTGGCTGATTTCTCTTCAAATTCTGTAACAAAGTAGTGCAAATGTGGTCCACTACCTTTAATGCCACTCATCATACACACACTTACGGATTTATGAAAGGGGTAAAAAAATCTTTGGGTATGACCACTAACGGCTTAACTTCTTGAGTCTACACCCCTGCTAGAGATTCATTGAATAGGTGAACATAGGATATCAAGATTGGCAGCACTATAATCTAACATAATTAAACAATTTCCTTTTTAGTAGTCTTGTTGATCAACTATTAACTCCATAGTTTGCATAGTCCATAAGCTACATCTCGCTTTACTCATAGAGCTACCGCCTTTTCAGACATGGACAACCCTTGAATGAGGTGTTCAGAGGTCAAGTTTTAGGCCTAGATTATATCCTCTAAAGTTTATTTTTGAATTCTTAATCGTGTGGCCTGCTCTGGAACTATAGATAGAAAGGCACCCTTTCAGAGTTGTGAAAAGGTGCAATCAGCATGAGTGCCGATGGAGCGTGCCCACCCCTCCCTCTGCCAGCGTGAAAAGTCAAGAAGGAAGTATGAAGTCTGACAATTCAGATGGGTCATTTTTATGGGATAGAATCCTAAACATTTTATCACTTTCTGGAAATACGCCACTGGAATTCACATTAAGGTTTTTTTTTTCTTTAAACAAAAAAAAAACCACAAAAACAAAACAAAAAAACCCTTAACATGTGATTTCTCCAGGTTCAGGGCATTCCTCATGCATATAGGCAAAAATTTTATAGGCAGCCATAATATGCAGAGGAAATTTTCAAGCTATTTATACTCCACTGGCCTGTAAGACCCTGTATTCTAAACATTTTCTAAGCTTTCACATAATAAACACTGACTCCATCATAGTGCCAACATGTAGCTCATGTCAACAATTCATCCTGCACAAACTGTTAGAATTCTCTGATTAAATTCATTTTCAAAAATAGTCTTATCACCATCAAATTCTTTTCCTGTTTTCATTTGATGACAAAATAAATTCATGTTTTACATGTGCGTGTCACATTACTACTGTAATATGAAAACTTTAATAAGGGTTGAAGCTTTCCATTAATCACTGGACTAAACCACATGATGTACATATTCACCTTAAAGCTGGTCACTAGTTTTGGTAAATCTCAGAAAAGTACATGTATGCATCTTTCACTACTTCAATTCATTGCCATAGGTGTATTATACAATCAAAATGTCAAAACTTAAGTTTCGGTCCCCCAAAACAGCGTCAACGCAGCATCACATAGTGCCCGCGCACATGTAAAAACAATGGGAATTCCAATGTCCGCAAAACACAACGAAGCGCTTAGTATGTTTTATGCTGAGCTCGTTGGCATGGAGGGGTCATAGTCTACTGCTGAGTTTAACCATTTTACTGTGTTCCTCTCAGACATTTACAATCAAATTCGCTGGAATTCATAGAATATCAAACAATTTCACACACATATCTTTTTATGCAAGGCAGACAATGTGAGAGTATACTTGATCAGTTTAATGCCAATTCTCCTTTTGCTACCCAAACTAGAGACTAGCTTTAACATGCCTTCAAGAATATGGGCTTTTCAGCTGGCACTATGTACCTTTAAAGTGTACCAAGTATCAAAAGATATTTTGCTCTGTATATTCAAAATATGAGCTTCAAGCATTATTTTGATTGTGAATTAGGGTGTTTACGGAATCAAATTCCACATTTTGCGGCTCTTACACTCTAAGAAATATTATTAGGTTGGTTAAAATATGAACCGACCAACTGGTGGTTAAAACAAAACTGTATGTAAAACTTATGGGGATTTATTTTTTTTAACCAACCTAATGATTTGTAACGAACTTTTCTGAGAGTGCTAACCTTAGAATGGCAGGTTATTTTTTTTTTGCTGGGTCATTATCAAGTTATTTTTTCAGATGATGGGTACATATACACTTTAATTTTCCAGTGAAGTTTTCTCCAGACTGTTTCTATACCACAATATCTCCTGGTGGTTGTGAGCAATATCCCTGCACATTCACTGTCACATGCCCCTCAAACTATGTATGGTACCCAAGAGACGACACTTGCCTGCTTTGCAGTATCAATAACAGCAAAGTATGTATGTCAGTGCTGATGATAGGCTGGAATTTGATAATATTTGGGTAAGACTGTACATTAGTGAGTATATTTTCAGCCCCCATGCAATTATGTCAAGAGAGAGAGAGACAGAAAGGAGAAGAAAAAGGGGACGGCAATAAGAAATGGTTTACTCACAGACCCCTCCCCCCCCCCACACACACACTCATTCACTCAGTGAGAGAATGTACAATGGGTTTCGTTCACCGAGACCAGAGAGCCCCCCCCCCATCTCCCAGCCCCAATAAGGCATGAAACCAGAACCCCCCCCCCCCCCCCCCTCAATAGCTGGATCCGCAATAAGCCATGGATCCCTCCATGTAACTACTTAACAATGAATGTGTATTCAAGAGGCATATCTCACTTAAATATCACTCAAAGAAATATCAATTTCATTCAGTTCTCAACTTCTCGTAAACAAAACTGTTTTATTTATGAAACACGATTCTGAGAATCATTGTGGCAAGTATAATTTCAGGGTAAAATCTTACAAAAATAGATCCCTTTGAAAGATATTCCTCAAATCCCATCTATTTTGCTAGAGAACAGTGGATTGTATAGACTAAACTGATCTTCATGAAGTGATAAATTCTTGTTTGAGTGGCCCAGACATGGTGTAGTGTGTGCCGCACTTTGTAACTGCAAGGAAAAGGCGCTAAACATGCATCAAATGACTTTTGGATTGGATTTGTTGTCTGTTTTAAACAAAGAGTGGAAGATACATGTGTGAAATATCAACTATTTCACCCTTTTCTTACCTCCTATAAAAATCCAAAATGTCATTGAATTTCACGTGTACAGAATACATCGAGCACATGTAGTATGTAACTTGACAAATCAGGCAGACAAACTGTCTACTAAGATAAGAAGGTTTAGACTTCCTGTCAAGTTTAAGCAAATCATAACAGGAATTACTCTAAGCCTTGTTTGATCAACTTTTTATTCAAATTGGCAACAATGGTATGATTCTCTCACTGATATATTTTTCCTATCGTACATCTGAAATAAATATACAGAAAGTATGGAAGTTAAAAACTAAAAGTAGGCAATTGGTATAGAAAACAATGATTTTGAACTTTCCAAATTGCATTGCCAATTTAAGGATTTAGGCTTATGTTTCTTTAAAAGAATTTCAGCATTAAATAATGCCTCCGGCAACCACCTACGGTGGGCGGAGGCATAAAAACAAGGGGGGACATTATGTGTAGAGCTTTATGTTCTTTCTGCTCATGTATTTTGTATGTTTTTAGGGCTCTGCATCAAAAATTTTTAAAAGGATGTGAGTTTTTCTTGAAGAATCCTGAAAATGGCCTTTTTACCTTGAACTTGACATAGAGAAAAAACAGTAAATTGCCAGGGCTTGGGGGCTACCCTCATTTTCTAAAACATCACACCTGGGCAGCCTTGAAGGAAATTATTTTGATACAACCTGACACAATTATGCAAGGGAGGAATATTTCAGGGGAGTGTCTCCACTTTATTCAACTCTGCACTCACACACTAGTATACTGTATGGGGGGGGGGGCAGCCCCCATTCAGCCTGCACTAGTGTTAGGTGGTTTTGTCAAGGTGCCAAGAGTATGTGCCAAAATGTCAAACAAAATATAGCACTTGTAATAATTTTTGATGAAAGAAGGAAAGGTCACAACAGTCACATGTACCTATCATGTTGACAGTGCATATTTCTTTATTAACTGTCCCCCCCCCCTCCCATCCACCCCTCCCCTTGCCCTTCACCATCCTTTTTCCTTCCTCCTTCCCTCCTTCTCTCTCTCCCTGGTCGATGTTAGATGTGTATCTCAGTTCTGCCACATGTGACGCAAACAACTGATTTCATTAAACCCACCAGAGAGACGGTCATGAAAGACATGAAGTAAGGAGGTACATGGGGCTCCTGTCCCCCGATCCTGGATACTGAAAGTGAAGTCCTCCCCCCCCCCCCCCCCCTATAAAAAATTAATTCCTCCAAATGTTGCAACACACTGAATTGTTGCAAGTCCAATTTGAATCCCTAGAATCAGTGAGCCCAGCTATAGAAATGAAGGGAGATGCCCCTAAGGCTTATATTAATGTCGTGGTGCGAAAGAACGCATCCGGAACACAAAATGCAAAAATCAAAATGTCTGATATGACATATTAGAACAAAATTTTGGCAAAGATCATGCCACAAGAATATTGTATATTAACATACAACATGTACAAGGTCTACATGCTACCCATGTAATATCATTGTTTGAAAAATATGATTTTCAACGATTTTTCATTTTGCGTTCCAGATGCATTCTTTCACACCACGACATTAATATAAGAGGCCTAAACTTTCAACTAAGTACAGCTTTAGTTTTATACATAACCATAGATGCAAGGGGAAAAAAAACAAGGATTTTATGTGCTCAGAGAAAAATAAGGAGATTTTACAGGCAAAAAAAAACATAGGGAAGCAAAAGGGGCAAGGCCTTGAGCTACATCTAATGCATTTGCAGGAGAATAAAGGAGTCAGTTGTCTTTCTTAAAATAACCGAATGTGCTTTGTGAAGATCTAGGGTTATTTCCTCTCTCGAGTATTCTGGAACCAAAGTAGACTTTACGAGCATATCAGCTGATAATGAATCAAGTTCCCCAGTTCTACCTCGAAAAAATCAGCGAGCATTAATGCTCTTTTAGACATTTTCTCATCTCCTTTCTTTTCACATCTCTTCCTATCTCTCTTCTCTTTTTTCTCAGAAACCTCTAGACTCTTTCATTTATCACATTTTTCATTCTGTTCAAATCCCTAAATCTTTTCCAATCACCGAGTTATATTTTTCACTCAATGTCTGCTTTTCCTTTCATCTCTATAATTCTTTAATTTTATGCATTCAGCGCTTTACATTCATACCATAATACTCTCTCTATCCCCCCCCCCCCCCCCCCCCCCTCTCTCTCTCTTTCCCTCTTTATTTTTTTCTAACTTTCATGAGAAATACATTCTCTGCTATATGATTCATGACCTTTTCTGTCCTTATTTTTTTATCTATTTCTTTATGTGTTACATGTGTATACATTAATTTTTCAATCAAATAAGAACATTTACAAGTTACTGGTAACAATTTGACAATGATGATAAATATAATAACAAATAATAGAGAAAAAAAAGTGATAGAAAAGTTATACAAAACCAAAACAATAAAAGAGCCACCGCAAATATTTGTATTGGGGGGCACAGCTCTCCCGGCCGCGCCGCAGCCCATCCTCGGCCGAATGGCTCCCCTGATCAATCAAGGGCCCCCAATACGTGATGGGCCGAATATCTGCTTAAACCAGGTACCTCTCCCCTCCCTCTCTCCCTCTCCCTCTTCCTCCCTCTCCCCTCCCCCTTTCCTCTCCCCCTCCCTCACTCCCTCCCTATGGAATGAAAGATCCTATCTGAGTATGCATTAGTGACTAAACCTTGCATCATAGGGATTTAAGTTAATATTCATGTTTACTTATTTCATGAAGCCCTCAATGCAATGATTTACATGTGTACATACATACATACACATAGCCATGCATACAGGTACACGTAGGCTGACTCACTTAAACTTGACATTTTAGCTTCTACTGCCAATATACCTGTACGTGCGCAGCCTATAAATATTGCCTTCATTAAGAGCAAAGTTCCAAAATGAATTTCAAAAGAGAAGTTAAAAAAAGTTATACCTCATGGCTTTGTTGAAATCAATATTAGTTACAATAATTGATAAAAGTTACTATTATCCTTGCATTTTAACAGTTATGAACAAACTTGTTACAGAATAGTTAATGATAACAAGTGTAATGTAACTGGGCCCAGATATATATCAACAGATAATTTGTCACCTGGCTGGCAGAAGGCCGTTAGCTCTAGCACGATGCGAACTTCCCAGCTGGAAGAAGAATGGCAACTCGAGTGCGGGTTACGCGAAAAGTATGAGCCATCACCTTTATATACATGTACATGTGTATATTCATTTTGGGTCATTATTATTAAAAACCCATGTTTGCAAGAAGCCTAGCTCCTAAAATTGGTATACAAGAGATGTCTCCTAAATATATTTCTGTCACAAAAGACCAAATAAAGGTAACAATATCTTTAATCTTAATTCAAAAATACTGTCAAATCATATGATACATAGTGCTTCAGGATTTTCTCTAAAACTTTTTTTTTTTAAAAATAAAACACACATGCACACGTTGATAACACCTAACAATATCATAGCACATTAATTTATTTGATACATGTGTGATAAAAGTGCAATGTAGATAAAATGCCTTGCTCAAGGGCATAGGGCCGTGCTGGGGACTGAACCCCTGATTCTCGCATCTCCAGTCAAGAGCCTTTATAAACCACTGGACCACAGCACCTCCACTACAACTTTCATTCAAGGAGTTTGTTATATTCTAAAGATTTCTGCAACCATATTCCACCCCAACACGCGTGACACGACGCACACAATGTTTTGTTTTTCAGAGGAGCCCTACTTGTGTAGCATATGTACTGTATGCACAATACAAAGTGTAGATACACGTAGTACAATGTTAAAACTTGAAGAAAAAAATGTGAAAAATACAAAATCTGATTGAAAATAGGGACCAGAATGTATGCACTTTGCAAAAGGTGATTCACAAAGAGGAGAGAAGGGGGGGGGACACACAATTACTAGGACTTCCCTAAAGTTTGAAACAAAAAGAATTCAAAGAAATTGAAACTGAAAGGTTATTCACTTTCCAGATATAATAATAATAATGATGTACAGTTTTGGTATAGCACATAACACATTACATCTGTACATGTATGTCCCTATGCACTTTTATTCTATATTCTTGTCCACATGCAGAGCAATATACATGTACAATACACTCTTATGCATTTGGAAGAGGGTAAGTCAAACTAAAACATTACAGGTACATGTGGACCTAAATATGGATGTCCACAGTGCTGTCCTCCTTTGGTCCAATGGAATAATATAATACACCCACTGCACAGAGGAGTTAAGTGTTGACAAATAGCATTTAGTATTGGGACAAACAGATTTCAATGCGTAGCCATGACTCAAGTGTCAGTTTAATCACTGCCCAAAGTCAACAGACACCAATAACCTGTTCACATTTTATTTGTTAACTATCCCTTTAAAATGCCTGCAAGTGCGTGGTGTTCTGGCTAGTAAGAACTGTGAGACAAATATTGATTTTTATAAAAATGACAATATTGGTCTTTTGACTTTTGCCATGTTCTTGTTAATGAAACAAGACTGAACTCAGTTTGCCTGTTCACTTTAAGAACTCTTTCCTCACAAACAGGTGGAATAAAATATTTCTCCATCATACAAAATGGTTATTAAGATTTGAAATGTACTAGTGCTTTGATCTGAAATCAGGTTCTTTCTAGCTATTTTAAAGTATATGTACTATGAATGAACCTACGACTTAGTTTAACTGACAACGTTTGTATAACCCTTACACAAAATTGTATATTAGTCATAGCTACAGAATTATCATTGTGTGAAAGAGGATATATGCATCCCATGACCTACATGTACATGTACATGTATGATTATTCAAGTGTAAAGAGGACTGATAGCATGGATATAAACCACAGCTCTTTGTTTATTTTATTGCAGTTTAATGGCTTTCAAAGTCATAAAGTCAGTTAAGATTTAGATCTCAAATACCACTCCAAGACTACAGAAATGACTTCAAAGGTAAATTTTCACAACAAACAGAGATTTTATCCTCAGTTCCATCACATGGATATATAGCAGTGAGTCTATACAAAATGATACCACAAGTTCGCAACACTCATTTTTTATCTTAATAATTAGGCATCTTAGGAAAACACCATGGTGTGCAAAGACGCATCTGGAACGCAAAATGGAAAATTGCTGAAAATCAGAATTTTTAGACACAGATTGATGATTGCGTGGATAGCATGTACATGTAGACCTTAATCTTGCTGTGGAATGATACTGGCTGAAATTTCTTTCCAGTTTTTCTCAAGAGACATTTTAATTTTTGCATTTTGCATTCTGGACGCTTTCTTTCACACCAGTGTCTTCCTAAGATGCCTCAGAGGCCATCGTTTAATTAAAGATTGAATGACTTTATTCCAGAATACCGGTTGAATACAGAATTCCCCATAGCTTCAATACAAGAACCACCCTGTTTAATACAGTCTAAGCAATGGACTCAACATGTTCAAAAGTACTTTCTTTTTTAATCACCTGGGGCGCGTTTCATGAAACCAACTCCATGACAGTCATATCTCTTGTCGATGATCTACGGAGATGTCATGGACCTGACAAAGTGTTTCACGAAAGCCTGACATCTCACAAATCCAAGATATCGATACTATCGGCTGAAAAAGATAACCTTGATCACAATCCACTGGATTTATTATCAATCATTCCAACACAATTTAGACTTAACTTTGCTCTAATTGTTGGAAAAGTATAGAAAACATCAATGGGATTTGATAACCGTAATACAAACATTGCATTCACATGAAAAACTATATTAATTGTGACATCGGAGAATTTTTAAAATTGAAACGAAAAGCTGGTGTTGAGCTTTGCGAATTTAGATTTGTAATTAAGAGGACACTGTAATTGACAAATTGTTGAAAGCAGACCCATATTTTGTTTAATTTTCGAAAAATACTGAATTGGTATATTCTGCGATCAATTTTTTAACATTAATTCATTAAAGAATAAATTTTATATGATTTCAATAAACACTGTAGTTGCAAAAAAGGGAAATATGGAAGAAGTTCATACGTGTTGAATTGTCATCGTACTTACGGGCCTATAAATACAGACTGCTCCGTTTTCTATGGGAAACTGATGGGAGGATAATCAATATTAATCACAATTACTTGTTAGAGGGTTAAAACGTCGCTAAGACATATAGGTTATTTCACTTATACTTTTATATCAACATCAGTAATAGCTGGTTATGGAATGAGAGTCTGCAACTCAAGAAATATTTGTATTTAATAAATAGACATTCCTTATTTTTCGCTGCCTGCGAGCTGCCCATAGCCGACGAAAAGGTGACCTGTGATGGCGTGCTAAAAAGATATGACATGTTCGGAGGAGTGACAAGTCATTTGTCAGGGAAGTTGTCGCTGGTCTTGGCAAAGACGGCTTTGTGAAACTTAGCAGACAAGATGACCGACAACTCCGAGATGTCGTTAATCTTGTAGTTATGACGGTTTCATGAAACGTGCCCCCGTACACTTAAATTCATCTTAATTTTATAACAAACCAAATGTTCCCCCCCCCCCCCCCCGAAATCATATCAGGAAAGAGAAAAACTGATTCATTTCCTTAAATGATACAAACATGTACATGCATATCAGCAGTACATGCAAAGTACTTACATCAAAACGACATACTGTATATTATAAACTTTTTTATTGCTTGTCATTTCCTAAAAGTATCTGTGTATGATTTTTAATGTGGTTAATAAAGATAAATATTTATTGCACTTTCAACCAATTCACTAGTGAATGATTACCAGAATAAAAAAGAAAAACACAAATGAAATCTATTGTTGAGTGCTCACAACTCTTATTTACATGTAGTCATATCAAATATTATGGTTTTCTATAGAAATGCTTCCTGGTGTTCTGTATTTTTATAAACAATTGTTTTGTTTTGGTAATTTCAATTATTCTGCCCTTCTTTGTCAAAAGGAAGCAAGTGATAGGTGATAAAAGTGACATTTCCTGTAAAAGAGCAAAATGTATCATTAACACTTGCATCAATGCAATAATGATGTCTTGCCTTACATGCATCTCTAAGCAGAGTGAGTGTTCACAGATAAAATTTATCCAAGAAGAAAAGCAGATTCAGTAAAATATGAAAATATCAATAACTCAAAGTTTGTTGATATGTTCCTTTTGTCAAAGTAGGGCAGTATTGCCTTTCTTTTAAATTTGTGCTTGTTTTTTCTTCTGTTCAAATAGTTAATTCATTAAAAAGATTAAAGGAAAAAAAATATAATAATTCACAGTACATGTTATGAAAAAATATATATTTTGGTAGTTGAGAAGTCAGAAAGTCTGCAATATCATGAATTTTCTGATGGTTAGAGAAGACTACATGTGAAAAATCCTATTAAGGGAATATAAACAGAAATAAACACAAATGAAAATATAAAAAAACAGAAACAAGAACAAAAACAACTAGCAGGTACACTAAAATTATCACTACAATCAGGCCTACAACAACACAATACTGAGTGCGCTTTAAGAAAAAATGTGCAGCCCCTGCTGAAGAGGCACTGGAAATGAATAAGGAAGTAAAATAAAGTGAAATTCAGTTCAAAGTATTAAAGTTCAGTATGTACACAGCAGTTTCCTGTATGGCTTAATACCACAGGTATACTTGTACATGTAGCATTTCAATAACATTCAATCCTTGCAATACATGCTTCTACATGTATAAGGTACTGCTCAAACCATAATACAGTGTAGTTGCACATTTACATGTATATAAAAGTATGCATGAAAACTAATTGATTGAAGAATGAAATAATGCTTGAAAATGAAATTAATTTGACGTGGTACTTGTACTCTACTGGGTAATAGAAACTTTGCATCAATCATTTGCAAAAAAAAAAAAAGAGAGAAGATAAAAAAGAGGGGTTTTTTAAAAGTTTGCAGTGTTTGAAAGCCAGTGTAATAAAATATAAATCTGACATTTGAGCATGGGAAATTCAACTATAATTTCAATAACTGGAGGAGAGTTCTTTTCCATTTGTTCTAAAAAAAAATCACAAAATTCCCTTCTTTCTGCCAAGTAATTTTTCTGTCTGCGATTTACAAAAAACACATTTTAAACTAAAACCTGATATCATCTGTTCAGAGCCAGAAGGACGTTAATTCATATCATTTTTATACAGACTTAACACCCTTCTTGTTCCAAACAGACGATACATACAACTCCACAGTTGAAACGTAATAATATAGTTCATGTGAAAGAAGCAATAATAATACATGTAAGGCCATTTCATAATCAATGTGCATGAAATGGCATTCATAACATTCTACAGTACAATGTTTGAACATCATTTCACGCACATTGATTATGACATGACATTGTACTATCTTTCAGTGAACAGTCCCATTGCATGAGAAGAAGGATATAAGAGAATTGCCCTTCAAGTAGTAAAAAGCTAAATAACAAATCACAGGTCATGTAAAGATGAAACAACTGAATACTTCTATGGTGAAAGAAACAATATAGTTCAATGTGCAAAACACGTCAACTCAACTGGACTTACCTTGATTAACCCATTCATGACAGGAATTATTTAAAGCCTAATTTGATCAGCTTTCATTCTTCAAATTGGCAACACCAACATTTTTCTTTTATTGCTACATTTTTCTTATTAAATGTCATGTATCTGAAATAAATATAAATTGACAGAAAGTATGATGAGAAGTCAAAAAGTTGCCAATTTGCAGGGAAAAACTGTAATTTTAAACTTTCCAGCGCATTGCCAATTTAATGATTTTTATGCTTATTTTCCTTTGAAAATTTTTCAACATCAAACAACAAATATTGATGCAACCAAAATGGGCACAGTAAGTGTAGAATTTTTTGCTCTTTCTGCTCATGTATTTGGTATGATTTTTAAGGCTCTGCATCAAAAGTTATTAGACCAAACCACAAAATGTGGACCCTATGTCACGAATGGGTTAAAACTACAATGTTTCAGATAACTTTCAAAATTAATTCTCTACTACCTGTACCTCAATGATTGAGTATATTATAAATATTACCCAAAGTTAATGTTTATAGTGGACCTTGTGGTAGATTAGTCTTGTGCTAAACAAGTTCCAATAAAGTTGTCTACTACTACTACTACTACTACTACTACTACTACTACTACTTCTAAGTAAAACGATGTCCACAGCATAATGTGAACGGTCTGTGTGGGAAGGATGAGGGGTTCTGCTTCAGGAAGCCAGATGCTCCTGAGACGAGACTTTAACCCTCAAGGTTCATCGCCGTGACATTTAAAAACTTGAAACCCTCCCAACATCAATCTTCACTCCAAAACATAAATGAAAGAAGAAATTGAAGGCAGGACAAACAACCTCAAGTCCCTGATATTGCAGGTTGAAGATGCTTTTGATTTACAGACAAGAAGAACATGTATGTAGATCAAACAGTCACTCAAAAATTATGCAAAATAAGCATTATTTTTTTCTATACTGTAAAAATAAAATAAATAAATAAATCAGACACTCTACTGCCCTGTAATGTAACAGAGCTTCCAACAATACTACTGCATATGAGCATACCACAAAAAAGACATGCAATACACCTACAAAAAAAGACAAATGCAATACAGGGGATATAAAATTCAAGCACAGTGATATGAATAAAGTCCTGTTGTTTATTTTATTCATAATTTATTGGTTTACATGTATTTGCTTTTTCACCTCTCAAATCGATTACCATTATAAAAATTTGCCCTTGTACGTGTACCATCATTTTCATTTCTTGCTATTCTTTGCAGCCCCTCCAAGATAAATTTTTAAAATAAAAACCGAGTTCTTAATGATTTTTTCTTCGTTAATTGCTATTAAAACACATACATGAATATTTTCTTCTGCTGACAACAAAGAGAACAAAAAAAGTTGTATCTGTGAGTGTGAAGACTGTGATCAATGCAGTTACATGAACCTCTGTGAAATTAAATATATACATATATATATATATATATATATATATATATATATATATATAAATGTGTGTGTGTATTTTTCTGGCTATTAAGAGTCTAGATAATTCCATCCATTATTCACCTTCAAGCTTGGATTTTTTTTTTTTTTTTAAAGGAAAAATACAAAGGAAATGTCCCCTTGACATATCCTCTCAGGATAAAAGTGATTTAGAAAAGGTAGAACTTTTATAGGAGAAAGATTATCTTTGGCCTTATGAGTAATGCAATTGTTCAGGGGCCCAATCACTAACTTTTGTATTATTATACTACAAAGCTTGCAAGCTCTGTAATCTTGTTTTGATAAATAGTACACGTATACATGTACATGTACATCCATTAAATTAATAGCAGGAAAGAATTGTATCAGTGTCTTGCAATAGCAAGTAATTTGATTGTATTTTTCTTGAAGTGAACTGTTCAGAAAAAAAATTCAAAATAGTAGCCAAAGGGTGAATCAAACTGAATTTGCAATCAAATAAATTAACTGATAGAATACGAAACAGAAACACAAAACAGAAATTATATACATGTAATTAAGCATTAAAAACAATAGGGAAATGAATGTGAAAATTATGGAAAAGAAAGTAAAAACAGACTGGAAGGCAGATACTCTATATAAAAAAAAAATTTAAGAAAAGAGTGCATTTAGAGTGAATTAAGAGTGAATTAAGAGTAAAATTGTGATATTCACTATTTTAGGAATGACCTCATTGATCACTCAAAATTTTGCGTGATCACTGAGGTAACCACTTAAAAAGTGATTAAAGAGTGAATATCACAATTTTTACTCTTAATTCACCATAAATTCACTCTTTTCTTAAATTCACCCTTAACAGAGTGAATGTGTTCACTCTTTTTTCAAAGACAGTATAAGAAAAGGAATAAAACAGAAAGCAGAAATTAAGAAGCAAATCAAATAAAACTTTTGCACAAATTCACCCTTAACAGAGTGAATGTGTTCACTCCTTTTTATGAAGGCAGCATTAGAAAAGGAATAAAACAAAAAACAGAAATAAAGAAGAAGCAAATCAAATAAAACTATTGCACATAAACATTTACAGAAGCACGTCTTAATACAGGCATTCGCTAACTTTGTGAGCAGCTGATTAAAAAAAATTCTCAAATTAAGATGAAACATGTGTATGAGTACTTGTATTTCTACTCAAAAACCCTGAAACCAACCATAATTTGGAATGAAAAACTGTTAGTAAGACGCAAACCGCAATTTCATTATTTTTCGTCTCAGAGACAATAAATAAAAGGACCATTTTGCTCGAGTTCAAAAAGACCGTTATCTGCCTTGCTCCGCTTAATACGCCAATACACACAGTACGGTCCGGCGAGCCATGCGCGCATGCGCACTCCTTACGTCTAGTCTGTGCAACCGACCCTCATATATTTTTCAAACATTGGTTCACATTTCTAATATTTAAAAACACTTCCTGTGGATATTATACTTTGAAACTTTCGGACTGGTATTTTTACACTATAACCATATGTTTATTCCATTTTCAAGTAGCAAAATGAGTTGTTTTTTAAAATCATAACAATGTTAACCAATGCCTTAATTGGGTCACAGGAGGAAATACATGTACATGTAGGGGCTCAAAGTGATTTAACCTCCAGATTTCAAGCAGAGTCCCCTACAACCACAAAAGAGCCCTCAATTTTTCTCATCTGCTTCTATTAAACATTATCATAAAACTCAGCCTGAAACTAGCTTCTCAAGATAGAATGTTATTCCTATGCAGCTCAGGGGTGGGGTTATTTAAAATACAATGATAAAATAATGCATGATTAACATTATAAACACTGTAGGACATACAGCAGATTCAATTTGATGTGCAAAACTTATCAAACGTACAACACCTTTATGTTATGTATATATGTACATGTACTTGCAGTGATGAGGAAGTTGGCAAGAAACTTAAAATGAATTACTATGTACGCCACACTTTCCATTTGTTTGAATGGATTATTATGTGATGTATATTTCATCCGTATTAAAAAGACATTAGTACAAATCTGGATTTTATTTATAATACTGTTCTTGAAAATGATTGAGTTTTGATGATGACCTTTACAGACTAATTTTCTAGAACACCGCCAGGAAGACAAATTGATGAAGGTTTCAAGTACATGTAGTTTCACAACCACATCAAAATGTTTATAGTCCCATTCATATCCCACTTCTAAACTTTACAACAGAGTAGGAATTTCTTCAATCCAATCATCTCATATTAAAAGAAAATCTAATCATCTAAAATTAAAAGAAAATGGCCAATCTAGACTGGGGATGACTAACCATGCAAACTACTGGTCTTTGAAAAACAAAAAATTTACCCTCAGTGGATACTTGATATCTTGTTTATATGGAGCTCACTGTATCCCTAATCTAAACACATCATCTTTTTAGCACTAAACATTTAGTAGACGAGAAATTTTGACACTTAAATGCTCAAGAATTCATGCAATCATTCAGATAATGAAATTCAAACTTAAATAATGTTATCATTAAAAAAAAATGTTCATGATAGGTGCAGAAGTTGAGGAAAGTAACAGAAAATAACAGGACATTCTCAGTCAAAGTTTGACAGGCATATTTGGCTTACCAAGTTGCTTTGTAAACTATACATTGTGGTCCACATATCCTTTCACATATGTACATATCCTATATATCATGGATCAATTCATACATGTATCATGTACACCCCGTCAAGGAAGCTGTAACCCAAACTGTTATCAGATGATCAGGGTATTCTGGCACAGAACTTAATCCATGTAAGGCCTCCTGAAAAGTGAAACGACTGCTAGTGGGTACGCAGATCCCCCTGCCTTGATTGTACCTCAGCAAGGCGGCATGTGCAAGTACATCGGAAGCCAAAGGAGAAGAAGTCACTGCACATGTACTGTATGTTCTTTAACAGTGACACAAACAACTGACAAAGCAATCCCACTCACTTCCCAGAAGTCAAGCTATCTAAATTTAGTTTTGCAGCAGGATCTGATCCTGAAAGTCCACGCAAACTAGCCGCTGTCGACGTAAAACGTCTGTCATGAGTCAGTTCTGAAGTGTCTGCGGATTTGTACAACATACATACTGTCAAGGATTCAACGACACATTCAACAGGAAGGGCCTTGATTGATTGCTATCCACTTGGTTTGAAGTGTTTACAATGTATGTCTGCCCAATTTCGTACTAAAAAAAAGCTTTATATAATGATGCATTTTGTGTCATCTATAATTTTCAGACTCCACACTAATATTCACTGGATGTCCAGATTGAAAATGAATATCAAGTCTCTTTGTACATGTACAGGGCCTAAATCCTAACATTCCGAGGGTGTAGAGGTCCAGTTTGGCTTTCACATGCACTGGCTGGGAATGGTGTGAAGCCCTGAATTAATAGAAACTGGGACCACATAAACGAAAATAGCAAAATACAAGTAGCAAAGCAAAATTCATACAAAAATTGTTTTGATTACAAGCAAATGAAACCGAAATTATCACCGAAACTGGAACATCTGCTCATACTGTTTCTTATTTCCATACTTTAAAAAAAGAGATTATATTCATATTACAATTAGCATTAACCACTTTATAAATGTTTTCTTCTACTTATATCTAGGTGTGGCAATTAACATTAAGATGACAGATGGTTATTTAACCTGCTGACTATTGCATTCTTTCATTCACATAGGCTTAACACGGGGGCACATGGTTCCGGTAGCCAATGGGTTAAAAGTATCAGAGGTTTTCACAGTTGTGTTTAATAACAGTGAAATGTGCAGGAGCCCTGTAAGGGATTATTACATCATGGATTTGCAACATCCTTCTCATGAAATAATTTCCTTCTTCTTCCTCATTTTCTTCTTTGTTCAACCAAGTGATACATAAAAAGACCTTTTTTTACCAAGCATTTGATGCATGATGCCATGAGAATTTTAATCAATCTTCTTACTTCTTTGTCCATATATTTTTCATGAGTTGGCCGATATGAATTCCTTAAAAATTAATTTGGAAGCACTTTATAGAATCAAAGACCCTGTTAATTCTCACTGCATTGAAGCATGCCATGTTTTCACTGTAGGGAGATAGTGTGATCTATCGTAGCCCTCCCTTTTGGAGTGGTCTTGTTGCCGTGACCCAAACCTTATACAGAGGTCAATCCTCTTCGTGCGGAAAAGAACGATCATGCGGCATTATTCATTGTGACCAGCATTCAAGATGAACGTTCTAAATTACTTACTAGGCCTAATGACCAAGTTGTTAATTCAATGAACTTCTTACCTTCTTTTACTAGAGCAGGAATAAATCAAGACCGGTAATGAATTACAGTAATATTCTTGCACGTTAATATCATACAGATCAGAGCCAGGCTAAGCGCTAACTAGGCACATGTACATGTATAGAGATCACAGAGTACTAACAGTGAGCCTGCTTTTGTCTGTTCTCATTAAAAGAGATAGTGCATGCTAAATTGTGCTACATGTATCTCTGGTAGCACACCCCCAAGAGGTGTGCCAGGACTAGACTGCCTAGGCACGCCACTGGGTGGACCGAAAGAGGCTCACCCTGCTCTCACTGCATCGATAGTGCCAAGGCTCGACACTAACAGGTGCCCAGGACACATGGGCCCCCAAAATTTAGGTCCAGACCTCCAAATTTGAACAACTTTAACTCAATACATACAATGTACAAAGCCCAGAATTTCAATGCGGACCCCCTACCAAATAGTCCTGGATAGCGCAATCTAGATTGCACTATCGATGCAGTGAGAAACAGGGTCAAGGTCTCTTGCTCTCTCTCTCTCTCTCTCTCTCTCTCTCTCTCTCTCTCTTTCCCTTTCAATAATTCTCTACACAAGACAGCATATTCACATTTTTCTGCAGGTGCAAGTCAATTCATTTCATTACATACAGTTTGCTGGTATGTTGCAAGATACAATTCCAAATTTATGATAGGGCAAGGCCCAAAGTTCTGCATTGCTGGATACCAAGAATAACAATAGCCTTGTTCATACTACCCACCTATCCGTAAGATAGGCACAAATTATGTTACATCTATTCTAAGGATATGCTTCGGACTTCTGATAATATGAATGGCTCCCACGGTCCCACTGAATATTGCGTTATTTTGCTTCCTCTTTATTTTGCACCTACAGTATTTGACACCATTTTACGCTTTGAGACCTAGTAATATTACCGTAATATTGCAGATATCGGGTATATTACATGTATATCAACAGCATCAGCGAAATAGGCACAATATTTACGGCTTGTGCAGTGGAGCGTAGCTTCCCATCGATGGGTCTGACTCCTAGCCGAATGCGCATTGTACACTGGGTAACCAGGATGCAATGCGGGACTTGCCAATAGAACAGAATACCGTAATATTGTGGATGCGAATATAAACGGAGATAAAAGGGAGAATACTGCAATAATAGTACAGCAATCAGGGAAAAAATTAATTATATTTTTTCCGGGGCTGCATTTTAAGCCCACCCTCCCGAATTTTCTACATTGTATTACAGTTTACATTGGACCATATGAGAATTTCAGGGGCTCTTTTTTAGTTTTCCAGGGCTCTTTTTGGTATTTCGGGGGCAAATTTGCCCCGAGCCCCCGTGTATTTTTTTCCCTGACAGCAATATTACAGTACATGTACATGTATTTTGCCTGTAATATGAATGGTGTCCATGGAAGAACGCTTACATGTACATGTATGTGCATGAGTAATATTGCAGTACTGGGAAATATGAACAGGCTATTATGACACACTAGTACTTGACTGATAATAGAACAGGTCACATTCTAATGAAATTTGGAGTTTCAAAAACAGTGACTACTAGTGATTCGGTGAATCTAATGTGTCCAAGGGTGCCTGACATAGCAGTGACCACTGATCAAATCCAACATTTGGACAATTCAAATACATGTACAGGTGTACAATACTATTTTACAAATAATAATATTGGATATTTTTATAGTACACGTATCCACCAAACAAGGTGCTCAAGGCACTCCAATATTACCCCGGCTCAGCTAGGCTACCAATTACAGTGCTCACAGCTTTCAAGGAATTCCTTCCTGCCAGTACCCATCAACACCTGGGTGGAGAGTGGCAAATGTAGATTAATGTCTTGCCAAAGGACTTACAGGTCAATTTACAAAATTTTCCATAACTAATCAAAGCTGTGAACTACATGAAGTCACTACAGGACACAAAAACAGAGGCCTCTGTCAACAGGTGACCTTTCTAGACAGGGCCTGTAATTAATGTTGTAACCCGCACCCGTTGCGGTACGGGTTAACCTGCCGGTATGCCCCCGATCACGGGCTGCGGGCCGGGCCGAGTTCCTTCTCAAACCCGCAGACCGTCATACGAAAAAAGGGAGAAGTAACGACACATAATAAAAACATTAAAAATGAATATAAAATAAATTACAAACCTTCCCAAACAATAAGTAAAATATGGCAGAAAAGGTGTACGGCAAAAACACAAGAGATAGAATAGATCAGAAATTAGCGAGCTGGGATGACCGGAATCTAACAACAAATAAAAATAGATATCGATAGCAGCTATCGATGCGGCCAAAGTGCGCGCGCGAAATTAAAACTTACGGTACATACGTCGTATTATCGTGTGCGCACGGATTTACTTGTGATATCGAAATGAAGCATTTCTTACGTGAGACGGGATCTTGTTTAGATGGGCATAATGCTTTCAATTTCGAGATCACAGCGGACCCATTTCGTGGTACAAAGTCACCCCAAAAAAACATTCTCTCCGGAATAAAAGGCGAATTTGCAAATTGTAAGTACATGTAAATTCAGTTCACTCTAGGCTAGGTTATTAGTTGGCATATATTTTCCTGATTTGAGCCTGTATAGTGTGGGGATTGCAAAAATAATTTTCATTTTTCAAAGATAAATTGACTTGCGGGTTAAAACCCGACGGGTCAGCGGGTCCCGCTTGCAAATTATTGGATTATACGGGACGGTACGGTTCGGGTTTTCACTTGCGGGTTACAACATTACCTGTAATACTTTTTAGCTGGGGGGGGGTCAAACCAGGTGACCATTCATAAACACAGGTACATGTACATGTACTTATCTTCATAGAGAGGTGGCCACTTAAAGGAAAGGTTATACTGCAGTTAGTATTTAAGCCTTGAGGAAGAAGTTAATAAAGATGTACATACATGTACATTTACATTCCTGTGTATTGATGCTCTATTCACCTTGCGAACCCGCAAGGCCAGTACTGTTTGTTTGAGGTTAGGTTCAACAAATTGGGGGGGGGGGGGGGGCACAATACAATTATTTGAAGCTAACCTGCATACATATACCTACATTGTACATGAATTACAAGGAGGAAGCAAATTTCTATAAATTCTGGTTACACAAGTACATATATTGTACATGTATGTAGGCATACCTGTGAGCATCAAGCACTTTTCATCAATCCTCAACAACCTGTATCTAATATATAGAGAGAAATACACTAGCATACATTTGTACTGTACATGTACATGTGTAGCTTTCGTATCCTTATAAAAAGCAATAAATTTTGAAGTCGTGACTGCTTAAAGATAGTAATATTTAATCAAGTTTGATTTTCAATTAAAAAAGGACCCCTCCAAAAAAAAAAAAAAAAACAAGGAGAAAAAAAATGATGCATGGAAATGAACCTAGTAAAGAGGTGCATATTTCATTAATCTGGGAAATATTGAGATAGTACAGTTAATGTTAAAGGGAAAGTCCACCCCAGAAGTTTCACTGTGTCAATAAAAGGAGATGAATTTGAACAGCACTTTAAAAAAGAAATGAGCAAAATCGGTCAAAGAATAAGAAAATTACACTTATTTACATTTTCTAGTAAAGTACTCTCGGCTCTGCAAATCGACAACACTGATGACATCATATGCCAGCAGCTCTCCATTCACTTTGTACATGAAATTTCACATTTTCTCAATTTTCTTGGAAGTAACACATTTTCTCACCCCATAGTCAAAGTATGTTATGTAAAAAGCAATTCTTCTGAACATACATTGACTATGGGTGTTAGAAAATGTGTAACTTAAAAAAAAAATTGAGAAAATGTGAAATTTCATGTACAAAGTGAATGGAGACCTGCACGCATATGATGTCATTAGTGTTGCCAATTTGCAGAGCCAAGAGTAATATACAAGGAAATGTAAATGAGTGTAATTTTCTTATTCTTTAATTGTTCTTGCTCATTTCTTTTTTTAAATGCTGTTCAAATTTAACTCCTTTTATTGAAACAGTGAAACTTCTGGGGTGGACTTTGCCTTTAAGTACAATAGTATAACAGACATTACTAGAATATGATTGAAACTCATCATCATGAGGTACACTGTACATTGTATACCTACATGTACATGTACTTTGAGTTTTGGACCTGAAAAGGAAATATATTGCTTATCATGATTTATTAAAGTTCCTGCAGACAGTAGGAAAAGTAAGATAAATGCATCATGATTGAAATTTCATTTTCTTTTGTGTGATTTCATAATTTTCTTTTGTGTGAATAGGTTTACTGTGAATGTGAACAATTCCTCTAAGAGGCTGAGTAGGGTGAACAATGTTTTGTTTACAAGGACTATGGACTGTTATAGATCACAAAGGAAGACAACCTCTCAAAAGCAATGGGGTGCACTGTGCCCACTTGACGTAATAAATGAAAATTTGCATACTGCGTCACAGTGCATAGTGCATACATACATGTACATGTACATGTACACATGCATTTCAGCATTTCTTCACAGTGCTGCAAGGAAATAACCTCTTTAACCTCTTTAACAAAGAATTAAACGAAAACAAAAAAAAATTGTGATCAGAAAGAATCCTCACCATGCTACAACATCAAGAATTGTCATCTATTTGTAGTTGACAAGCCTACATTATCAACTTATTTATGAAAATGTAGGATCAAAGTAATAACAAAAAAGCATTCTTCTTATTTTTACACTAAAAATAATCAATGTTTTGCCAGAATGACCCTGAAATTCTGTCCTTTAACAAGTTGACTAATAAATCATTGAATTCCCATAGACTTAATACAAGGACTATCTGGTTCCAGGGGGCAAGGGGATAGTAGTTACGTTCACACAATCATCTCTAAACTTAAGTTTACTTCAGATTTTGAAACCTTAAGGTAACCATGTACATTGTACATGTAGTTTCAGGTTGTGTGGACATACTCATGGTTTCCAAACTTGAACTTTAAGCAAGCTTAGGCCCATGAAAGTTGATTTCATGGTTCTCGTCAGCGCCTGCATCAAATTTTGCTCCGGCACCAAAAAAGTTCAACACTCATCACTGACGAAATTCCTGATATGAAATTGCCACCTCAAAAAATCAACATATTTTCGATTTTGACAACATTAATGCATTAAAATCCCGATGTCATTTGTTGCTATTTGTAAGTCATCTCGATCAGAAATATTGATATCTCAACCGCCATGTAAATCTTCTACTATTTATTCAGCGGAATTTGTGAAATCGGAAACAAGGTGTGCCAGTGAAGGAAGTTGAAACGCAAATGCCGTAACTGCGCACCCTGTGACTTTTCTGGGGTTGCGCACGAAGAACCTGCCCCACAGTCATGGCGGTGTGTTTCACGCACACGAGCGGGTTTGCCGTGGTCTTGCACCCGAGAGTTCCCCACGTTCAGCGTGTGTATGGTGGCAGGTACCATCTCACTGCTGTGTTTGTGCCGGTTTGACTCACGATTTGACATCATTCCACCGTTTCCAACCCAAATATTTATGCATTGTCTTAATATGGAAAACATGTGAAAGAATTTTATTTTCATATATTTTTTAATAATCTTGGTGTCATTTTTTTAAAGCTGAATTTTGCATCATTTGCCTTGATATTTGGTTACAGAATCAAGCTTGTTTGCTGTCGTTGGTCGTGATCCTCATCAAATGTAATTTCGTTTTGAGTTTTTGTTTCTCAGAGATTCTGAGAAAATAAATCACTGGATATAAATCCCATAATTTCCTATTTTATTTTAATGATTTTTGCATTAAAATCTTTTTGAACATGTAGATAAACATACATGTTTCTTTTTTCTACTTGCAGAGTTGATTGTAGATATAGGACAAATCAAAGTACCGTGCATGAAGGATGACTTTGTTTTTCGAATTTGTAATTTTTTGACCTTTTATCTTGCATTTCCATAATTTAAATGACAACATTGTGGATGGATAGATGAACTTGGATGAACAGATGTAGATGCACAACATTCAAATGGATAAGACATTGCTGGACATGTCAGATACAATTGGACAAGCTACTACAATTATGACAATTTACATGGCTGTAAAAACTAAGACAACTTGTTTGGCAATAGAGTATTAAAGAAGTACATGTTCTACTTTCAGTTTAATCTACTTTCAATTATGGAGTGGGAATTATTACAAGAAGAAACATTGTCCTTTTCATTTTGACATTAAAATACTAATCCCCACCTTTTGTCTTTCTTCTTTTTTTCACATAAAAAAAGAAAGACAACTTATAAAAAAGTGAAGCAGTTGAAACAGTCTATTTTTCCTTTCAAATCCTAAAGCATAATCATGCATGCAAAGTGTTACAACAATTTCCTTAGATGTTTGAAAAGAAACAAAACATAATACAAATCCTCTTTGAAATTAAAGAAATAGAATTAGCTTTAATTATACATGTACATGTACATGTAAACAATAAAACACAACTAAACACATTACACTTTATGACAGTTTGCTAGCCTAAAATCTTAGTCTTACCCAGTATGTTTAAATTTTCCAATCTTATTTTGCATATAAACAATATACAAGACTCTATACCCTCGCCAAGTTCTATTTGTTTTTGTATATATGAAAGATGAATGTAGATAAGAAATCCCTCATTCAAATTCCAAATATGGCCTGCAAGAACATGAAATCAAAGTCAGATAAAAGATGAAAGTTGATCTACATGTAAATCCCTCATCAAAATCTCCACAATGCCTGACGAGAACCATGAAATCAACTTTCATCGGCCTTATGGTTGACACCAAAACTACAAGCAGTGGGTGGTCCTTAATCACGATCATGTGCATGTACATATACATGTATTTGTTATCCATAGACACAGACTCTTATTTACTCAAAAACACAATTTCAAGTAAAAACCTTCTGAGTAATAGAGCCTTACTTTGTCAGTCTCTAGCTGCACCAGTTCTGACCAAGGAGTTACTCCTTGGTCTGACTAGGAGCAGCTATTTTACTACAGGGAATATATAGTGTAATTCAGACACCTGTCAGTTGTCAGATGAGTCAAAATATTTAACCAACATTTAAACCATTTCAAGAAGTAAAACCATTTACTCTTTTGTATAGTATCTGTTCAGTTCGTGGTCCTGACCCCTCAAGGCGGAATATAAATGACCAATAGAATCTTATTGCTCGAGAGAGTGTGATCGTTGTAGTTAGTACATTTTGGTGGTGAGTCCCACTTACTTTGCTTACAGTACAGGAAAATGATAAACCGTTTAAGAAAAAAAAAAAAAACTTCACAACTTCACAAATACATGTACAGTGTATTGCCAAGAATTATATCTCACCACGTATGAATTTTAATTTGGTTGTAACATAACAATGTAAAGAGAAATTATGAGCTTCCTTAGCTTTGCTCTAAAAGACCAAGTTCTGCTTGTGAAGAAAGATCCCATATTAAAGACTTTTAATAGTACTACATAACAACTTATCAACACACACACATGTATGTGTGGCTGTAATGAAATCCTGTTCTTGAAAATCTGTTTTTAAATAATTAAACAAAACTTCTTGTGCTTTTAAAACTGTTAACCATTTTGAAAAAAAAAGAGAAAAAATCACAGCATATCATGCATATATCAAATGAGAATCAAGAGGAACACTAACTTAGTTTCAAAAGTACAATGGCCCATGTGAACACGTCTCCCAATGATTTGTCCTTACTCATTAAATCACCGGTTCCACGAAAAACATTTTAAAAATCCTGAAACTATTTCATTTCGGAAAGAGTTCCATATGTACCCCCCGCTAAAAAAAAAAAAAAATGAAGTTCAGAGACACCGTATTTTCCACTGTTTTTTTTCTCAACTCTTTGTTTTTTTCTTGACTTACCATGCCTGTCAACGTGACTCGAACCCGGGACATCTACCTCTCAAGACCGACGCCTTACCTATCGAGCTAGCGAGAGATCGCTGAAAGTGATGGGTCTCATAATGATTATAAGCCGGAAGTCGTAATTAGTCTCATTCCCAGGATGCATTGCTCTTATTTTTTTCTGACTAAATAAATCGATGTCTATGTGAAATGTACAGTTTACGGGTAAGCTCTTAATTCTGACGGAATAAACCCATATTTCTTAATTTATAGCATTTTTCCATGCTCAGTATTTGATATTATGATTAGACCTATCATTCCAAGTCATATCCTTATATTTTTTTTTTCAATTTTAGCGGGGGGTACATATGGAACTCTTGCCTTCATTTCTTTGTAAAGAGTCAGAACTACAGATTTCCTGTACAGATCATCTCTTTCAGGGAAGGGAGTTCAGGTTTATATCTATTAAACCTATTGAGTGCAAAGCCCAAAATAACTCAAGTTGGAGTCTATGGGAATAAAATCTTATACCTGGTCTAAAATTAAATCATATTAACCTGTTGAGCACAATTTGATTTCAGTATCACATCATTTTCCATAGACCCTAGCCAAAGTTATATCAGGATTTGAGTTCAGCGGGTTAAAAGTTAATGACTTTTGTTCTTCTGTCAACTTTCACCAAGACTTTTACTGTTGCCTCTATTGTGTTGCAATTATCTTTCCCTACCATACAGTATGTATAATCTTTTACATCATTCCTTTCTATTTTTTTCTCCCTCTTCCTTGTTTCATTTTTTTTCTTTCATCATGGGCGCCTTTCTCTTCATTTCTTCTAAATACTTTTATTTTTCATTTTCTTTTTAAGAGATGTCTCGACAAT
>CM057163.1:10702917-10857494 GCA_029962745.1 Echinometra lucunter
TTCTCCTCTTCCTCCTCCTTTCTCTTTTTTTTTTCCTCTCCTTGTTTTTCTTCTCATGTAAATGCAATTAAAAATAAAAAGTAAAAAAAAAAAAAAAGCTCCATATATACATGACATAGTTAATAGTTTGAAATAACACTAAATAATGAGATAAGGAGGAATTCCTCAAGTTTAGTAGACTAGTCTACAGTGTACATGTATATGATAGTCTACATGTACATGTACATCTAATAAACAGTTATGTTTCACAAACTATAAGTGGTGAACTGAATCACAAATAATAGAAACACCTGTTGAAGTACGTGGGACTGGACCACAGCACGGCCGGCTCCCACGACTTGTGACTTTTGTGCTTGTCACAGTTCTAATGAGATTTTACTCACCAAAATGCTCGCTCAGAACATAATTATCTCCTTCACGATATCGATGGAATAGGAATATTCATCAGAACCTAGGATAGGGTATCTCCTTCATTAACAACAAATAACCACACAGTTAAGTCATGAAAGTTGCTCGCCCACTCTCGATCTCTCTCTGTTAATGTTTAATGTTTCTGATGACGTTAATTGCGCAATAACACCCCCTTTTCGCTCTATCAATATCAAGCAATCAATATCGGAATTCCATAGCCTACAAGCCTACAGTAGCTTTACTGTGGTAAAGTTTTTAACGTTGTCTTTTCCCCTCAAAGATAATCTTTGTAACTTCCAACTTAGAAGCACATTTTTACACTTGGTCTGAATTTTTAAAGGAAATCTTTTACTTTATGTGTCGGAACTTTGTAGAGTTTTCACAGTGTTCCTTTTATTCAGATGGCGCTATTCCATGAAAATATCACAGATATGTAGTAGGATATATCTGTTTGTTTTAGGATATGAGGATATAAGGTTTCTTTTAACTTCGTTTGGGGTGGGAAAGACAGAATAAAAACGAAAATATTATATCAAGATTATTGTGCAAGTGGACTCCGAGTGACTAACTACGAAGTTTTCATTAAGACTCAAAGAAGAATGTGGATCCAACGGCTGTTGTACGGTGAAAAATATTTAGGGTAGAAAGTAACATTTGATTACTTTTTTAGATCACTTGGAGGCCGAAGTATATTTCTTTGTAATTACGATGTGAAAAAAAATGAATTTAAATGGTGTACCCTTGTTTTATATAGACATGTTAAAAGCCTTGCAAGAAATAGATGAATGTAGACACTTCGAAGAAAATAAGGTCAATCCTGTCATTTTTAATAAGAAAAGTATAATGTCTCCGAAATAAAATGATCTTTGATGCTGAACTTTTTCAGTAAGGATTATTTCAAGCATCAGATATAGCTGTTGGAGGTAATTTGAGACCAGTCTCATATTTTTATAACTTAGGAATTACCACAGACAGCCTGATTACGATTCAAAAATATTTTCTGTTATCAAACAGGAGTGGATACAAAGTGATTTCATAAATGTAGCTACTGAATTTTTTTCAAATAGATCTTAAGATCTCTGGTTATTTACAAAAATTTAGCGATATAAAATCTACACGGTTATACAATCACTTTATCGAACAATTTCTAAAGGATTACACATTAAAGATTACAGATGGAATTCGTCAATATGATTTTGGAATCGGGATCATGGTGAAAGAAATATTCACAAGACCGAAAAATGCATTTATATGTAATAAACAAAGAGAGTTTCAATATAAACTTTTACATGGGGCTGTATATAAGAAAGAGAAACTCTTTCAATTTGGTTTCGAGTCAGATAATCTGTGTTCCATTTGTAAACAACAGGTTGAAACATACCAACATTTGTTTTTAGATTGTCCTAAAGCTAAACAATTATGGCAGGAAATAATTAAAAGGCTACATCTAAGGGAAATTAACATCAATGATTGGAAATCTATTTTTATTGGAATATCAGGTAAAACTGTACGAATATATGTAACCTTCCCATCTACATTCGTGAGGCCTCCACTATAGACTCATTCAAAACACTTCTTAAAACTTATCTTGTTAGGCAATCCTCTTCTTAGTTAATATATTTCATATGTGTTCTTCCACATTTTTCTCTCTTGTTGTCTTTTTCTCGTGCGCTTAGAAACATTGTATTGAGCGCAATATAAATGTTACATAGTATTATTATTATTATTATTATTATTATTATTATTATTATTATTATTATTATTATTATTATGTAATAAATTGTATAATCTTTCTTCTAAAAATACATCATTTTTTCTTCTAGAAAACAAGGCGAGCTATACCAACTGCACAGAAGATAGTCGCCACGATAAAAAACTACAGAGACGAAGAATATAAAAATAGCCAACACGAAGGGGAAATTAGGGGCCAGACTGATGCATTTCTCTGATTCTTTTTTCTTCTTTTTCTTTTTTTTAACATACGGACGAACCGGAGCCGGATGCGTGCATAGGCGTTGTATGTATGTGTGTATGTGGGGGAGGGGGGGGGGGGGGGCAAGTGGGTTGGGGGAGGGGGTTTGCTAGGGTGTGTGTGTGCGTGTGTGTGTGTGTGGGGGGGGGGGGGTGGGTGTGGGTGTGGTGTGTGTGTGTATGTGTGTTTTGGGGGAAGGGATGATGATGTTTTTGATTTGCTTTGTTTTGATGAGTGTAAGCTACGTAATCTCAGATAGTTTTAAATCATTGTTGAATATTTGATACATGAAAGGAAAAGTGTTATGCATATTGGTAGGCCTTTCTTGTATTATTTTTAAAGACACAACATGTATCGCCCTCCACAAAATGTACAAGGGAATTTTGTTGGGGCGGGGGGGGGGGGAGGAGTGATGCTTCAACATTTTTTTTTATAATAACTGATTTCATTATTTCTCCTTTAATTTATATATGATTCATGCTTATATTAAGTTAGTGAAAAAGTCAAAATATTACATTATGTGATTTGAAATGTTAAATTGAAATGTTATATATTTTTGTTCATGAAATCAGAATAAAACAGTATGGAAAAAAAAGTGTTGTGTATGACTGGAGGGTACTGGGGTGTGTGAGTGTAGGACTGTAAGAGACGGGGGGGGGGGGGAGGGGAGTACGGGGGGCCGAGATTAAGGGATAAGGGTGTTTTGGGTTGGGGCTATGTATGCCTTCCTCTGAGAATGCTATATCAATTCTTTTTGTTTTAATTTTTGAAATATCGTATGAAAGAAATAGTCATGAATGTAAAATTTGTACTTGTTCGATGTTCATCAATTGATGCATTGTATTTCTTTTTTTTTTCTTTTTGAAAAATTAATCTTGTTATGCAGTCATGGATAATTTCAGAGAATGTTTATTTTTATACTGATGTTAATGTATTTCATTATGTTTCCTTGTTTGTAAACCATTATATGTTATATACATTTATACATATACATCATGTGATCATTTCTTGAAATGTATATCTCAAGAGGAAGAATAAAGCATTATTCAAAACAAAAAATATAGGAAAATATAGGAAAACATTAATGATTGATTCCTCTGTCATATAGCGATTGATGTTTTTATTTACAAGCAATATGTAAATTTTTCGAAAGGGTAACATAATTATGGGAACACTGAGCATTTCCAATTCCATTTTGAAGTGCCTCTATGTTAACCCGTTCAGTTATCCATTCCGATTTCATCAATCAATAATTGCAGTTCTAAGAAGACGTTCATCAGACTTGAACAAGAAAAATTGCGAAGGCTGATGATCTGTCAAGCCGCTGATGTCAAGCTATATTAAAGCGGAAAGATCTACTTTGTTTCATAAAGCCTGGCTAAAAGGTCATGATGATATGACAATCCCGAGGAACAAGAAACGCTGAGGGTAAAATACTGCGATAAAAAAAGATGGTCAAGAAGGGAATATGAAACAAGACAAAACAAAAAGATAAACAAAACAAGCGATGGCAGCGGGCAGGTGGTCCAATACCCCCCCCCCCCAAAAAAAAAAAAAAAAAAAAACAAACAACAACAAACAAACAAACACACACACACACACACACACACACACACACACAAGGACCAAAAATAATAATAATAATTTCCTTACACATACTTCAAGAGTTGAATTTTTCAATCAATTTTACTTTTTATGTTTACTTCTTCCCCCGAAATTAAGTTCCTACGACTATAATGGGTCTTCTCTGAAAGTTTCATTTTCCTCCCATCATAATGTTCAAAAGAAGTATATGCCGATACTTGTACGAAGATTCAGACTCAGATCCATTTATTTCATTTCATTCTCATTTTCTAAATATAATCAAATGAAAAGAAAGAAAAAATAAGGGATAAAAGCTTGAAACCAAAATGCAAAAACGATTCCAAGAAAAAGAACCGAATGCAAGAAAATGAAAAGAAAACAGAACAGCAAAGAAGCAGAGCTCGTATCACGTACGTAGGCCTAGTGGTCCCTGGTATATGAGATCTCACTTTGACTGCATAATAATTATAACAGGCAGAAAACATTTTCCATTTAAACAGAAAAAGTACATAGTACATGCATTTTGAAAACATGAAAATATTTGGTAGAATAAAGAAATTGATACAATGAATAATATAAAAAGGGATAATTTTCCTTGATAAGCAATTATTACAGAAACAATCGTTTTATCAATTTAGAAAAACAGACGATGAAGGATCGTGTGCAAAAAGTAGGTTTTATTAAAGAGACAATTAACAAAAGGACAGTGTGACATTAATGTGAAGGGAGGAAAAAGCATCTGGTGAGGAGGGAGTAGGTGCCGAGATCTGGAAGGTTTACATTAAACGGTTTCACTATAATTATAAAGGTAGGCCTACTTTGTTTGTAATGATGTTTATCTTTCCATGAAGAGGATTATATACATTGTTTTACCTGCCGAATGGCAAAATTTTAATTCTTATTCCTCCATATGTTTTTGTTGACTGATCCTCAAAAGCAGTGCCGTAATGAGCCAAAATATTGGGGTGGGGGCCTCAATCTTTGCGAGGGGCGAAGCGACCAACCCTGAGGGAGTGTAGCGACCGAGCCGGGGTACCCCTCCCCCTCACGATACGGAGCTTTTTCGCGGGAGGGGGAGTTTCTCCCCTCCCGCGCGAAGCGCGGAAGCTCCGACGTTTCTTTGAATTGTTCCTTGTCTGCTCCCGCTCTTCTTATGTTCTCTTACCTTTTTTCCTTTCTCGCTCCCGCTTTTTTTTTTCTTCTACTTTTTTCTTTCTTTTTTTTTGTTGGCGTTTTGGAGGGGGTGACCGCCCCATCGCCCCCCCCCCCCCCCCTGGCTACGCAAGTGCACTCCCATGGTAAAGGAGCTTTTGCAACTCTGTAAAAGAACACTATTTGGCACTACAAACTTAAAGCCCGTGCCTAGTTTTGGTAAATCTAAGAATATTCATTTTCAAAGTATGAATCCATTGTCAGATAAACAGATAAAACCAAGTGTTATATCATAAAACACATTAGTATTGATATTATGCG
Source organism: Echinometra lucunter (assembly GCA_029962745.1). Lineage (NCBI taxonomy): Eukaryota > Metazoa > Echinodermata > Echinoidea > Camarodonta > Echinometridae > Echinometra > Echinometra lucunter. The sequence goes on from CM057163.1 coordinate 10,708,358, forward strand.
TGTTTTCTGCCTTGCTATGCATGCTATTTGGGAAATTGTGAATGCGTTACTTAACAAAATAAAGGGAGTCCAGGGAGAAGTAATGAAATTCGAGTGATATCACTATATAAAATTGAAAATAAACCATGGTTGAATTTTTTTTTTTGGGGGGGGGGCGTCAGCCCTCCCCCCAGCCCCCCTCCCCCCTCCAGTACGCCAGTGCCCATCAGGTAATTCAGCTTTCTTAAATAAATCCCTCAACTGCTCCACTATTACACCAGATTAGCGATCCTTACATTAATTCTTATTTTCCCCATAGCGCTCTTTTCCCCTTCTGACAAGTGAGTCCTTGTTACTTCTAATGAATCTCCCCATTGAAATTTTTTCGTTCTAAAAGTGTATTCTCCTTTACATCTCTGATAAGTTCCCTTTTTCCATTTGGGCAGGTTCCCCATTCCGAAATCGAATACATGCCCCAATTTACTTTTGATGAATTGCTCCTTTTCCTGGCTAGTAAATTATGTCCCATTCCTCCTGCGAATTCGCTATACGTGCCCGATAGGGCCCTTTTGTTCGCTGATAAGTTAGCACATGTATACCTTTTCCATTCTGGCATTACTCCCTTTTTGAAATTTGGTACACACTTAGCTTTCTAGTAAGTGTCATTTCACCCCCATTAAACCTGACAAGTGCCCCTTTTTATTTCTTATGAGCGTCCAAGTTTATTGTAAGTGACCCTTTTTCGCTTTTGAGTATTGCAATTCCCTTTTCGATAAGTGCTCCTTAAAATCTAATACATGTTCCTTTTTCGTCCTTATTGTGCCATTTCCCCTCTTTTAACTATTCCTTTTCTCATTTGGTAATGTGTAAAGCTCCGAAGAATCAGAGAAGTTTCGTTTCATATAGGCCTAATAACAGAATACCTTGTTCTTGATACGACTACAGGGTGAAACCGTACATGGAGCAGGAGGAGGCAAGAGCTGGGGATACAACGAACAAAACTTTCCTAAGAACGTACATTGCCCCTAAATTGCAGCAATGAAAATATTTTCATTTTTCACCAAAGTTCGCTTGCACAAGTTATTACAACTCACGCTGACATATAAACAGTGTTGTAACGATAATCATAAATTCTTATCTATTCTCCTTTTCATGTTGAGATTGTACTCTCTATCTTTTCTTGTTTGTAATGACTGCCCCAAAAGGCCACAATAATAACCTAACACATACTGTTTGCTGCATAGTGATCTTTTATTAGCAAGTTTGGAGCATGCGAAAAAGTCATCCGTCATTGTAAAAAAAAAAAGAAACAAAGAAAGAAACAAATACAAAGCCTAAGAAAGAAACAAAAAAATAAAATTCGCGCTTCATAAGTTTCGAACCTAAAATCTCCCCGTTAAGGAGGGCTGTACGCTGCTTCACTACCATCCTCCAGTTCATCTTTGCGCTTTATCCTTTCATGTTTGCAATGACTGCTGCCACAAGGCCAAAATAATAACCTCACACATACTGTCTGCGGCATAGAGATTTCTTATTAGCAAGTTTTGGAGCATGCTGGAAAGAAATCAATTACTGAAAAACAAATAAATGAAATAAAAGGGAAAACCCAAACAAAAATGGTGCTTCCTGGGTTTTGAACCCAAAATCTCTCCATCTCCATCAAGCTAGGAGATGCGAGTCAATCACTCTATGCAGAGAGCTATACACTGCCTCACTATACCACCCTCCAGTTTATCCTTTCTTGTTTGAAAATGACTGCGGCCAAAAAAGCCAATAATAACCTCACACATACATACACATACTTTCCGATTTGTGATGACTTTTCATATGCATCCATTTTGTGCCACTCACGATCTAAAAGAGCGTTTTACACCGACGAGCATGCACTTGTATCTCTGTCATATTAAATGTCTCTTTAAGGGAAAAAAATGCATTTTCTTTTCTGTACAATCCCAACGTAGCATGTACCTAAGGTCACATTCATGTTTTTTGTTTTCTTTGTTTGTGTTTTTCATTACCGTACATGAATGCCTCAGTGACATACCAAAGATAAATCGGCTTTTGAAGGTGTCTTTTCAAAGTGAAGCTTAAAGGCATTCAAACTAGTCTTTCATATCTTGAAGACATCCTATTGTACTGAAAAGTCAATGCACCTCTTCGCTCCAGAGCCCGTCTTCCACAATCATGACTGAATAGGATTCCATTGATATTTGAAGCTCAGAGTAACGCCATGTTGTTGCCTTAGTGAAAGGGCATTGATCAGTCAAGTTTGAGCGGAGTAGTGCTTTTATTTCTTTCTACTCGTACAGTATTTTCAAAGCACAAAAAGCTGAAGTTGGACTGAAGTGAACAAGAGCTTGATGACAGTGCACTCTTTGTAATTGCCAAATTCCTTATGAAACAGATGGGTAGAGGCTCTGAGTAACCAGACATTCTTGACGAGCAATAATACTTGCATTTTAAGGGGATGATCCTTCTTTCCCCAAATCAAACGAAAGTCCAATATACTATGCACGTAAGTGATTTTCACTGTATGTCATGAGCATTTATAGCACATGAAAAGGAAATGTGGTATCGGGCATCACATTAAAAACAGCAGGGGAGAATGGTTTGGAATAAAACGAACCGGTGGAGAAAGTGCAATCAAGATTACACAGCTCACACAGCGTCGTACAATTAACATTTGGACTTTTGTGTTTGAATTTTCTTCGAATTCGACTTGCAGTTGAATACAAAAAGGCAAGAATAAAATATGAAATTGTGTATATGAATTAACTTATTCATGATTTTTGATAATGTATTGAAGGTGATTGGCACTCATGTCCCTTTGATGAGGACCTTAAACAAAAGAAGAAATTATCAATGAATTACTCTAGTGAATTTTACATTACCATGCATAAATTCGTCCGATGAACGTTGGTATAATTTAGCTTGCATTAATTCGTAAGCAAATACCATTTCTGCCAACCATTTGGTAACAGAATCCTACTCTTATAGTCACATTTCATGGAGTCTTTAAAAAGTTGAATTGTAGCTTTAAGAAAGCGTAGGCATTTCTAGTCACCTCGGGTTAACAATGGATCGTTAGTGGGGCTCCGTATTGATACTTTTGTCCTAGACGTCTATAGGCTCTATAGTAGAGGAGATTCATTCAGGACCATGCAATAGTGAGTGGATTTCGAGGAAATACAAGAACAAATCTCTATAGCTGGGGCTGTAGTGAAAAAATAGGGAAAGAAGCAGGAGAAAAAAACTACAGGGAGAAATGAAACTGGATAAAAATTGGGCAGAGTGAGGTGCGCAACGCATCCTGCGCCAGCCTACGCTGACTGCCGCCACCTAGCTGACTGCCGCCACCTAGCTGACTGCCGCCACCTAGCTGACTGCCGCCACCTAGCTGACTGCCGCCACCTAGCTGACTGCCGCCACCTAGCTGACTGCCGCCACCTAGCTGACTGCCGCCACCTAGCTGACTGCCGCCACCTAGCTGACTGCCGCCACCTAGCTGACTGCCGCCACCTAGCTGACTGCCGCCACCTAGCTGACTGCCGCCACCTAGCTGACTGCCGCCACCTAGCTGACTGCCGCCACCTAGCTGACTGCCGCCACCTTGGGGCGGGGCATTATATAGGACAGCGAACTGGCTGAGCAGGTCTGCTGGGAAGGGGTTGCGCTAACTACCGTCTTGATCTCCTACGCCTATATAAGCCTAGTACGTACAACGGCGCACGCGGCGATCGTGTACGTGTACAGAGAGAATAGATGAAAGCAGTGGCGCAATGAGCCAAAATATTTTTTTTTTTGGGGGGGGGCTCAATCTTTGCAAGGAGCGAAGCGACCAACCCTGAGGGAGTTTAGCGACTGAGCTGGGGTACCCCCCCCCCCCCCTCATGATACGGAGCTTTTTCGCGGGAGGGGGGAGTTTGCGCGCGGAAGCTCCGACATTTCTTTGAATTGTTCCTTGTCTGCTCCCGCTCTTCTTATGTTCTCTTACCTTTTTTTTTCTCGCTCCTGCTTTTTTTTCCTTCTACTTTTTTTTTCTTTTTTGTTGGCGTTTTGGAGGGGGGTGACCGCCCCCATCGCCCCCCCCCCCCCCTTGGCTAAACAAGTGCACTCCCATGGTAAAGGAGCTTTTCCAGTATTGATGGTTTTCAACTCTGTAAAAGAACACTATTTGGCACTACAAACTTACAGCCCGTGTCTAGTTTTGGTAAATCTAAGAATATTCATTTTCAAAGTATGAATCCATTGTCAGATAAACAGATAAAAACCAAGTGTTATATCATAAAACACATTAGTACTGATATTATGCGTGTTTTCTGCCTAGCTATGCATGCTATTTGGGACATTGTGAATGCGTTACTTAACAACAGAAAGGGAGTCTAGGGAAAAGTAATGAAATTCGAGTGATATCACTAATATCAAATTGAAAATAAACCATGGTTGAAATTTATTTGGAGGGCTGACGCCCCCCCCCCCAAGCTCCCCCTCCAGTACGCCAGTGCTCAAAAGCAAAATTTGCTTTTGGGGATCAGTCAACAAAATATAAATTTGATTTATATTTTTGTATTCTTTTATTTTTCAGTGAAATCTATAGCAGTAGTCTTACACCGAACACAGAAAAAACATGAATAAGGTATAATGATAATGATGAAGATAATTATAGTGATGAAGATAATAATAGTGATGATGATGATGATAGAAATTAATTAAACATAATAAAGATAATGATAGCAAACTTTAAAACTAACAAGCAAACCTATATACGTACAAGTAAAAATGACGTCTTGTAGATACATTCACTGAGAGGAATGAAGTCATTTTTCAAAATCTTCTAAACATCTACTAATCAAGGGGCATTCCCAAAATGAGCGAGCAATGGTTTCAGTATAAATGCTGAGCAAGAAGTATAAGTCATGGGATATAGCTACATAGTGCCATGTAGGTAAAACCCTTTTTTGTCCAGTATTTAGAACCTCCCAAAATTTTATGCAAAGGGTTTTTATATTTTTAAGAACCTTTAAAGGTTCCTTGTACAACAACAACAAAAAAACAACAACAACAACAACAACAAAAAAAACACCCCACTTTTTTAGAACCCTTTAGAGAACCCTTATAGGCTACTAATTTTTTTTTCTTAAAGAATCTTTTAAAGGTTCCAAAATTATATGGGACAAGAGAAGGCTCTAATCAGCACCAGTTTTTCTAAGAGTGAACAGTCTCAGTACTGATCGACACCGAGAATATTATGAATGATTTTGAATGGAAAATTCATTAACATTTAAAAACAGTTATATAAATCGCATTCCAATTATAATAATTGATTATGATATATTTTATCTCCAGTTTTTCCCAATGATGAAATCAAGGATGAGCTTCCAGTTTTTAAAGTTGTTCTCATAAATTCCGGGTCAGATTGACTGGGAAAAGAGTCCGTTGAGGCCACATTCCGTTCGGGGTCAAAACTGAAACGGAAAAGGGTCATGAAGACTTGTTTCTGGGTCACCTTATTCAGGTCATCTCCTCCCTATTCCGGGTCATATATACATATATTCTTTTTTTTACCCGGATTGGTGTGTGGTCCCAACGGACTCTTTTGCGGGTCAATCTGAAAAGGAATTTTTAAGAGTGTAATTGGCGCTGAAGATTTTCAAGTCATTCATCGGAGCATATATGGATGTTAACTTGAAGCCTGCCATCCCAGCTCATGCATTGGTTTAATTTTACTTTGTGTATATTAAAAAGTAAAATACGATATATGTTGCTAAGGTCTGTTGTGTTTGTCCTTGTAGAACACCCTACATTCAGAACTTTGCGAGCGAGCGAGGAAAATGACGAAACATTTTTCCTTTCACATGCTTCACTTTTGCATGTATTTATCATTTTCCTTTTAATTTCAGCTATGATATTCCATTATGATATTGCAACAGTAAGTTTGAAATACAGGACAAAATGGCGTTCCGGGGAGGGTCATATTGGACTAGGGGACTGTCCCGTATTATAGTTTATACAGGTCCAGGGGCGTAACAGGTACCTGTTATCAAGGGGGGGGGGCAGAGCCCAAAATTTCCTGGTAACTAATCTGTCTAGAATCTGTGGCGTAGCTAGGACTGCATTTTAGGAGGACGGTAGTGCTCCACCTTTTTTAACGATTTTTTCCCCCTCTCACACACATTTTGATATCTATTTCACTAACGAGCGAAGCGAGCGAGCAGAAAATAACCACTTTTCTTGATTTTAATCTCATTTTCGGATGGAAATCCTAAGATTTTGACGAGCGAGCAAGCGAGCGAGCCAAAAATAACCACTTTTTTTTGTTTTCAATAGCATTTTCAAATAGAAATTCTAAAATATGATGGTTTTTTATGATAGATATTCAGAATTTTTACTGACTGATTAATTAAAATATATTTTCTTCCTTGAAAAGTGTGTCTGCATTGGGGGAGATTTGTACACACCATCCCCCCTCTGCCCCAAGGGGGGGGGGGGGTGATAGATCCCCCACCCCCGGAATTTACGCCAATGTAGTGCTCCCTAGAGGGGAGGGTGCAGGGAAGGGGGAGTTCCCCCCCCCCCCCTCCAGCGCGAAGCGCGGAAGCTCCGACGTTTCTTTGAATTGTTAGTTGTTCGGTAATTAAGTCTATCTTCTGCGGCGTAACTAGGATTTCATTTTAGGAGGACGGTAGTGCTCCCTAGGGGGGAGGGTGCAGGAAGGGGGGAGTTTCCCCCCCTCCCGCGCAAAGCGCGGAAGCTCCGACGTTTTTTCGCTGTCAGTTCCCGCTCTTCTTACGCTCTCTGCTTGTTATCGGGGGGAGGAGGAGGGGAGGGGGGCATAGTTACGCATAGCCAAAAATTTCTCGGTAATTAAGTCTAGAATCAGTGGTGTAGCTAGGATTTTCTTTTAGGAGGACGATAGTGCAAAGCGCGCTCCCTATATGCATGCTAGGGTGAGGGTGCAGGGATGGTGATTTTCCCTTCCCGCGCGAAGCGCGGAAGCTCTGACGTTTCTTTATATTTTATTGTTCGTTGTCTGTCCCCGGTCTCTTACATTCTCTGCCTGTTATCGAGGGGGGGGGGGGGGGGGGGACAGAGCCGAAAATTTCCCGGTAACTAATTAAGTCTAGCCAATAGAATATGCGGAGGTGAGCCTGCTCCGCGAGTTGTTTGTTGCGAAGCCTTTAGCGGGTGGGGCCCAGGGTTCTGGCTTAGGGCCCCTGATGGGGGTCTACAGGGAAAGCCACTGCGGGGGTCCAGGGAGTGGAGCACCCGGAAACTCCGGGGTTTTGGTACTGAATTTTCCCTCATTTCTTTTGTTTCCCTTTGCTTTCTTCTTTTTTCCCCTTTCCCTCTTTTCCCTCTATCTCTTCTTCTTTCTCCCCCTTTTTTTTCCCCGTTCTCCTTCTTCCTTTCCCTTTCTCCTTTCTTTCCCGTTCTCCTTCTTCCTTTCCCTTTCTTCTTCCTTTCCCTTTCTCCCTTCCTTTTTCCTTCCTTTCCCTCCTTTTCATTTTTTCCCGGTGGTAAATCCTTCAGGGGGGCACTCTGCTCCCCCCCGGCTGTTACGCCACTGGTCTGGTCAACAATATGCCTCATCCCTCTCCGGCCCCTTCCATGCCCCCTTAGATTGTTGGGGGATTCCCCCTTTTAGCTGGCTAGCTAGCTGTACGCGTGCGTTAATGCCACGTACGCGCGATTCTTTTGGGTTGGCTCATGCATAGGGTTGGCTAGCTGGGATCCGGATCCGAAATAAATACGTGAAATCATGGCGAAAATCGTTGCTACGAAGGATTTGTTCCTGTGGAGCATGTCTGCAATATATCTGTTTGCATTTGCTTCTCTCTACATCCAGATTCCAGGTATTTATGAAGCAAATTGCCTTGCATATCACGTTGAAAGTATAAAGTGAACGGGCCTGACCATCATGTTGACTGAAAGTCGGCTAGGCCCGGCATTGCTCGGGGCGCGGGGCCGGGTCGGGCCGGGCAATGTTCCCACATCTTATTCTCTGCCCTCGGCTTTGCTCTGGCATATCTGGGTGGCTGTCGCAAGATCTAGAATCTAGAATCTACAATCTAGAATTTGCACTTAGAAAATGAAAGGTGAACAGAAAGTTTGTGACAACTGCAGAATACCTAGCCTTGGAAGGCTCCTGGAGAGTCACTTCTCCCCATGGAACCTGGCATTTTTTTTTTTTGTAATTCGTACACGTAGTACGAGATTTGCCAGTTTTAAAACCCCCTGGAAAATCACTTTTCCAAGGCCCGATGCAACTGAGGAGCTTGTAACTATGGCTAATCTACATTTACAAGCTCAAGTGCAACTGCGAGTTTATAAAATTGAAGAAGTGTAGATCTAGTGTTTAAATTTAAGGAAAAACTGAGGGAGTGGATCAAAAACTTAGCAATGTTTACCTTGTCTTGGCTTGCTTTAATTTGAAATGCAAATTGAAAATGGCAGCTGTTTGGCTCATGTGCACATTTTGGTGCGAGTGATGCAAGATAAAGAATCAATTATCTTGTAGTGCCCCAGCAGCTGTTTTCACAAAATTTTCGATGAAGCTCACCGCTATGAAAGCAGTAGTCGTAGAATACGCAACGGTGTGGGACTGGCTAGCCAGCTTAGTCTGTCGAGCACGTAGGATTGTACTTTGGATGGGCACGAGCTGGTGCTACAACGAGGTACCCCAGGGTATTATAGTACTCTGGGGTGTTGCATGGTGCATCATGTGGGGAGTGGTTGGGATGTAAGAGTCCAGGGCCGGTATTCAATTCAATACTTGGATTAAGTAAAACTTTTACTAAGTATTTTACTCGGCTAAGAAATTTGCTTAAGTCATATTCAATTTAATACTTTGAATTTTACTTTAGTAAGCCAACTTTAAGCCAAATTCTTACTGATAAGCATTGTGACGTCAAATTTTCAATGCGCAATAAACATGTCGCATCAAATACGCTTGAATACGCTATGATATAATTCTGCGCAGCTCATCGACTGGGTATAAAAACATAGGCCTGCCAATCAAGGCCTCCAAAATAATTGGCTTACGTCTCCTAGGTAGGTGTCTTAGATTTAGGGTAAAGTACTTAGCCAAAATATTGAATTGAATATCAAATTTTGCTAAGTATTTTATCTAAGCAAAAAACTATGCAAAATACTCATATTTCTGACTTACATTTAAGTATTGAGTTGAATACCGGCCCATGTGTAGGTCAGAACCAATTATACACTGTATATCGCATTCATTTCAAATATTTACACAGAAATTCACTCAAAATCATGAACGGAATATCACATATTCTCACAAATGTTATGCAAGGCAGGCAGTGTGAGCCTATAAATCAGTTTCTTGACAATTTTCTTTTTTGCTACCAAAACTGTACATGTTTAAAAAAGGCCTGCAATTACAGCTACAGTTAGTGTTACATTCTAGATTTCTAACAAGTAACATTAATACAGTGATAGAGCACTTGATGATCAATGTCACGAGTGGAAGCTTCTGTAGACTAAGACAAAGTAGAAGTTTCGAGACACTCTTGAATATTATGGCTTTATATTCAAATGTGAATGACCCACGTACACACAACTGTAGATAAAACTAAAATAACAACAATTCTTTATAATTTGTAAACAAATTTTCTTCATTACTCCCAGTGTTCAAGATCGTATGTTCGATCTGTAATGAAAATTACAAGTCAGAAAAAATTGGAACCAGCGGGATTCGAACCTGCCATCTACTGCTTGCCAGGCAGCGACTTAACCACCAGGCTATTCTGGTTCACGGCCAGGTCACGATGAACTGGAGTCAAATACCCAACATCCTCTTCTTTCTGACTCATTAATATTAATATGCAACAGTCCGCCATGGACAATAGAATCAAAATGCATTTTTTGTAGTAGAGTGGTAATAAAGGTAATGAAGTAAATTAATCTAAAAAATTGAATATAAGGGGAATAGAAGAAAGAAACCTACATTAATCAGACTAGTACGACATGTCAAATGCCCCTGCTGCCTTAGGGGTGTATGACGTGGGTACACTGGGTAGTTTGCACGCTGAATTCATAAATCTTTGAACCACAAACTCATATAACCCGAAGGGCATTTGACATACTGTTCTCTAATCAGACTGATGGTCTCTCTCTCTGTCTCTTTGTCCTCCCTCCCCTCCCCCACCCCTGTCTCTTTCATCCAGGTCTTTATGGAGCCAATGGCATCCTGCCAGCCGAAACCCAACTCAAGATGGACGGCCGACACCCCGTCGTCCGCTTCCAGGAGAAACCCACCCTCCTCTGGTTTGCCCCAGACCTGGGTCTCTCTGCGGAGCATGCCATGGAGCTTCTCTGCATCCTTGGATGCATCCTCTCACTGGTCTGCCTCGTCTCTAGGAGGATGCGGGATAGCATCTCGTTTGCCTGCCTCTGGTTTCTCTACCTCTCGGTGTATCAGGTAAGAGTGTTTTCAGTCTGATAGTCATCATCATCATATGCTTTTTCTGGCAAGCTATGCTTTTCTAGCCCTGTCCACATTATGCTCTATTTTTCTTTTCTTGTTATGTTTAATGTTTGTTTCTGTCGATATAGATTCTTATTGTTCTCTTTTGTGCTTTTTTATATAATTTATTTCACTTTGTTTCATGTGCCCAGATCTGTGCCTTGTACTACTTGGTATATTTTTCTGATATTTTTTAATGTGGAGAAATAAATAAATCTATAAAAATAATAAAAAAATAAATAGGGGAGGGTACATTGGTCAGGATACTCTGATTGAAGTTTTGAGAATATACTGAAATTGGTTCCTGAGCAGTGGCATCCAGGATCATCCTAAGTGTTTTAGTTTTTTTTCTCCAATTTTCTGCAGAAATTGTTCGAAGGGACACTTTTTTGGGGGGGGGCGGGGGGGATGATTGGGAGGGATTAATTCAGATTATGTCTGGTAAAACATCAATTCTAGTTGAACTGTTATAAAGGGAGGACTTTAGAATAAAACTATACAGTTTGAAATCCTAATTGAAGATGCACAAAACAATTAAATTCAGGATGTTTTATTGTGAAAGGGCATTAAATTTCCAGCTTTCCTTGTATTTAACATGTAGTTGTATCTGGCATTGGTAAGTGCAAGTTTTTGGAAAGTACTGGTAAGCAGCGTTCTTGTTTAATTTGAGACATGGTAAAGTCGCTCTGTCATAGATTTGATAGTATGTTCATTGTGTCATTTTAGGTTGGTCAGACATTCCTCTGGTTTCAGTGGGACATCCTCCTCTTAGAGACAGGTTTCCTCACCATCATTGTAGCACCCCTCCATCTCTACAAGGGGCGTGACCCTACCCCCCATCACCACGACACCATCACCCTCTGGTTGGTCCGATGGCTCCTCTTCCGCCTCATGTTTGCCTCAGGTGTGGTCAAGCTGACCAGTCGATGTCCAACATGGTGGGGGTTGACTGCCCTCAACTATCACTATGAATCTCAGGTGGGGCATCTCATTAGCTATGATTTACCAGCGCATGCCAGTCCAGGGTTCTCACTAGAAAAAAATCCACACACGGTTCCCCCTCTGTGCAAAGCACGAAAGTTTCGGAAGTGCTACAGAGTAACAGCTAAAAGTTAGATGTAGTGGCAGTAAGTACTATAGCAAAAGGCTGAAAAATACTTCTTGGTGAGCAGGAGTTGTCAACTAATGGCATAATAGCAAAAATAGATTGCCAAAAAGCAAAACAATCTGTTGCATTTATCATTATTGCCAGGAATATAATTCAATATATACTCCAATATGTTTTTTACCCTCGTCGCCACGCATGGTGCAGCAATTTCACACTTGGTTCTTCCTTGTCTGCAATCCTGCACGCATGGTATTGGTACCATGGGTGTTATGTACTGCAGAGAACCATGCATGCCACATCCTTTTATTTAATGAGAGGATCTGACCAGGAGAGGCATGTTAACCTGTTGAGTACCGATATGATTTGATTTCAGTATAACATGCATTTTCCATAGACCCTAGCCCGAGTTATGTCACACAATGGTTAACAAATTTTGTTATATATGATCGAGAATAGAATTCTATTCTAACATTAAAAATTTGATGATTTTCAGTCGAAATCATCGCATTTTGGCAAATTATTTGTGATTAGTCAAGGGTTGACCTAAAATTTGAGTATGAGGTATGACGTAGATGTGGTTACCCAGCTCCGCGCAATGCAGTTGAGGGCACGCTAGACTGTACAATATGTATTATACCTTGTGTGCATTTTGCTAGAATTGTGCGACAAGGTAACCACAATGACGTCATTGTGGGTACCCACTTGAAACTGCGATACAGCTGAGGGGCCTAAAATAGACTGAAATCTTACCATATTTTGGGTTTTTCTTGGCAACACAACTTTTTTTTAAAACTTTAGGCAGATGATTTTTCTGCTAATAAAATCATGCTCTTTTAAATGAAGGAACATTGTTTGAGCATTGGGTACCCCCTTTAAGTGTTCAACAGGTTACAATATGCCTCTCTTGTCCACCAGTGAATTTGATGATTTAGGATCATTTTGAGTTTGAGGATTAGAAAATAATGGAATAGTATTTGTTCTTTATTTTGTTTATTCTTACTTTGTAAAGCCCATAGTTAATCTCTCTTGTTTATGATGTGCTGTGTACATGTAAGTCAATCTTTACTGAATATTATCACTATTATTTGGGAAAAGTGTTTGAAAGGCCTCAGAGTTATCCATTTTAAAAACAAATGACAAACAAGGTCAGCATCGAATGATTGAGACTTGCATTTTTTTGTTGGGATATATGCTCTGAGTTACTTTCTCTTGTGATGGATAACCATCATAGCACAAGGGTTGGAAATTGTTATTCACCTTTTGAATTGTTAACTAGTAGTCACCCTGTCACCATGGGTAGTGGTTTTTTTTTTCCTTTCTCAGTGTTGTGTGTCTATTATTTGGATGTAGTACAACCTAATATATGTAAAAAAAGATTTAAAGATAAAAGAAAATTGATTCATGCTTTTCCTATTCTTGTCAAATATCATCTACTGTTAATTGTGCTATTCTCGTTATAAAAAGCTGCTATTAATTTTCTTTTGTTTATACATGTATATAGGTAACTTCTTAGATGTACATGTATGTTAAAGAACAGATGATATTATAGATTCATGCTTATATGCTATTCTTGTGAAATAATATCTATTATGATTTGTTTTGTTTATATAGTAACTCTAGGCACCTTTTAAAAAAAGAACAGAATATTCATTCATATTGATGAAGTTCAGAAAATACTGTATAATACATGTATCTTGCTTTTGTTTGATATTAAAAGTTAATAGTAACAATTTGGCTCTTTCGTCTTCCTAGAACTCTACCAATATTCATTTTTTCTCTGTAGTGTATTGCTACACCGCTAGCCTGGTATGCGCATCAACTCCCTGAATGGTTTCAGAAACTGAGTGTGGTGGCAACGTACTTCATAGAGATTGCACTTCCCTTCCTGTTCTTTGCCCCATTCAGGAGACTCAGACTGTTTGCATTTTACGGACAGGTAAATCATTGGTGGAGATATGCTTCATATTGGATAGAGTTTAACCCATTCCTGACAGGAATTATTTAAAGCCTAATTTGATCAGCTTTTATTCTTCAAATTGGCAACACCAACATTTCTATTTTATTGCTACATTTTTCTTATAAAACGTCATGTATCTGAAATGAATAAAAATTGACAGAAATTATGATGAGAAGTCAAAAAGTTGGCAATTTGCAGGGAAAAACGGTGATTTTAAACTTTCTATCACATTGCCAATTTAAGGATTTTAATGCTTATTTTCCTTTAAAAAATTTTCAGCATCAAACAACGAATATTGACACAACTAAAATGGGCACAGTTTGTGTATAATTTTTTACTCTTTCTGCTCATGTATTTGGTATGATTTTTAGGGCTTTGCATCAAAAGATATTAGGCCAAACCACAAAGTGTGGACCTATGTCACGAATGGGTTAAAGGAGAATGCAACCCAGACATCATTGTGGTTGCATGAATGAAGAACAACAAGAAGAGTAAACAGTGAAAGATTGAGTAAAATCAATCTGTTCAAGAGTTATGAACTTTAAAAGTTTAAATAAATACTTATTATGGGATCCTTGAGTTGGCAACTCCACCAGCATATGTGATGTCGTCGTGGACAACTCTCCATTCATTTTGTACACAGAATTTCACATTTTCTTCATTTTCAAGAAAAATGGAAATTTGTTTGATTTATTGTTTGAGTATGGCATGGCTACATGTACATGAGTTCTGCAGGCATTTTTGGAAGAATTATATTGATTCCTAACTTGAAATTTCATAAAAATCCATTTTTTTGAAGATTTATGCACAAAATGAATGGAGAGTTGTCCACGATGACATCACAGATACTGGCAAAGTTGTCAATTCAAGGATCCCCATAATAGGGATTTTCCGAAACTTTCAAAATTCATAACTTATGAACAGATTGTCCGATTTTGCTCAAATTTTCACTGCTTGTACTCTTCTTGGTCATCTCCATTCACTAAGAGCACACTGATGCCTGGGTTGCATTCTCCTTTAAAGTCTGTGCAGCAAGACATTTAGAGGGCGCTATTCAAAATTAGGAGCAAGAACGGACGGGATGTGTTACGCACTGAGATCTTGCGGTTCCATGTCTAGAGGTGCACATGCTATGTTTTAGAGAGCCAGAAGATGTGTAGACCAAAGTTTTGTTTGGTTCGTTCAGCAACTATTTTTCTGAAGTCTGATCTCGCACATCTCGCTTTAAATTGTGAGATATTTCTTGGGTCATGAAGTCTTGATTTTCATCAGATATTTCAGCATATTTACGATTTTTAGGCTACAATCGTCAATCTTTGTGATCATATGGCGGGAAGGAATCACCCCATCTGTAATTATGCATAGCCCCTTCTTAATGTCTTGCTGCACAGACTTTGTGAGAATTCTATGGAATAGTTTGATTTGAAAAAAAAATGAAATGAAGACATTTTATATGTACTGTAAAAAGTTAGCTGGAAAGAAATTAAAGTTTACCTGAAATGATTGAATTACAGCATTAATTGATTTAGTAGTATTAGAAGTAGTATTAGAAGTAGTAGTAGTAGTAGTACAAGTATCATTATTATCATCATCATCATCATTAACAGTGTTATTTGTGGTGTTAAACTACAACCAAATTATCCAGTGATGTATTTGCTACACTCAAAAAGTCTTTGACTTTTCTTTGTTTACCACCAATGTAGATGCTCTTGCAAGAGCTGATAATCCTAACTGGGAACTACAACTTCTTCAATCTTCTGACAATGGCACTCTGCATCTCACTCCTTGATGATAGATATCTTGGCAAAGACAGAAATTTCTATTCAGGTATGTACAGTGATTATAAAGGGTGTTCACACGTGAGGAGGCATTGTGGCGCCACCAAATTTTTAGTGTTCAGATATGGCGCGAAATTGTGGTGCCACTTATGTTAATGAACGCACATTAACGGTTCATCTCTCAAATTGAAGAGAACTTTGTCAAAACTTCTGCATACAATCTCATGACAACATATTTTGCACTAACTTTTTTTAGGAATTTGATTGGAGTGCATTTTTTTGCAGCCAGGCAGCGAAAAGAAAACTCTGTCCTCCTCAGCGACATTTTTTTGTCGTCTCATACCCCATAGACTTGTACCCCAAAATGTTGCAGGGATTTTGTGGCGCCACAATGTAGCCTCATATCTGAATGCCCCTTTATCCAGGTTAGTATTCAAAAGTCTTTACTTTTCTCGGGAGTAAGAACCATGTATCGCTAAAGCATCTCTGTTGTACGAAAACAGTAAAATTACCTTTAAACCCACTAAACACGATTTAGTTTCATTATAACACATATTTTCCATAGACCCTAGCCCGAGTTATCTGTGTCTTGATGTTCAGTGGGGTAAGAGCAAAAATGTAATGGCACAAAAAAGAAATGTGTCTTGAGAATGAAAAGCTTGAGAGTTTTGTGATATATCGTGTGAATTAAAAAAAAATCAAGGTGTTGGAGGTATTTACTAGCTGTATATCCTATGATGTGGTTCGGTCTATATGCAGTGAATTTCTTACTTTGTTCCTCTACATTTTGCTAAAAGCTTCTGACAAGGGTCCATTCACTCACCTACAATGCACATCAAAATTCACCTGTAAGAAAGTGTTTTTTTTTTTTAAATGGTTCCATAGAACTCATTAACGTTATATTTTCCTGTCACGGTTTTTATTTCAAAGGCACCCCTGTTTCCAGGTTTATACGCAGTGCAATCTGTGTGTCAGTCTATGCCTGTCTCTTCTATGGTCTGATATACTACTTTGATCTCAGGCTTGACTTTGAAACATTTAGTGTAACATCAAATGTAGGTAAGTACAAACACAATTATCTTCTTGAATATAATGCAAAATATGGCTATAAAGCCAGATTGGTGATCTTGAATTCTTGTAATGACAGAAAATAGATTCTTGTTAAACCAAATCAAATTCACTGAATATACAGATATCAAGTAAATGATGTATGCCAAAACAATTCTTCTTTGAAACTCTTCTTTGAAAAATGCAATGAGTTCTTAACATGCCAAGGTGGTGACTCTCCTCTACACTAGGCCTCCAATAATAACATCCTATCCAAGAGATGGAGTGGTTTCCACCCTAGCATAGCCTGTGTCCAAACCAAGGTCTTCGTTTCGAAAGGCTTTGGCGATTAAGCAAACTCACCTCCTCCCCAGTAATAAGCAAAGATGTAGATGAAGTTTGTTGTTGTGACTATGTGTTCATACTGCAGTGTATTCACTCTGCAGTTGCATGGTAACAAGCAAGGATTGTGCTCTTCAGTGAATCTGTGTGTACCGGTATTCTAAAGATTGCAATCCATATCTTTACAGAATATATACATAAAAGCATTTGCAATCCGTCTGCTGTTAGCATGATAAAATTGAATTATTTGAAATTCTCTTGTTTCATTTGGAATTAAGAATTGGGTGTATGAGAATGAAAAAAAGAATTAATAAAGAATAAAGAGCATTTGGAACAAATATCATTGAAATAATGAATACAATGACAGTGTTAGGAATAAAATAACCCAAACTCCCTCTGTCTTTCTCTATCTCTCTCTCTCTCTCTCTCTCACCCAGCTTTTAGTAAACATGATTTTTTTACTGCACTTACGAATATCATGCCTTACACTGTGTGGATGGGTATCATTTCTTTGGGAGCTGTCATAATCACTGCACTATGGAGGTAAGTATGAGATATGGTCACCATCATAACCCTCCAGCATATCTTCATGGAAAGTCTTATAAATTTTGTTGTGACAAAATTATTTTATCTTCCCTTCGTTTGACCCATTCATGACAGGATTGATCAACACCATTTTTTATGCCTCCACCCACCGTAGGTGGTTGCCGGAGGCATTATGTTTTCGGAACGTCCGTCCGTTCGTCCGTCTGTCTGTCCCGTATTCGTTCTCTTGATAACTTAAAGGCATTGGCTAACTTTGTGAGCAGCTCATTTAAAAAATTCTCAAACTAAGATGAAACATGTGTATGAGTACTTGTATTTGTACTCAAAAACCCTGAAACCAACCATAATTTGGAATGAAAAGCTGTCAGTTAGATGCAAACTGCGATTTTGTTAGCTTTCGTCTTGAGAGACAATGAACTAAGAGGACCTTTGGCACGAATTAAGAAATACTGTTACCTGCCTTCCACCGCGTGATATGTCAATACACACAGTGCGGTCCGTTGAGTCATGCGCGCATGCGCACTCCGTACGTTTGGTCTGTGCAACCAATCCTTGTATATTTTTCAAACATTGGTTCACATTTCTGATATTTAAAAATACTTCCCGTGGATATTATATTCTGAAACTTTCAGACTGGTATTTTTACACTATAACCCTAATGTTTATCCCATTTTCAAGTAACAAAATGAGATTTTTAAAAATCATAACAATGTTAACCAATGTTAAACTTAAGAACCATTTGCCCGATCAATTTCAAACTTGGCTCATGTATGCATATGGGAGGGACAATGATCTGAGTAGAGATTTTGGAGTCTCAAGGTCAAAGGTCAAAGGTCATAGAGGTCATTATGTATATAGAAATGGTTCGTTCTCGCGATAACTACACAACCATTTTTTCTTTTATTACTAACACTTTTCTTATAAACCATCATGAATCTGAAATGAATATCAGTTGACAGAAAATATGTTGATAAGTTCAAAAGTTACCAATTTGAATGGTAAAACAATGATTTTGAACTTTATATCATGTTGCCAATTGAAGGATTTAGGCAAATTTTCCTTTAAAAAAATTGTATGCATCAAATGGCTAATAGTGACTCATTGAAAATGTGCACAGTTTGTGTTGATTTTTTTTTTCTCTTTCTGCTCATATACATGTATGTGGTATGTTTTTATAGGGCTCTGCATCCAAATTTATAGGTCCATACTACACAG
Source organism: Echinometra lucunter (assembly GCA_029962745.1). Lineage (NCBI taxonomy): Eukaryota > Metazoa > Echinodermata > Echinoidea > Camarodonta > Echinometridae > Echinometra > Echinometra lucunter. Next base: position 10,726,816 of record CM057163.1, read on the forward strand.
TATGGCCCTCTTTCATGAATGGGTCAATAATCAGGATTCTTTGTTGAAATCCTACCATAGACAATATCCTTACCAGAATTACAGGGCCCCGTTTCATAAAACTTGTTATCAGTAACAATTGCCACACTTCTATGACAAATTTTTTGTCAGCCAATCAGATGCAAGGATTTCATTAGCTTATAACAGATATTGTAACTTCTTATTGATAACAAGTTTTAAGAAACAGGGCCCAAGTCAGTTTTAACAGTCAGGTACTGCTGTTACATTTCCTGTAACAAAGTCCTATAGAGTTGTGTGTCGTAAAAAATTTCTAAGTGGGTTAAAGATTTCTATCGCTAAATAGCTTCTTTTCTTTATGATTTTCTTGCAGGTCTGTTACTCTCAGTTCTGGTGTATTTGGCAAATCTTGGTCTGTATTCCAGTGCTGTGTTTTTGCTGTCGTTGCAGTATTCATGTTTACAATAAGTTTGGTAGGTATACTTATTAAGTAAGAGGGAAAAAGGAGGGAAGGGCCTGGCCAAAGTGCCCTTATTAGGACAACCTGTTTGTTGTTAATGGGAAGTGAACATGTATTTATTTTCACTGACCTACACTCATGTATGTACCTCCTTCTGTAGTGGACCAACAGGCCAAATCCTCGTTACACAAGTCGGAGGTAGTTCATACTGTGAAAGCCCAGACCCAAAATTACTACCTTTGAAACAAGTTAACATTGAGGTTGATAGATGTATACACTGAAAATGTATTTATTTTCAATGACATATACACTTCTAGATACATGTATGTACCTCATTTTCTAGTAGATTGACAAGCTCTCAATTACCTCCCATACCTCACATATGTAGTTTACTAATGACTTACCATGCCTGAGTTATTGAAGTAGTTGAATTATTGTATGAAGTATATCAGGAAAAGTACATTGCGTGATGATGGAAATGTATTTATTTCCACTAACCTACACACTTTTAGGTACCCCATTCTGTAGTTGACCCGCTGGCATACAACAGCATATCACCAGTAGTTCATAAATGGAAGAACGACCTAGATCATCTCCAGGTTGTGAACTCCTATGGCCTCTTCCGTAGCATGACAGGGGTCGGAGGTCGACCAGAGGTCATCGTAGAGGGCAGCAATGATATGGATGCAGGTTGGAAGGTGAGGATCCTCTGTATGTATACATGCAGATTCAGAGAGAGAGATTCAGATATGTCTATTGTCTAGTTGTTAAGCAAATGGAAATTTACATTGTTTCATGATGAAGAGCATACAGGGTATAATAGCAGACATATAAAGGTAGAATAAAAAATAAACAAACTACTTAATACAAAAAAGCAACAAATATGAAGAATGGTGTATCTTAAAAAATATTGGGATCAATTCACAATTAAGACATTTAAATGATTTGAATGTTAATTTTGCTGTTACTTTATGTTGTAGGGTCTACATCTGTTTTTATGCTTGAAAAGTGATTCTTATAAGTATAATTTAACATAAGTATATACCATGAAAGCCAATTGCCTGAATTGTTTTCCTTGAACGATCTCGAGAAACAGATGTCATTATACCTTCTTTCTTAACATTCAACCAAGACAAATACAGACAGTCAGAGTGGACCACTTGCTAATTGCTAAGACTGACATTGATGTGCTTGATTTGTAGCAACCAGTAGTTGTATTATCTTTATTTTATTTTCACAAATGCAGGCGTATGAGTTTCTCTACAAACCTGGAAACGTGTCTGAGGCTCCAGTATGGGTCGGTAAGTTCAGTTATATCCACATCCATGTCATTGATTACTCAATGATTAGGCTTTCACCATGATTTTGATGTTTTTAATAGTTTGGAATTTCCAAGGGCCCAAATATTAAAGAAATATAAGTTTGACTATTGATTTCACAAAAGATACAAATTTGCTAGGACATGCAAATAAGTTTATTAACATTGTCATTTTGTTTATGAAATTTTTTATCTTAAGAAAGAGATGTTTTCAACTTATCCCACATCTGTAAAAAGATTAACATCTTTCATCCTTGGTTGTTATAATACTGATAGATATATGACTGTAGAACAAGAATTGGTCCAGTTTGACTATGATTTGAACATGTAAATTTCTTATGTAACTGACTGAAAAAAAATAATAATCCCTGTAATTTTATTTTGAGACTGTATTATTTGTTTTTGTTTCGATGTAAAACGAAACTGATCTTGAATTTGAAATATGTCAATAAAAAGAATCAAATGACATAAATTGTGATTTTAATGTAATATATAGTGTGCTGTGCAGTATTTGGATGATCAGCAAGATGAAAATTTGGGAAGTGGGGAATGATGATTTGGCAAAGGTTATGATCATAAGTTGAATGTCATAACTGTCAGGTTTATTTATTTGTTTATTTATTAAGTAATGTATTTATTTGTTTGTTTGTTTGTTGTTTAAGTATTCATTCATCAATTCATTCATTCACTTGTTTATTTGTATAGAGGTTAATGGACTGTTGTAATTGTCAGATTCATTTATTTATTTGTTTATTTAGTTATGTATTTATTTATTTATTTATCTATTTATTTATATATCGATTTGTCTGTCTTTTGTTTAAGTATTCATTCATCCATCCATTCATTTACTTGTTTATTTGTGTACAGGTTAGAATTCATTGATTTATTAATAGATATTAACTTGTGAACAGATTACAAGTAAAGGTGTTCATTTATTTATTAATTTATGTCTTGATTTCTTTCATTATTCTCTATAATAGCTCTGTTTTTTGGTGTTGTTTTTAAACTCTGTTTAGTTTTGGATTAGCAGATGTAGTTTCGTGGGAGAAGGATTGTGGAAAGGTAGTTCATGATGAGAGTGCAAGCAAAGGCCAGTAACCATGATTTTGAGACTTTTTTTTTATTTTGTATGTTTTATTCAATTTATTTTTGTGTTTCTTTTTAGCCCCTCATCAACCTAGGTTAGATTGGCAGATGTGGTTTGCAGCATTAGGCTCTTATCACCGCAATCCATGGTTTCTCAATATGGTCTATAGATTACTCACAGATCAGCCTGAAGGTAGGATTTCTTCTTCTTCTTCTTTCTTTGACTCTCCTTTTTCATTCCTTCTTTTTCATTTCTTCTTTTCCTTTTCTGTTTCTTTTTCTTCTTTTTTTTTCTCCACTTCTTTTCTTTTTATTTTCTTCATTTCTTCTTTTTTTTTTCTTCTTTTCTTTTTCTCCTTTGTCTTCTTTTGTTCTTTTCTTATTTTTCTTCTTGTTTTCTGCTTTTCTTTTTTTTCTTTTTTTTTTTCTTCTTACTCTTCTTTTTCTTTTGTTCTTGTTATTTTCTATTTTCCTTCATTTCTTCTTCTTGTTCTCTTTCCTTTCCTTCTTCTCTTTCTCCTTCTCCTTCTGCTTCTCCTCCTCCTTATTCTGTTGATTTTTCTTCTGTTCCCTATTCATTCTTATTGTTATTATTTCTTTTTTTCTTGTAAATGTCATAATTTTATTCAAATGATTTATTTTTTAAATCAAAGATCATATATGTAATTTCAGTTGCCATAATTGTTTCAATGTTTATTTTATGTAGTTTCCAAGCTTATTTTGTTTTTCAAAACCATTTTAATAAATCTAAAAATTGTCACGTTATCCTGTCTTCATACCAGCCACTAATGTGTAGCTAGCGCTCGGACATGTAATATGATTGCCAGACTAATTACGAGGATTCATTGTTAGTTTTTTGTTTTGTTTTTGTTTTCTTTTGTATTATGAGGAATCTTTGTTAATTTTGTTTGCTTTTTTGTTGTAGCATTATGAGGAGTCATTGTTAGTTTTGATTGCTTTTTTGTTGTTGTTGTAGTATTGGCACTGATCAAACACAGTCCATTTCCTGACAAACCACCCAAGTACATCCGAGCCAGACTGTTCCACTATCACTATACAGAATATGGGTAAGTGCTTATGAGCTGTCCGTCACCAGCAGAATTTTAGTTGGGAGGAGGGGGGGGGGGATGAGATACACTGAAAAGTCTGTTGTTGTTGAATTGGATTTTTACAGATGTGTATTAATCAGATATGATTATTTACGTCTGGGACCGACCTTTTACGTCACCATCCAAACGACGTGACTCAGACTCGAACCAGGGTCTGCTGAATCAGTTTATAACTTCCACTGTTAGCTGGACTACAGGGGCACGCCACAATGCCCAGTTTGGCAAACTTGAATCCATTTCAAGCAAAAGAAAATGTCTCTGGTGTGCAATTTTTTCATCCAACAGGTATGAATTTTCATTTATATTTTGATGATACCAGGCATACATATTTCAGTGGCATTTTCCTTTGGATGACTGTTCTATCTTAGATATTCTTGCAGTTTGTAGAGATTGATATTAAGCCACAAGTATATACATGCACAGTCTGACCTGTTTTTAGATAGGTCACCTGTCTGTAAAGACATTACTGCTTTCCTTGTCGTTCCTTTCTTTGAAGAATGAATCAAAAGAACCTGTGTATAATGGCCCGTAGAGACCTTCTCCTTTTCTGACTTCCATAGCATTCTTTCTCTGTATTCTTTAACTGTAATAAACCTTTTTCTTGTCTTTTGTAAAGATTGTGATTACGCTTTCTCTCTTTGTGACTGCATACAAGGAAATATTGGTACCGGTAGCTGCAATGAACTAATATCTCAGTATATCCTTTGTTATTTTAGGAGCGAGGCCTCTGATTGGTGGAAACGTGATGAAATCAGTGAGTACCTACCTCCGGTCAGCCTTAAAAATCAGCAATTCCTGGACTTCATTCATAAAAACGGAATCAAATTAGTAAGTATGACACCTGAAGGGCCCTCTTAGTTTGAGTGACATATTAGAAGAATTTGCCATGAGGGAAAAAAATCTTAATATGACTAAGCCTAGTTTGCTTTATTTATCTTTTTTTTTTCTTTTTTTCTTTAGTTTTATGATAAACATTTCTGTATTGTGAACCATTCTATTTCTGCTTTGTTGTGCACCATTTGTATTATATTGTCCCATTTAACTTTCAGCATTTCACATAAATTTAATGTAATAGTTTGATCAATTTTCTGGATTAATTTGATTTATATACCATTTTTCTCCTGTGTTGCAATATATCATTGGTTTCAGAAAGAATTTTACTGAGATTCCCAGTGTTTTAGATCATGTTTTTGATCCACACATGAATGAAAAACAAGTATCATGCAGATCATGCACAAATGCTCTGAGTCACAGCAAATTATGTCTTTTAAAAGATTGAATTGATTTGAATTGAATTGAATTGAGTTGAATTGAATTGAATTGAATTGAATTGAATTGAATTGAATTGAATTGAAATGAATTGAATTGAATTGAATTGAATTGAATTGAATTGAGTTGAATTGAATTGAATTGAATTGAATTGAATTGAGTTGAATTGAATTGAATTGAATTGAAATGAAATGATATTCAATTGTACTGAAAACACTTTCGCTGCCTAGAGCTGAATTACAGTAGGATTCACAATTCAGGTATATGGATATCGGTTGGCAAATTACAGCAAACATCAACAATTCATTGAAATCCAAATGAAATCCAAATAATGAAAACTCTCCCATGAAGCCTCCTAACGGTAATGTTTTTTATTGTTTTCTTTCCAGAAAAAGACAACAAAGAAGAGGAAAAGCAAACATGAGCCTAACCTGTTAGAGCAGTTTGTGGTTTATCTCAGGAGTGTGATTGGTCATTTGTCTGGAACTATTCTCATTCTCTCCCTATTCTTGCCAACGCTATTTTACTCTGTATATTTCAGCTGACAGACATTTTAACATTCAATGCTTTTGACATTCAGTGCATGTGTAGTATGAAGGGGATATGGAAGGTTTAGTGAATGTTGGCTTAGGTTTATTACAGGTTAGGTCAAATTTATTATAGGCATTTTATTCTCTTCTTTGGGGAATGATTTGTTAGACCAAAAAGTCTACTTCTCTTTTCATATTAGCAACAGGAAAATGTGCCTTGGTTGTCAGATTCTTTGACAAAAAAAGATATTTTGTGTGTTACAGTAATTGAAAGTCAGAAAAAATTGGACAGAAAAAAAAAGTTAGACAAAATAGGAATTATGAATTTACATTCCTGCACATTTTTTTCCAAATTGAAAGATTTCAAAGCTTGTTTTCATCATTTGAAGAAATGTAATAACATGTGCACATACTTTTATTTCAAGTTTAAGATGCTTTCAGATATCAATGGATATATTTTTTCTATGGCACTGCCAAGAAATATTTTACAGTTTCATGTAGCAGGGATGTAAGTTTTCCAGATTTTTACGGAATTCCAGATTTTTTTAAATTTCAGAAATGATTCCATATATTTTTGTTGACTTCTGTGGAATGATAGGAAATATGGGAAAAGAGAAATTAACCATAGGAAAAAGGACAGTAAGGGCGACCAATACACCCTTACATGCTTTTTTTTTAGTTACTCAGTTGTTTACAAGTATGTGCTGGGACACTGTTGTGATGGTGTTTTAAAAAAAATGAACCTTAATTTGCACCTCTGTTGTAGTCACTTGGCTCGGAGGTAGCACCATTTGAACTGAGAGCTGTTTGTCTATAAAAACAAAATGTTCTGTAGCATAAATGCTGAAAATGTTAGCATGTAAAGTTTCTAAACTTGCAACAGTGATTCATTTATACCTCACATTCTAATTAAGTACAAATATGCATAAAATTTACGTCGATTTCTTTAAACCCATGTAAGCTTTGGAATCATTTCTGTTTTGCATTCTTGATTGTCATCATGGTACGAGCATTGATTATAAATTTTGTAAACCTTATCAGCAGTAAGAATGCAAATGTATAAAATCCAAATGATTGGAAGAAAAAAAAATTAAGTGCTCTCCTGTGTCTTTTTCCTTACAAAAGGTAAGAATGTGACCGTGCTGAGAGGGAAAGAGACTTGATAATGATGATGATGATGATGATGATGATGATGATGATGATGATGATGATGATGGTGGTGATGATGATGATGATGATGATGATGGTGGTGGGGATGATGGTGATGGTGATGATGATGATGGTAAGGACAAATGTTGATTATGAAATAAGTGATGGTAGTTGTAGCAGGGGTGATGATGATGGTGATGATTATGAAGAGTTCTACAATGATGGTGGTGTTGGTGATATGCTTGAACAATATGATTAAGGCGATGGTGATGAGGAGGGGGATGATGATGATGATGATGATGATGACTGGTGATGATGACGAATTGATAGTGATGATGATCTCTGGTATTGAATGCTGCCGGGGGGGGGGGGGGGGGGAGGAAGTACTCCAATTTGGTTCAGATGAGGGGGGGGGGGGGTGCTGCTGATGGGGGGGGGGAGGAGGTACTCCGATTTGGTTCAGATGAGGGGGGGGGGTGCTGCTGATGGGGGGTGCCGCTGACCTGTACCCATTTTTAAGGATCATTTTGGCAGAAAAAAGTACCCATTATTTGGGATTTTGCATCTCGGGTGTGTACTTTAGCTACAGTATGGGCGAGAATATCATTCTGAACAATTAAGTTACCCATGTTTAAAAAAGGGGGGGGGCATGTTTAGAAATTTTCCAGCTCAAAACCATACCCCACGTTTAGGGAGGTCTTACAAACAAGCGACCCATTGGAGCGCGAGGCACACCCTCGTATACTTGCATTTGAAACGCAGGTACAGAGCAAGCTATTGCAGCCACGCCCACCTGCCATTGACTTTACGTGGGAAACCAGCCAAGCGCGAGCAGCAGATCGAACCGAGCCTAGCCTCGTCTCTCCGCGCCAGCATGCAACTAGCGGCCTAGCTAGCCGGAGCTTCGGGCGTCTTTTTTGTAAACATTCGTTGAATGTGCTTGGCTACCAAAAGTTACGGTATGTTTTTAAATTATATTGTTTTTCAAATATTTTTTTTTCATTTTTAGCGTTTAGAATAATACTGCATTTAATTATGAGACGAATAGTAATGGTCAGTATAAGTTGTGAATTCCATGAATTGAAAGAGGCATATTATCTAGCGAAAATGATCATTTAATTACGAGGTCAACATGGTTAAGGCTGGTCCCACATATGCAATATTTTGTTGTAAATCGTGGGGTTGATGTTGTGTTGAAAAAGGCTAACTGTTAACTGTTATAACTTTGTTTTGATAATAATTAGCCAAAAGGTCATAAGATCTACCAATTATTCAGTATTTTACGAAAATTAGTTTGTGGAAATCACCATTTACCATGTATAATTATGGATACATTTTTATATAGACTTATAGAGTCTAACGTTAGATTTCTTTTTCACTTGCAATTGCAATTCTAAATTTGACAGAACGAGAAAGCAAGGATGAGTGGCAAGTTAGCATCCCACCCAGAAGAGCAAAGGGTTGCAAAACCAGACGAGTGCAACTATGCATTGATTCAGGAAATGGGAGAGGGATTCAAGCGGGGAACAGCTAAAATCACAGCCCTAGGAACGTTATTCACCATGGTGTATGGAGAATGGACAGCCACTGAAAGTGGGAGCACCACAGATGAGAGTCCAGTGGTCATTTGCATTCATGGCACTCCGGCAACAGAGGGTGCTTTCCGCCCATTAGGTAGCAGGATCGCTGCTGAAGATTACAGGGTATTGGTGGTTAATTTCCCAGGTAAATAGGAATGAGGATTATCTTTCAGTCTTGAAGAAAAGATGGATACCTGTTAAAAGACATCATAAATCTGCGTGTAGGAAAAGTATCTCATAATATGTGGAAAAGTGAGGACATGAACAGTAGGGTAGGGAATTTCTTAAGATTATTTAATTTCCGTTGTCCCAATATTTTATGTAATACAGCTTATAAAGGTTAAGCTGTTTTTTTTTGTTGTTTTTTTTTAATTCAACCTATCACTTCAGAAAGAAAATTTCCATTTTGAATGTGAAAAGTTGCTAAATTTATGTATCTTTGCTGGAAGTGTGTGGCATATATGCCAAGATGATTCTTTTTTTTACCCTCCTCATTTTTATTTTTAAATCTATTTCAGGTATGGGGTACACAGAGATTGACAGTGAAGGTTGTTATGATTTTTCTGTTGCACACAAAGCTGAGCTGGTTAAGGCATTTATTTTTAAGCTGGAACTTACCAGGTAAGTTAGGACGATTTAAGATTGACAATTCAACTATTAAACGACTTCAATGTACTGTAACTTATCCTCTTATAACCTACAGTAATACTTCATCATAATCACCAATTCCGATACTGCTGCTTTTAAAATTGCTAGTATAAATGTTATTAAATTATCATGTAATTAGAGTGTATGAATATATATAGATTTGAAGTACAGGTGTATGTACTTTTATAATGATTTTAATTGTTTGCAAATAATCTGTTTCTGATGCCCATTTTATGTGAAAATCACACTATTTCAGTTTCAGTTTCAGTTTGAGTTTATTGTTTTCATATTTTACACATTTTCAGACATTTACAATACTTGACAGTTTTTTGACAGCTTATAAAAAGTATACAAACAAGCAATATAAGAGGTACAAAGGAAATAGTAAATTCAGAAAAAAAATAAATAAAAGAAGGTACATGTAAGTACACCATATAAATGTAAGTACATGCAGTATTAATCAAGAGTGAAATATGAAGGAGCCTAAAGAGAAAGCTACATGTAACCCCATATAAATTTATCCATTAATAGACTGCTGCATGGTATTTTTTAAATATTAATAAACCAAAATTGATTCGTAATTGAATTGAAATCATAGCATTCTCCCCTTATCCTCTTTCCAGGTTTCTCTCCTCCTCCTCCTTCTCAGCCCTCTTTTCCCCTCTTCTCTCACCCCCCCCCCCCCCCCGGCCCCTCTTTCTTCCTTCTCTTTTTCCCCCTCCCTTTCTTCTCATTACCCTTCTTTATCTCCTCGTTTCAATCTTGTTCTCCCCTTCTTTCCTCTTTCTTTCCTCCTCTGCCTCTTCTACAACACCTCCTATTTCATCTCTAATCTTAACCCCTTTAGCACGATTTGATTTCATTGTAACACACATTTTCTGTAGACCGAAGCCTGAGATATCTCATGCTTAGTATTCAGTGGGTTAAGTACTGAAAAACACAATTATGAAAGTAATATTAAATTTTCAAGCATGGTATGAGTAATAATATTCAACACCAGTGTCAAGTTATGACAACAATTTGGGAAAACTGTGATGAAAGTAACCCAGTGATAAAAGTTGTGATTGTACAATCTATGTGTATCAGTTGAGCTGATGTCTAGCCTATGCAACCAATTTATTTGAGAATTACTTTTTTTTAATACTCTTTAATTCTCACATTTCTGATTTTCTTGATAGGATTACAATGCTTATAGGTCATTCAACGGGAGGCCAGGTCATAGGTCGTCTAGCTGCTGACCGAGATTTGGAGAATATAATTCAGTCTGTATGTTTCTTATGTAGCACTGGAGTGCAGCCATACAGGTATATTTCTTCTGTTTTTTATTTCTGCAAAGGAAACTCATTATAAAGAACTGATATAACAAGCTTCCTGATATACATGTAACAAGGTAATTTTCCTGCTCCAAGGTCTTCATGTCCTTTTGTGTTTCTTTACCCTAATACATAAAATTTCTGACATAACAATGTAATTTTCATGCTCCCAGCTTCTCATTATACTGAATTTCCACTGTATATAATAGATTTGAATACAAAGTGGGATATTGTAAGAATGCTATTGTGAATAATCATTCCAAGCAAGAAATATTGTAAACTCCCTCCCCTCTCCCCACCTCTCCACCCCCAAACCACAAATAAACAAACAAACAAACAAACAAGCTTCATGCCTTGGAAATGACATGCTATGAAATTCTTTAGGGAAAAAAAATTGCATTGTAAAGACAAAAAGAAGCACTACAAGTTGCAGATGTACCAGACATGAGCACTATTCAAGAATTAACCATATATTTTATCTTTTCTTTCCCCTTACCACCCCCCCCCCCCCAGCTCTCAGAGGTATACCATGATCCCCTACTTACCCTACCTTCTCTATAGAGCCATTTATTTACCAGTTCTTGGTCCTATCTTGAAGTTCCTGGCCTCACAGATAGTGCAGAGTTTGGGGTTCCGAGCTAAGAACCCAGAGGCCGGGGTTCTAAGCATCTATGAAGGCCACCAGATAAGATTTGACTTGGTGAGAAATTAAGAGAACACTTGAATCACTCTAGGGAGCATTTAACCTTCTTCAAACTATTGTCGACTATTGTCGCAGTCATACAATTAAAGGCATTGGCTAACTTTGTGAGCAGCTCATTTAAAAAATTCTCAAACTAAGATGAAACATGTGTATGAGTACTTGTATTTGTACTCAAAAACCCTGAAACCTACCACAATTTGGAATGAAAAACTGTAAGTTAGGCACAACTGCGATTTTATTATTTTTCATCTCGAGAGACAAAAAATTAGAGGACCGTTTGCTTGAATTAAAAAATACCATTAAAAGCCTCCTGTTGCGTGATATGCCAATACACACAGTACGGTCCGGTGAGCCATGCGCATGCGCACTCCTTACGCCTAGTCTGTGCAACTGACCCTCGTATATTTTTCAAACTTTGTTTCACATTTCTAATATTTAAAAATACTTCGTATGGATATCATACTCTGAAACTTTCAGACTGGCATTTTTACACCATAACCCTTATGTTTTTCCCATTTTCAAGTATTAAACAAAATGAGATTTTTAAAAATCATAACAATGTTACGGTAACCAATGTCTTTAAATTAACAATTGTAATAATTAGTTTTCTCCTTTACAAGTGTACAGGGAACCTGAAAACGGCTAGGATTTTTTTTTCAAATCCTGCTTTTTTGCAGTTTGCCAAGGACCTGTCAAGGTTAGGTGAGAGGCAGCTACCTGTACTACTACTCTATGGCTTGAAGGACAGGATTGTTGAACCAGAGTCTATACCAGAGATCATTAATCTACTAGATATACCAGATAGTTGTATCAAGGAGTATGATGATCAGGATAAACCGGATATGACATTCCGAGGTAATACACACTTTTGTTCACTTTATTGTGAAAGTTCACTTTTTGGTACATTTTGGAATCCTATCTTATAATAAGGATGCTGTAGAAGATATAATATATGCCCATCTACATTGATAGAAAGAAGACATCACTGTACAATTTAGTTCATAACCATGATGTGAATTGGTTTGTGATATACAACAAAAATATGGAATACATGTTGAATTCTGTAAATTGGCAACATGTGATATTGAAATTTTCTTTTAGATGTTTAACAGTGAAATAGAAATTCAAAATACTGCCAGTTTAAAGAAGGAAAGTTGACCTGATGCTTTTCCTTTGGTATTTGATGGATTTAGTAGTTGGAATTTATTCAAGAGGTAAAGAAGCATAGTGCTCCTCTGCTGTTCTGGGGCCCATTTCATAAACTGCCACATTTCTATGACAAATTTGCTCTCAGCCAATCACATGTAAGAATTTCAGTAGCTTATAACAGTTATTGCAACTTGTTATTGATAACAAGTTTTATGAAATGGGGCCCTGCTGTTCAAAATGACATGTAGATTTAAAATGCCAAGAAACGTTAGAATTAAGGGCTATACAAATGTAACATATTTTTATGATTATTCATCTAAACTTTCAGATGATTCAGTGAGAAGAGTTGCTCGCTTCACGACTGGAACGCATCGTCTTCATTTCAAGAAACCTGATCTGGTCATGAAGGAGATTGCATCGTTTCTGCAAGCTCTGAAAAGAAAGTCAAGATGAAAACTGGTATTCAGTGACGAGACATGAACAGTATCCAATGACGAGACACATACCACCGACTTTCACGTTGCCATTTTATTCGGTTGAGCATGATTGGATTTCAATATAATACACATTTTCCATAGACCCTAGCCCGAGTTATCGCAGGCTTTGTGTTCAGTGGGTTAAATAGCTTTTACAGGGTAAAGATTATTGGCCCGAATGCACGAAAGATGTTTATGTTAAACAATTGGCTAAGTCGTGGTTTATGCCTGTGTTGTGGACTAAATTAAGTCTAAATAATAATCAAGTGCATTACTGTCCTCCCACGTACTATATTTATGGAGATTTGAACCATGGTTATTAAACCCGTAGCTTACCAGCTGGTCCTGTATTAAACCTAGAATTCAGTAATCACTGGGTTAAAGTGCTGTAAACGTGGAATATTTCGTGAAGTGAAAATTTTCGCGCGGCACAAGTGCACGAAAATCAAACCCGCAGAATATTTTGTTTATTTTGCATGTGAATACAGTTAGCCTATTAAACTGTCTGTGAAAATTAAAGATGCACGACTGCGTTGGTAACACGGGTGAGCGTGAAAAATTAATCGCACTAAAATTTCCACTTTTACAGTAATCCTTTTTCAAGAGCTTGTGAAAAATTTGGAGAATGAAAAGAATCAGAACTTCATTACTATACAGGGATGCCAACTGTTCCTTTTTTGCAGTATTTTATACTTTTTTATTATGCATTTGTATCATGTATTTTGAAATGCAAGATTTTTTTTCAGTACTTTGCAAAATACTTATCTATTCAAAATGGTGCTTTCAATATAATTTAAATTCTAAACAAAAATAAATGCACTATTTTCAATGAATATATAATTATATGCATTGAAAAGAAGAAATAGATTGCTTGTTTTATTTTTTTCTGTAGCATTTCCATACTGCTTTGTGCATTTTGTTTTGGTGATTATTTTTCTCCTTTTACTGCCAAGACTTTGATTCAATTCCTACCCCCCCAATAAAAAAAAAAAAAAAAACTTCTATTGTCTCTCTTCTCTTTTTCACTCCCTCCTCTTCCTATCTTTCTCTTTTTCTGTCTCACTTCCTCTTCATATTTCTTGTCTCTCTCGTCTTTCTCTCCTCATGTATCCATTATTTCTCATTTTCCAAAACCCTGTTCCATTCTCCTCTTTCAAAATTCCTCTACTCTCTCTCTTCCTCTACCCCTTTTTCTTTTCTTCTCCTTTTATCTGTCTTTATTCTGTTCCCCTCTTCCAAAATTCCTTTACTGTTCCTCTTCCTCTACCCTTTTTTTCTCCTTTTACCTGTCTTTATTCCGTTCCCCTCTTTCAAAATTCCTCTACTCATCTTTCTCTTCCTTTACCCCTTTTCTTCTTTTACCTGTCTTTATTTCGTTCCCCTCTTTTAAAAATCCTCTCTTCCTCTACCCCTCTCTTCTTTTCTCCTTTTACCCGTCTTTACTCCGTTCCCCTCTTTCAAAATTCTTCTACTCCCTCTCTCTCTCTTCCTTTACCCCTTTTCTTCTTTTACCTGTCTTTATTCCGTTCCCCTCTTTCAAAATTCCTCTTCTCTTTCCCTCACCTCTTACCTGTTTCTCTCTCTCTCTCTCATTTCTCTGCATCTCCACAGTCTCTCCCTTTTATCCACTCTTTTAAGCCACAAGTGTTTATAACAGTCCACTTCATTAAAAGACACCCTCACTCACCAGATAAGTGGTAACATATATGTGTCTTCATGTGTATTTAATTCTTAATCTGTATTAATTACTGTAAAAGACCCAATCACACATGCCTAGCACTACATGCTAGACTGTAAGTTACTGAAAAAGAAGAGAATTAATAAAGAGAGTAGACAAAGCTGTTAGGAACCCATTGAATGCATTCATTTTAGGCAGTGTCATATACAAATAGTAAAAAAAGGTACATCATAAAAATCTATCCTAAAGAGTGGTTTGTATTAAAAGAAAAGGTTGATTTAAAAATCACTAATCCTGAATTCACAAGGAACCAATTAAGTTATTTTAAAATCTGGAAACATAAAAGCAAAAATATATAAAATAACTTGGATCTGTAACAACATAACTTTTGTGTAAACAAAATGCTTAAATATGTACATGTAAAGTGCAATTTGTGCATAATGGCTTACATGAAATCAGTTACTCTCTAATAACATTTCAAACTCTGCAACGTAAAAAAAATGTGTGTAGATATATAACATTCCATACAAGAACAATTATGTACCTCTTAAATATTTTGTTGGTAATATTCATAAGTATAGAAAAAAAACACTATATAATGTCCAAGATTTCAGCGTTAGTTTTCTTCTATTTGTATGATAAAATCTATGAAAATCTAATGCAAATTTCATCTTATCAATTCAAAAAATATATGTCCAAGTCATTAATATTTACCCAAAATATCCTAAAAAACATGATAAAATGTTACAAGTTGAATTCCGAAACATGCATTTAAGCTCCATTCATATTACATGATTTTTACACAGCAAGCTGTCACCCTATAGATAAAGTACATCTCACATACAAAATATGCATTACATCCTCTGCAATCATTACCCCTGATCTCCAAAATTACATTTTGTTAAAAAATCTCCTTGAATATAAAACAAGAGAAATAAAATAAAGTACTGTCATTTGCTTGGGTACAATATGCAGGAAGCCTGAAATTTGTTGATATTAACATAGGTTTTTGTTTTTTTTTGTATTTGTGTATGTGTTTTGGAAGATATAAAACAAGAATTTTTTTTAAAAACTTTCTCAAAAAAAAAAAAAAAAATTGAGGTACCAGCATCCCCCTGTTTTCTCAAGAGAGCATTTTTATGTGCAGAAAAAAAAAGAAATGAGAGTAAACAATTTTTTGTTAAATCACTGTCAAACAATACCATTCCTCATTACACATTCCATTATACACTTGCAGGAAGTGTGTCAATCTATGGAGAATGAAACCAAATTCATAGAAAATGTAACAAAGCACTTTGAATTCGAGGAAATATTAGAGGTTATGTTAATTTTCCTTTTTTTCATGATCTGTAGAAAAGTATAAACCATCATGCAAATATTTCCATTCTCCCAGCTAAATAACAATGATGTGAGAACATAATGAATATCTAAAAATATGATCACCATTCACTGAACATGTAAGGCGTTAGTGAAAGACCTTCCTACAATGTAAAGGCCATCAAAGAATGTGATGCTCTCCAGTCATAGGCCTATGATGCCATCATTACAAAAACATATTATGAAAAATATTTTGATGAAAATAAATCCTATCTATAGTGCTTAGAACCATAGACAAGATAAGAAACCTTGAAAATTAAAAAAGACATTAGACTGTGGAAATGTGCTAAAATTTCTGAAGAAAAAATACAAACGAATACTGGTAGTACATTTGTGCATGGAGGGTCAGAAAAGGTAGATCCGTATTTGTATACTGACCAGTTGCATCCTCTAGAATAAAGACATTTGTGTAACACATCTTAAATTCAAATATACATGATCTTCACATTGTTTCAACTTGATGAATCACTATGGCCTCATTCAAATTTCATTCACGACAATAAGACATTGGTTAACAACAGCTAAATGAATTTGGCTTAAATGTGTTTAAAACAAGACTGACCCATTAATGTACAGGTAAAACCAAATTTACACAGAAATGTAAATGCAGCATAGTAAACGGTACACACCAATTCAGTCTTGGTATAATCATGTTCACACACACAAAGTTAATTCTATCTTGCATTTTGTTAAAATTCTCCGTTTGGCGTCACGAGTGGGAGTATAAGTGACATAGCAATGATTTGATGGAGATATCTATTTCCGTTTGATTGGTTCCACTCCTAGTCTCGTAGCCAATGTATCCTGCGAGGATGGTAGGAGGAAGAAGGTAAAAAAGAGACAGATGAGGGGTGGGGGATAGGGATAGAAAGAGAGAGAGGGAAGGAGGGAAATTGAAAAGAAAGACAGAAAGAGAAAAATACAGAGAGGAAGAGAGAGAGAAGAATGAGGGAATGAGGAAACAAAGGAATATTCCATCTATTTATCTATCTATCCATTCATCCATCTTTCAACTTAATATATTTTCTAGTAGATTATTATGATACCTCAATCCTATCTTCCTCCACCTTGGCTATATTCTTCCTCTCTAGGTTTCTATCTATCTATCTATCTGTCTCTCTATCTGTCAATCTATCTGTTATCTATCTGTCTATCAATCTATCTGTCTGTCTATCTATCTATCTATCTATATTTATCTGTCTCTCTATCTAGCTATCATCTAGCTATCATCTAGCTATCATCTATCTATCTATCTGTCTATCTATCTGTCTATCTATATATCTATTAATCTATCTATCTGTCTATTAATCAATCTATCTATCTATCATCTATCTGTCTATCTATCTGTCTCTCATCTATCTATCTGTCTCTCTATCTATCAACCTATCAATTTATCTATCATCTATCTATCTATCTGTCTCTCTATCAATCTATCTTTCTCTCTATCTATCTATCTATCTTCTCATCTATCTATCTATCTATCTATCTGTCTATCCATCTATCTATCTATCTGTCTCTCTATCTATCTATCTATCTATCTGTCTCTCTATCTATCTGTCTATCTATCTATCTATCTGTCCCTCTATCTATCTGTCTATCTATCATCTATCTATCTATCTATCCATCTGTCTATCTATCTATCTATCTATCTATCTATCTATCTATCTGTCTATCAATCTATCTATCTATCTGTCTATCTATCTATCTATCTCTCTATTTACAATGTACTATCCATTCAACTCACCATATTTTTGAGTAGATTATTATGATATCTCAACCCTCCATCTTTCTCCACCTTTTCTATATTCTTCCTTTCTGGGTCTCCTGCAACAAGAACCTCTGTTTCACCCTCCGCCTGCAATCAGATAAGAAACAAGCCAATAGCAATATTGTGTCTCGCCCACCCATAACTATCTATCTATCTATCTATCTATCTATCTATCTATCTATCTATCTATCTATTTTCTATATTCTTCCTTTCTGGGTCTCCTGCAACAAGCACCTCTGTTTCACCCTCCGCCTGCAATCAGATAAGAAACAAGCCAATAGCAAGATTGTGTCTCGCCCACCCTTGACTAAATAACACGAAAGTTTCCCCAAGTACATCCCGAACCAAGTTCGATGTCACAAGAAAGTCTTGCAGGTAAACTTTAATGTTTGACCTAAAATGACCTTTAACCTTACCATGTGACCTGACGGCACAATAGCATGAATGTACCCCTCGTGCATCTATCACCCAAATTTGGTTGCTATTGCAGCAACATGTGCCAAGTTATTTGTCATAAGGGAGTCTTGCAGGTAAACTGTAATGTTTGAAATAAAATGACCTTTGACCTTACCATGTGACCTCTGATACCACTATAACATGAAGGTCCCCCAAGTGCATTTATGACCCAAGTTTAGTTGAATAAAAGCAATGGTTGCAAAGTTATTTGTCATAAGTAAACTCTAACATTTGACCTCACATGACCTTTGACCTCACCATGTGACCTCCAACAGCACCACAACATGATGTTACCCCCAGTGCATCTATCACCCAAGTTTGGTTGCCATTGGACCAACAGTCTTGCAGGTAAACTTGAACATTTGTGACGGACAGACGACGGATGGACGCCATTTGGATCCCTTAGTCTCGCCTTCACCTCCGGTGGGCGAGACAAAAATTTATTACTACCAAAAAAAATTTGCAATATGTTTCAAAATCTGAACTTCAAATTAGCAAAACCTTCCAGTTACAAAAGCAACACACTAAAAACAAGAAGGGCCTATGTGGCACCAAAAGCAAAGACTGCTGAATGTTTTAAACTAAAAGCTGGGGCAAACAGTTGGAACTTCAAGCTGAGGAAAACTCATTAAAGAAACTCAAGTTAGATTAAGTAAGCTAAGAATGTTTGCTTTCTCCATAAACTCTGAATGAGAACCTCTGGTAGTTTATGAACTTCAAACTGGTGAGTGTGCATAGGACCATGGTTGCTTGTTGTAAATGTTTATCATCTTCATTTTCTATTTACACTTTACAATAACACTGTACCATGTGTGAACAGGCATTAAGATGCAATTTCAAACACAATACAAGATACAGAGAGTGATATATTTTGTTCTCATTATTACACAAAAATGAACAATGAATGAAAAATGAATAAAAAGAAAGAGTTGACTCACTGGTTCAGCATTTCGACACATTTCCATAAGAGAGCTCATTCTCTCGGTGAAACCTGGTGCAAAGGCCTCTGGGTTGATTGCTACAAATATCTGGCCCTGTAGAGAAAAAAGAAATGCTGCAAAAGTAGTCAGCTCTTTATGGATTAAACATACTTTAATACCTCGTTAGCTTTTTACCAGTTTTACAAATCCCCATTTGAAGTTGATTTGGAATATGTTATTCTTGCTCACAAAGCAGATACATACACATAAGGAAATTTAATTATATACATTGTTTGGATCTTTTTTAAGAAGGCAAGTATACTCAGCCACTGGAACTCTACTCATTCTGTGTTATGTGCAAAATCCTGCTCTAACACTTGGGTGTGTTATCTTTTTGTCGTTGTGCGAAAGAACGTGTCCATAACGCAAAATGAAAAATTATTGAAAATCAAATTTTCCACACAATGATTAATAATTTCATGGGTAGCATGTAGACCTAGGCTTGTAAATTGATATATGATCTTCATGTGGCATGATTCCAGTAGGTCAAAACAGACATTTAGATTTTTGCACTTTTGTATTTTGCGTTCCAGACACGTTCTTTTGCACAACAACATACAGATGAAACGCCTTAATGATATTATGTTCGTTTTATTTACATCTTTATTTCCGAATTCTCTATTTTCCCATTGGCTGTCTCCAGCTCCCGAAGGAAATGGGTTAAAAATTCCAATATCTTCACATAATTTGACAATTGTAATCTACCGTTGATACCTGATTTCAAGCACGTGGTGCAGTGACTGCAGTCCATTAATTAATGTTTTGGATACATGTAGTTTTGATAGAACAGACATGTGTAGTACTACATAAAATAATGTCGTATATGATATCTTGTTGGTTTACTCTGTCACTGGCTCTGCTCTCTGTTATATTTAGCCATTTCTCACTTTGCATAATACTTATATTCAACTCTTCAACTTGCAATGTACAGGTACATTCCTCAGTGGTGGTTCTCAGTGAGGAATTCAGTCTTTGTCACACATCACTTCAGTGCAATACCCAACACAATACAGGCATTGATGTACCGGTATGCAGTCTTATTATTAGTCATGTTGTAATGTCTGTTTTTTTACCACGGCAGATGCTTCTTGCTTCAATAGTCTGTAACATAGATATATAACAATTTACTAGACAAAAAGCAGCATGCGTGGATATCATTACGCGAATGGCATTAGGCCCCGCCTCTTTCGGATCATTTGAAGGGGTTGATGAGCATCCGTTATCGCCATGATATCGATAACACTGTTGCATTATTCATATACACTGTTGCATTATTCATATACACTGTTGCATTATTCATATCTAATGCACATATCAGTTTTCTTGTGACACTTTGATTTAGTGCCCATTTGTTGCGCATTAGTTGCCCATTTATTGAGCATTTGTTGCGCATGCGGTAAGCAGATGGGCGTCATATTTCAAAACATGTACAAACGCATGCTACTCGTTTGGAAGCATCTTACAAAATGAATTTTCATTTTTGATCATGAATATTGATGGATGCTTAGGTCGGCCTTCTAATGGATCTGGACAATATGGCGGAGCTTTAGGGGCCTGGGCTGGTATTCAATTCAATACTTGGATTAAGTAAAACTTTTACTAAGTATTTTACTTGGCTAAGAAATTTGCTTAAGTCATATTCAATTCACTACTTTGAATTTTACTTTAGTAAGCCAACTTTAAGCCAAAACTCTTACTGATAAGCATTGTGACGTCATATTTTCAATGCGCAATTAATATGTCGCATCAAAGTACGCTCGAATACGCTATGATATAATTCTGCGCAGCTCATGATTGTTGCGTATAAAATCCTATGCCTGCCAATCAAGGCCTCCAAAATGATTGGCTTAAGTCTCCTAGGTAGGTGTCTTAGATTTAGAGTAAAATACTTAGCCAAAATATTGAACTAAATACCAAAATTTGCTAAGTATTTTATCTAAGTAAAAAGCTAAGTAAAATACTCATATATCTGACTTAAGTAGTGAATTGAATACCGGCCCTGGTCTGTACTCAACCGCATCTCTTCCCTTCCAGAGCTCTTCCTATTCCATCACTTTCTTCTCTCCCTTACCTTTTCTTCTGTCTTTATTATTTCATACTGCTCCATCTTATTTCCTTCTTTCTTTCTTTCTATGTCTCTTCTTTCTTTTTCTTTTATGGACAGGAAGGGGTGTAGTTAGTGTGATTTTCTGAATGTCAGAGCATAACAATATTCAATCCATTTTTAAATTTGTAAATTTGTATCTGTGTTTTCATAGTGTTATTATTGCTTTATCATTCTACTTACTATTGTACTTTTTTCTATATCTTTGAATGTATAATGTATTATGTTGCTTGTTTATCACTTTGCCAGTGGAGGACGAATTTCTGTATTTTCAATTCAGTCAATAAACCATCTTGAATCTTGAAATAGGTTCAAATGTAAGCATTTCTAATCAAACAATCCTCTGCCCAAGTCAACAATGAAACAGAGAAATGAAATTCAAATTGGGACTTTGAAAACCTAATTCAAGATGACAGAAGGGAGTAACATAGGTCTCTTCAAAGTTCTTGGATTAAACAGACTGGACGGTAAAGACAACGTGCAAGACTTGGTCCTAACATGGATAGACCTTGTACTTACCAGGTCAGCTACTTCGTTACTGGTCTTCCATTTCCTGATGTTGGGTCCAAAAGCACCCCCTCCAAGGATTCCGCTGAGGACTTCCACCATCATGGCAAGACCATAGCCCTGAAAAAGCAAAAAATACACCTTCCACTATGATGGAACACCAGGGCCCATCTTACAAAGAGTTGTGATTGATTCAAATCCATTTCAACTTTGAGATTGATCTCAACTGTGTACTTAAAAGGTAGGAGTTGAGATCAATCTCGAAGTTAAGAATGATCAAATTGATCGCAACTCTTGTAAGACAGGGTCCAGGAAGATCACAAAACTTGGGGAATGGCACTCACAACAGATACGGTACAGCAAAACCTTGGATCATTAAAGGCATTGGCTAACTTTGTGAGCAGCTGATTTAAAAAATTCTCAAACTAAGATGAAACATGTGTATGAGTACTTGTATTTATACTAAAAAACCCTGAAACCAACCATAATTCGGAAGGAAAAGCTGTAAGTTAGACGCAAACCGCGATTTTATTAGCTTTCGTCTCGAGAGACACTGAACTAAGAGGACCGTTTGCGCGAATTAAAAAATACCGTTACTTGCCTTCCGCCGCGTGATACGTCAATATACACAGTGCGGTCCGTTGAGTCATGTGCGCATGCGCACTCCTTACGTTGGGTCTATGCAACCGACCCTCGTATATTTTTCAAACATTGGTTCACATTTCTAATATTTAAAAATACTTCCCGTGGATATTATGCTCTGAAACTTTCACACTGGTATTTTTACACTATAACCCTAATGTTTATCCCATTTTTAAGTAACAAAATGAGATTTTTTAAAAATCATAACAATGTTAGCCAATGCCTTTAAGACTAGATTTAATACAATAGGGACTTTATCAAAAAAGAATTCCACATCCAAGAGTTGGAGAAAACAGATAAGAGATGAGAAAAGATAGTGAAATATGTTGCCACACTGTGCAATGTGTTAAAGTTAAAACTGCTCTGCAATCAACTAAACCAACCTAATCTCCACATTGGATGAAATACCATACCTCACTCTAGTCTCAACCATTAATCAAACTGGGGGGGGGGGGGGTGTTTCACAAAGAATAAGATTGACTAAAATTGCACATAACTATGGCTGGCCATTCATGCCACTGTTTTCTTTCACCATGGATCTCTCGAAGGATTTACAAATCATGGTCACAAATCTGCAGAATTGACAATGTTTTATACATGTAGTTCACTGATGAAGAAAACAAAAAATGTAAATTCTTCAAATTTGTGACAGTAATTTGCCCATCCCTGGAGAAACTGATGGTGAAAGCAAACAGTGGCATGAATTGCCTGCCATAGTTAAGAGCAATTTGAGTCAATCTTAGTCTTTGTGAAACACCTCCCCCTCCCCCCCCCCCCCCCCCCCCCCCCCCCCCCCCGAAGCTAAATAACACAGAAAGTAGTAACCTCATACTTCGATGAAATAAGTATGCCAAAGTAATTACTGCTTAATAAAAACTAAAGAAAGTATATTATCGTTACTCAGCCACCACTTCATAGGCTCCTTCCACATACACATATATCTGTCTGGCTGGCTTCTTTTACTTGCATGCTGCATGAGCACACACTATCACCATTACCTCCACCCTGGATAGCTGTCGATATAGCTTTTCGGGTGCAACCAGTTAAAGATTGAAGATCTTACCTTATACCCTCCTGCAATCTCTGATCCTCCAAGAGGTAGTAACCCTCCTCCTGCTAAGACTGCTTTGGGGTCATTAGACTCCTGAAAACAGAAAAAGAAAAAAGGCGTATACATATTCAGTGGTAATAACAGTAAACAATATGCTTCTGAAGATGAAATACACAAATTTAGTACTGGTTTAGTTGACAATATTCAGACATTTTCGCAAACTGTGACAAAGCTATCCTAAACAAACTGGTACGTGTGCCTATTTGCAAATTTATGAAAAAATCAAAACACAGGAAAATGTTACATATATATTTACATGATGTTCAATTCACATCTGGTTAATATCAAAATATCAAATATCAAATTACAAGCAATATGTGATGGACATCACTATAAAAACAAATATATCTAGCTTACAAAAATGGTTTTAACTTGACCCCTTTATGGCCTTATTTGACCTCAAAATGACCCCCGTTGATAAATGAAACTACATCACGGTTCTACTTTTTAGGCAATATCATGTGATAAGCATCAAAATACAAATGCAATCATTTATAAAGATCTCCAAAAAGTTTTTAACTGGACCTTAAGTAACCCCCTCACTCTCCCTTGACCACACAATAATCTCTGTTGATGCACTTACCCTGCCTGATGCATCACAGCCCCAGCCATTGGGAATCGGCAACTCCTTCACAGCATTCAATTCTATCTGTATACAGACGAAAATAAAAAAATTACAGAAGAGATGATAAAAAAATGTATCATAGTTGATAACTCAAAACGCTTAATCCTACAAGCTTCATCCATATTATTCCATTTTGCATGAATCTTTTCTCAAAATGACAAGTTTCAGGGTGCTTTTCATGGATACGAAGTTATGGAATTGCCCTTACTTCAGAGTACCCATGATTCTGAACATATCACAGTCAGAACATAAGTATGTGCAGTCAACATGAAGGCCTCACTTGCCATGGTATGCCTTAATACAAATCCTATATCATAATATTCAAAGCTCCTTTTACCACATTAAAGTTTCAAGTTTAAACACACTGATTTCCAATTATTCAAATGATAAACAAGATAATAAAAACAACTTGGACTGAAATGTTACAGTCATCCTTTATCTTTTACCATTTTAATCTTATAATTTGGATACACTCTCAGTTTCTATTCACTTTGCATTTATCATCAATTCTAATAATGTTCTTACCTTCCCTAATGCAACTGTGGAGGTGGCCATATCCAGTACATAACTATCACCATTCTGGGCTGGTGCACCGCAAGATATAGGGTTGGTTCCAAACATCACCTGTGAGGGGTTATTGGTTATCAAATCAGGGGTTTATGAGCAACTGATGATTAGGCTTTCTGAAACACATGATTGCTTTCAGGTGGATGAAAAGGTACCTACATGTAATTAAACATAATGTACACTAGTGTCTTACACCACAATTCACTTGAAGAGTGCTGTGCTTCTGGGGCACAAACAGCATTTAAAACACAACACTGGTGTATTTTACACCAGGGAAAAAAATACACAAGGGCTTGGGGCGAATTCACCCCTGAAATGCCAAAAAGAGCCCTGGAAAACTAAAACAAGAGCCCCTGAAATTCTCATAGGTTGCAATGTAAACTGTAACACAATGTAGAAAATTCGGGCAAGTGAGCTCAAAAAGTAGCCCCGGAAAAAAAAAAAAAAAAAAATTTTCCCTGTTTTACACCAACATGTTACCCAGGTTTAATATGCATCAAGAGTGGCGCCAATCCAGCAAGTACACAATAGATATTACAATGGTGTATTTCACACCAAATCTTTACACACTGAATGGTGTGGTGTTATAGCAACTCTTGGCATGCATATACACACACTGAAGGTACCACATTGGTGTATTACATACCAACCTTTCTTGCTCTTGTAGGCACCACAAGCGGTGAGGTGTTAGTAGTACTCAAACCAATCATCCCTGCCTCTATGGCTCTCAGAGTGTACCATCCTGCTATACTGTAATGGTTGGATCCTGCACAGACATATAATATTGATGGGGTGGTAAAATCTTGTATCCCAAATTTTGATGAAAATCACTTTTTTTGCATTAATATCCAGATAATTAGTCAACCAAGCACTGGTGTAAATCCTTGGGGGGAGGGGGGGGGGTATATCCCTCCACTTTTCGAGAGGGGGGGGGGGTGGCATGTACAAATATCCCCCCACACACACTTTTTAAGGAAGAAGTGATATTTCAATTAATCAGTTAGTAAAAATTTTGATAATCTGTCATAAATGACCATCATATTTGACAATTTCTATTTGAAAATGCGATTAAGAACCAGAAAAGTGGTTATTTTTGGCTTGCTTGCTTCACTCGCTCACATAATATAAATTAAAATGTGGGTAAGGGGGTCTGTGTGGGTGGTTGAGGGTGTGTGTTTATACTGAAGTGTGAGTTTGACAGAATAAAATCAGCAAAAAAGTCAATCATCCCCCCACTCCTCAAAGTGGATTTACGCTGGTGCCACCAAGGCATGTCAAAGGGAAGGCAATCCCATTGCTGATAGTGCTTTGGCAGCCATGTTTTTCATTCTCCTGAACATTTGACATTTTTGAGATACAGTGAAACTTGTGTATATAGACCACTCGAGGGAGACAAGAAAAGTGGTCTTTATAAGCAGGTGGTCTTTATGGACAGGGTTCCTTTAGTACATGCTCCAATGAGAAACCGCATTCAAGGGAAACAGAAAATATGGCCTTTATAGACAGGTGATTGTTATAGACAGGTGGTTGCTAAAGTAGGTTTAGGTTTGACTGTACAAGGTTTTATTGCCCCAGTGATGATAAAGTAAGTATAGAATCATCATAATTATCATCCTTGACACCACCACCACCACCACCACCACCACACTCATCATCATCATCATCATCACCATCATCACTGTCAACAGTGAATATCATATCTCAGTCAAACAGTGGCATACCCAGGGTAAAATGGCACCCGGGGCAAGTGCTGAATTGCGTCCCCTTTCAACTAAAAAGGTGCCTATTTATTGCGACATTTCCAATCCTACATTGCTTTGCGTACTACATCAAATGAACATGTAGGTAGGTGTTATGTATATTGATGTAGAACACAACAGACATGCTAGCTGGCAGAGAGCAACTCTGAGCATAACTGTTATGCAAATACATGTATCAATGAATGTTAGCAGAACTAACCAGTGACAATGGAACAATAGATGTATGCATCTGCATAAACATTACTACTATAGGATGAATGCCACTGCTGTTCCAGTACACTGCACTTCACTTTAAGCAGCCAAGCAGCTAGCAAGGACAAACCCTTCCCTCCAAGGTAATACAAAGGCCCCTACATACTATAGTGTATTAGAGATATAACAGTGCGATATGAAACAAGTTTTTTTTGTGCGTGTGCTTTTTGGCACCCCCTAAAAGAGGCACCTGAGGCTCATCTCCCCCCCCCCCCCCCCAACTACATACGCCACAGTCTGCAGTCAAACCTGTGCTTAACCTTTCATTCACCAAAATGCCAACTGGCACAGTCACCTTTTTGCCACATGTGCTGAATGGCACAAACAATATGCACAAATTGGCAGAATGATTGCTCTTTTCCACGAAAAAAGCTTTGCAATTTTCTAGGTTTGATAAGCTACATGACAACCCTTTATAACCTTTTATACACAATATAGATTCACTTTGCACGCCCAGCAGGAAAATCCTTTGCGGGGCTCAGAGAGAGAGTTAAAGATGGCTTACAGGGACACTGTATTCATAAGCAATCTTGACAGAGATTTGAATCCTAAACCTACAGTGAATGAACTACTATACCACAACACTTAATAATTAACAATGACTACAGAAGTACCCGTAGACCTGTAGACTTCTCCTAGACTAACAATGAAAAGAAAAATCGCCCAATTGGTAACTTTTATAGAAGTGAATAAAAAAATTAAACACTGAAACTTGAAAAAATCCATTTTCAACATGGTGTGGTGCAAATGGTTTGATGAATGTAGGTCGCAAACTTTACCTTTGGCTACCACCCATCCGATGCCGGCTTCCTTGGCCTTCTTGATGGCAAGATCAGTGCAGAACTTTCCAACGACTGGACCTAGTAGATTCATTCCATCGACCCAGGCGGTACCAGCTAATTCCTGCAATACCAAATAACAAATATATGACAGGAATGTTAATAATTGTGCTTATCCATGTTGTAAAGACGACATACAAAAAGTACAATAAGCATTAACCTTTTAGAATACAACATGACACGATTCGTCACCTGGCTTGCAGAAGGGCATTAACATACGCGCACGGCACGATGTTATACATTCCCTGGCTGCCAGAAGGGTGTTAACACGCGCACACACTCAACCTTTCGCACAGCGTGCACTCGAGCTTACGCCCTTCTGCCAGCCGGGGGATGTAATAAATCACGCAAGTGCACGTGCTAACGCCGTTCTGCCAGCCAGGCGATGAATTCCTCTCTCCCTTAAAAAGTCTTCTTCTGTCTCCCCATCTCCCTACTTCATTCTCTGTGTTATCTCTCAACAACCAAATAATGACCAAAAATTTTGAAAAATGTGAACAAACAAACAAAAGTGCAAAATAATAACGATCTGTATGGTTTCATACCTACCTTAAGAATGACAGGTTCACCCTCTTTTTCTGTAATACCACTCTGTATGTCCTTCACATACATTTCTAAAACAAGAGAATAGCCAAGTCATATACTTATTAAATCAGAGAAATAAAAAACAAAGAAAAAAATAACTATACTATGAATGTTCATCAGCAGCCAATTTCAAGCATTATGAAAATGCATTCAAGAGCTTTTTACTTTTCAGAACAATTTCTATAATCCTGATTTTACTTTTTTTTTCCTAGTCAATCATTCTGTGTTATTCGGGAGAAAAGTTAGGCATTATTTCAAGAGTGTCTTAAACTGCATGCATTCCACTGTAACTACATAGACTGGTTTACATCATTTCAATACTGATCACAACAATGACAAATACAAAAATAAAAACATATGAGCATACTAGCTCTTATTATTTCTGGAGTAATACTACTAATTCATTAGAAATATATCTGAATTCTTGAGCACTTAGGAAATAGAATTCTTAACTAACCTAATCGGTTCATCCCATGACTATAGTGTCCTCTGTGGTCAGCGCAGGCCAGGACCTCTGCTAGAACAGAGGCATGGGGGGAGCTTACTCCCGTAGCAACCATACACCTCTCCATGAAGGCCTGGGCCTCGCCCACCTCCACTGTCCCATAATCACTGCAAAAAAGAAAAAAACAAATTAAACAAAGTTCTGCGGGATCCGTGATCCAAATCCTAACCCAGCCCTGACGATATCTAAACATAGACTGTGACCTTTATTCTATCCTTACATGTACTTTCCTCCTAAACTGACCTGAATTCTAAAATTACCCTAATCCTAACCCTAAACCTGCCCCTAGCCCTCAAGCTATTACATGTATGTCTAAAAAAAAACCATGAAAGTCACTGAAACAAATGTAAAATACTCCACCGTGCAATTAAACCTAAGTGTTAATCTTACCCCCTCTCTCTAGGTGCCATACAGTGTATCAACTGACTTTGGTGATCATGTTATTCCATGATTCTAGCCTTCCCCAGTAGTTCCATCCCCTGGTTTTTCAACTCCTTTGTCCCTAAGCCATCACTGCAGACTATCAAGTAGCTTTATGGTTTCCTTCCCAAATCATGAATTTGTGACCAAACCCTAATTCTACCAATTAATCACTGTCATTTACAAGAAAGTTCAGTGGAACAACTGTGGAATACCCTTTCACACAAGTAATCCTAACTTTTATCAAACCTTGACTAAACATATGACCACCTCTAATGTCCAGTTACGAAAAAAAAAAAAAAAAAGATCTGACTTCAGTACCCCACCACACAAGTAACCCGAATCCTAACCCTAACCCTAACCCTAAGCTATATCAAATAATAAACCTATGACCATCTAATACCTATCCCATAACCACTGTTAGAAAAAGGAAATTCAGAGGAATAACTGCAGAATACCCCACCCCACAGGTAATCTTAATCCTAACCCTAACCTAACCCGAAACCTACGAATATCTCAACTATCCCATTATCACCATGAAGGCATGTGCATTCATCTGTGATAATGCAGTGATAATAGGATCACTACTGTGCACCATTGTTTCTGCACACCTATAGTCCAATCATAGTATATTACAAAGAGAGAGAAAGTGTTAAATTTAGAGTAAGGTGCAGAGTCACACTTTGAAATAAGCTTTAATCTAAGTTTCATATGAAGTTAGTAACCTGAAATTTAACCCAGTGATTAATATAGGAGTGAGAAAAAAATAATTGATGCCAATTTTGTGTTTGCTAAAATATGCAGCGAAAAATCACTTTAAAAATATGTTTGTCTTTTTTTTTTTTTGAATAAACATACTGTGCATTACATTTCTGTATCTTATAAAACACAAAAATGTGAGAATGGGCACCTTTGTGGTATTGCTTGCATTCACTTTGTGGCCCCTAAAAACATACACCTGTGTTTGTTTTTTTTGTTTTTGTTTTTTTCTTTGTTTGTGGTTTGACAAGCCTTTAGAATGCAAATGCAAACATGAGCATGACTTGAAAATACAGTGAAACCTGTATAGAAAGACGTTCAACGGAGATATGTGTTTTAAATAAAGATCAAACTGCATTAGCTGAGCATTCTGAAGGTGCGCAAGGTGAATGCAAGTGAGGAGCAAATGTGCATGAGTGCTCTTACTTTTCTTTGCTTTTAAGTTTGCATCAGAAGATCACATGACTCTCTAAAACACATTGAATATTGTTATGATTCTTTCAAAGCAATACTTGTGCTATGGAATTACAGATTAAAAACAGAACATATCATATTATTAACAAACCATATATTCACCATATATTATACATTTGGTTCATTGACATACATGTAGTTGCTCAGAAAAATTATTTCAGTTATAGACAGATATAGAGTGTAGTGAGTGTACATGTAAACCTAATGAGCCTGATTTGTCACAGACATAAATTTGACATGGTTGAAGGCCTGCAAAATATATAAAAAATATCTTGAGCTTTTTCATGTCTCATTATAAAGGGCATCACTGAAAGAGTTGATACTCAATCAAATTTGGTTGTCCTGGGTGTCTATTTAAACTACTATCCATAAACTCAATGTTATTCATGGACAAAAATGCCACTCTTAAGCTATCAGATTTGAATTTACAACATTTGCAACATGAATGGACAATCCTAAAAAGGGGGTTATAAATTGATAGATTCTGACATACAAGTACACTCTAGGCTTTTTCCTTGCATGCACAAGTACATGTATATTGCAGGTAAGCTATATGTACATGTATTCAATGATAATCAATGCAAAGGCAGTCAATTACTAAAATCACTATTACTCACGCAATGGAATCCATGTTATGCTGTTCTACAAGGTCACTGCTGCTTTTTATCGATAATATTACAGGCAAAACTAGTTCCTGTCAGTGTCAATATATAACGGTACTAGTTTAACAATGAAAAGGGCAAACGTAATTCATGAAAAGGGCAAACGTACCATGAGATGGAACAATGTCCAAGGTAGATTGAAATTATACCTGCCCCCCCCACCCTCTGTGAATACATTCCATACAATCAGAATCTACTGTACCCATCATCATTCAGAATGACCTAGTTTACATGCAGCACCCCACGAGCAATGATCCTAGAAAACTTCTAAAAATAGATTAAATCCATTTGATGCACAAACATACTCATGTACATGTTAACCAAAAAAAAAAACAACCCAAAAACCAAAAAAAAAAAAAGAAAGAAAGAAAGAAAAAAAAAGCACTAGATGTATTTCAGAGCTCCATACTAACATTTTTGGTCAGGGATCCAGATTGAAATTCAGGGTTCTGTATGTATTGAGCCTTGTTCAATTTCAGGGGTCGGCCCATAGACATATTAATTGCACATATTCACCCCAAGACCATTGTGCCAAATTTCATGAGCATTGCTCAAGAAATGAGGAAGTAGATCGATCCGAAAGATTTGCAACGGACCGCCCGACCGACCAACAGTATGCCAATTCCTATACCCCTTTCAAAATTCATTTGGTGGGGGTATAAAAAAAGATTAAACTGAGGCAAAAATAATATTTTGTGCCCCTGGGTGGCAAACTGTGTGGACCAATCATATTCTTCCGAAGTTAGTGCAAAATAAGACATCATGAGTATAGTCTGCACAGCTTTCAGTTAAACTCTCCTTCAACTGAGCATGAACTAATAGTGACATGTCCTGTAAATTGTACATCTAATTATCACAGGTGAGGGTTGGCAATTTCCCGGGAAATATCTGTATTTCCCGCCCGGTTGGGAAATACTTGGAAATACTGGGAATACTGGGAAATACTGGGAAATAAAGAAGTCACCTTTTCTTTGCGCTAGGTGTTTAATCATGCCCTTTTCTCTATAATGTGTACATTTAATGCAATTTACTGATGAACTAGATGAATCTTCGACCACGCGTGGTCGAACTTTATGCCTCCGCCATTACCAGATCAGAAATAAATGGCACTTCATGTTGATTTATTTTCATTTATACAAAGACATCTTTGACCTTGACCTTTGACCTTGTGAACCCCAAATCTAATGAGAGCATTGCCCTTTCCATATGCATACATGAGCCAAGTTTGTTGAACCATCAAATGGTTACTGAGTTATCACAAGAACGAACCATTTTTATGTACACAATGACCTCTATGACCTTTGACCTTGAGACCCCAAATCTAAGCAGGTCATTGTCCCTCCCATATGCATACCTGTGCCAAGTTTGAGGTTGATCGGTCAAATGGTTGTTGAGTTATGGTGAAAACAAACCATTTCTATGTACATAATGACCTCTATGACCTTTGATCTTTAACCTTGTGACCCCCAAATCTAATCAGATCATTGTCCCTTCCATGTGCATACATGAGCCAAGTTTGAAGCCAATCTGTCCAATGGTTCTTAAGTTATCGCAAGAACGAGCCATTTTTATGTGTATTATTACTTCTATGACCTTGACCTTTGACCTTGAAACTCCAAAATCTAATCAGGTCATTGTCCCTACCATATGCATACCTGTGCCAAGTTTGAGGTTGATCGGTCAAATGGTTGTTGAGTTATGGTGAAAACGAACCATTTCCATGTACATAATGACCTCTATGACCTTTGACCTTTGACCTTGTGACCCCAAAATCTAATCAGATCATTGTCCCTTCCATGTGCATACATGAGCCAAGTTTGAAGCCAATCTGTCAAATGGTTCTTAAGTTATCGCGAGAACGAGCCATTTTTATGTGTATTATTACCTCTATGACCTTGACCTTTGACCTTGAGACTCAAAAATCTAATCAGATCATTGTCCCTCCCATATGCATACACAAGCCAAGTTTGAAGTTGATCCGTCAAACGGTTCTTAAGTTATCGCGAGAACGTAAACGGGACAGACGGATGGACGGACGAAAACATAATGCCTCCGGCAACCACCTACGGTGGGCGAAGGCATAAAAATGTTTCTGCAGTATTTCCCAGTATTTCCCAGTATTTCCCGTTTTTGTCCAAATTTGCTCGGCGGTATTTCCTGCCCGGTATTTACCGGTCAACCCTGGTTATTTCAAGTGAAGCGGTTTACTGCCCAGTGGTGTGAACAGTTCACTAAAAAAATAAATTAAAAAATAAAAAAAAACTAAGAAAAATTCTTAAAACCCTGCAGGGGATTTGTCTCTTGATACGTGAATGAGCCTTCAGGACTCAGGATAAACAACAACAAAAAAAGACATTCTAAACTTCAATAGAAAACATTAGTTGTACACCAAATAAAATCTGAACCGAAACGGTCTAGAAGAGTGCAGATTATCACATAGTTGTGTGATATTATAATACATTTGAAAGGTTCTAACTTACCTATTCATAACTTGCATTGGATGTTAATGGTGCCAAACACCACTAGCAGCCCTAAGCACTGAAACATTCACCAAAATATTTTACATAGTCCCCATTTCAAAAAGTTACACCAGGGTTGCGACTGGCAAATGTGTATTAACACCTTGCCCCCAGTACAATAAACTACTTCTACAATATCGTGTCAGGCAACTTTCTAACTTTCCACTCTTTTACTCAAACCAAAATACTTCTTGAGTGCAGTCAACTGTTAGGAATAAAACTTACCAAATTTGAAGTTGATAATCAACACTGAAATGTGGATAAATGTTAAACACATGTGTTCATGTGACCATTCATGAGTTAACAGTTTGCATAGTACAATGTACAATGAAAATGATGACAATGAAAATGAATATGACAATAGATCGTAACAGCGATGAATATATATGATCTAATGATCGTTTACTTGACTGTAAAAGAAATGAATGATTTAAATAATACAACAAAAGAATATTCATGACAATCAAATGATAAGCATTGTACACAAAATGAAAAATTCATGATTAAATGACTTGGTACTAGCTAACACAAGTACCTCATTGCGTTCAATGAATATTCATGACTAAATGATATGCACAGTACCCACAATGAAAATTAACGATGGAATTCTGTTTTACATGCTAGCACATGTACCAAATGAAATGTTCATTATTGAATGATAAGCAGTGTTCACACAATGAATTATCCCATTTGTGACAGAGGGTCCACATTTTGTGGTTTGACCTAATAACTTTTGATGCAAAGCCCTAAAAATCATACCAAATACATGAGCAGAAAGAGCAAAAAAATCTACACAAACTGTGCCCATTTGGTCGCGTTAATAGCGTTGTTTGATGTCGAAAGTTTTTTAAAGGAAAATAAGCATTATAATCCTTAAATCGGCAATGTGATAGGAAGTTTAAAATCACCGTTTTCCCCTGCAAATTGGCAACTTTTTGACTTCTAATCAAAATTTCTGTCAATTCATATTCGATCTTAAATACATGACAATTTATAAGAAAAATGTAGCAATAAAATGAAAATCTTGGTGTTGCCAATTTGAAGAAAAAAAGCTGATCAAATTAGGCTTTAAATAATTCTTGTCACGAATGGGTTAAAAAGAGGCTTATTTCAACCATGGTCTAAACTACATGTGTAGGTTAAAACTTTAATAAATCAGACTTAAGTGAGTATAAATAGACATTAATACTGGTAAGCATTATTACTGTCCCCATTGGACAAGAGGAATGTGTGTACATGTATATGTACCACCCTTACGGAGGTATAAACCATGGTTTAAATAAAAACCTCTTTGAGAATTTGGGTCAGTCCATATTCTTAACTGAAAGGTGGTTAGTGTACCTTACGGCCAAATGAATATTCATGAAGACCACAAACTATGATCAAGATGAACCAGTCAAGATGAATAAGACAAATTGAAAAGACGCAGCGGTGACAAAAAAGTAAAGACAGCAACATCACTAAACCCAATGATGAAAGTTGTTGGAACCACAATACACCAAATGAAAGCAGTGGGACCATTCTCGTCAAAATACATTGTACACCAAATCAAAGCAGTGGAATGGGATCTGGTTTACACGTACATTAGGAACTACACAAAGTTTCACTTTCTACACTACAAAGGGGAATGTGTCTTCAATAGTAATACCCAATAGTAGTACAAGTAGCAGCAGCAGTAGTACATGTAGTAGCAGTAGTAGAAGGAGTAGCAGTAGACTGTAGCAGTAGTAGTAGTAGTAGAACAATGTAGTAGTAGAAGTACATGTAGTAGTAAGGGTGGTAGAAGTAGTATTTGCAGTAGAAGTAGTACTAGTAACAGTATTCAGTAATAGTAGAAGTAGTCGTAAAGTAGTGGTAGCAGTAGCAGTGGTAGTAAAGTAGTAGTAGTAGTAGTAGTAGTAGTAGTAGTAGTAGTAGTAGTAGTAGTAGTAGTAGTAGTAGTTGTACATGTAGTTGTAGTAGTAGTAGTAGTAGGAGGAGGAGGAGGAGACAGAGGAGTAGTAGAAGTAGCAGTAGTAGTAGAGTTATCATTAGAAATAGAGACAGCAGTAGCAGTAGAAAGAGTAATAAAAGTATACCGGTAGTTTTTAATTTTCGATACTTCTTTCATTAGTCCAATCAATACCATATATACCATAGGTTTTCCCGCTCATTTTCGTCATCTCCTCATTAAATTTCATCAATTTTCAGTTCAATGTCGTCCGCAGAAGCTAATATTTGCCAACTCTACCAATTTAGGCAGTGCTGCTTTTAATGAAATTTAACCACATACCTCGCTGTACCAAAAACAACAAAAAATAGTAATCTATTGCTTTTTCATTTTTCAGTGTTGGCAGTGGCACCGGAACGTTCTGATCAGACAAAAGATTGGGGGGGGGGGCAAGCCATTGTGTGTTGTCATATTCGTTTTTTGGTCAACCACATCAAAAAATTCAGCATTCACATTTATCAACTGTCACCGAAATTTGTCTCTACCGCTAAGCGAGTAAGGAATGCTCGGATCAATTTTGTCATTCTTTCAAGCAGATTCATTGTTCTGTCATTCAAATTTGTCAAGTGTTATATTGGCCTTTAAATGGAAAGTTTAACCAGGTCTTCAGTCATTTTCTTTCTCGTGATGTAATTTGATATTTGCTACTTTTCTTTGAAAAATATGAATGATTATAATAATGTGGAATGTCATACATGTATCATTCAACATAATTTCATATGATACAATGCCCACAGGCTATGTGTCTTGAGACAGGATCGTTGTCTGTCAGTAGACCGTATATTTTGGCAACAAATTTGAATGAATCTTTGACGAAAACCAATGCCAAAAGACAAAACTGATTTTGCTGTCTCTTGCCCAACAACTGTCACTGATAAATTTGAATGGCAAGTGATGAAAATGTACGACAAAGCAAGAAATTGAATGACCATGTTTCAAAACTGATCGACCAAAGACAAAATTGAAACAAGCATTCGCACATTCCACAGGGCAGGCAGAGACGAATTTGAAAGCACATTTTTGGAAATCTAATGAAGAGGTGACGAGAATGGGCGGGAAAAACTATATCATTTTGTATCAGACTTTAATGTCAGCAGTGCTTGCTAAGATTATAATAAAGTGGACAAAGGCAGTGTTATGAAGGCACACCAGAAACACAAACTCCACGACTCCACAGTACACGTAAATGTACCTAGGTCTACAAACAATGGACTTACACAGCCTCCTGAAATAAACGAGGCGATCTTGAGAAGTGTCTGCATAAAAACCTCCCCAGAGTGCTACCAGTACTACACAGTAGCACTGTAGGGAGAACTGATGATAGCGCCATGACAGTGGAGGCCTAAACTATTCCTGTAAAAATGAAGGAGGAAAAGGCATGGAGACAAATTGGAGAGTAAATAAGCTGATGTGAAGAGGTATGAATATTCATGCATGGATGCTCTTCAAAAATGTACCCTTTTTCAGAGACTTTTATGTGGTTCTTCCAGGACTTCTGAGTGACATTACTATTTTTTTTCCACTTACCTGTATTGATTGATTGATTGATTGATTTTCATAAGTACTGATTTGATCATTTATTCATTTATTTAGGGCACTTTTTTATCCATTCATGACAGAGTGTCCACATTTTCATTACAGAAGCATGCATGACTGTTTATGAGAAAATGTACAGTTTAGCAATAAAAGAAATATGTAGTGTTGCCAATGTGAAGAAAAGAAATTTGAGTAAATAAGGCTTTAAACAATTCCAGCCATAAATAGGTTCAAGAGATAGAAGGGTTGTCAAAATGTCCATCATGAAAAACTTGGACGGCCCATGAATGAACCTCGAAACATAAGTGCCATGAGCCTGTGATATTTGAAATGTAAAATCAAATTTCTACATGGTATGATCTTGACCAGTGTGTGGGCCCTTGCCGGTATTGATTTGATTTGATTCTAACTGCTTCACATTCCACAAAACAACAGTTTTCTTATAAACAGTGAATAAGAACATAGTGAAAATGATGCTAGTGCATCATTGCAAAAAACAACAACAATGTACCATGTAGTAAAAGAGATGTGAAATATGAGGAACTTATCAAAAAGCAAAGCTAATATTTATTAGCTCCCAAGTTCCAAAGCTGGAAGATGAACAAGAAAACTAAACAAAACAAAAAAAAATCAACATAAAAACTGACTACTTGAAAATAGTAAATTTATGATGACCGTTGATGATGATGATGATGATGATGATGATGATGATGATGATGATGATGGGATGATGGGAATTTTATTTTGATTTGTTTCAGTTCTGAATATTTTTCAGTTTCTGTACATACACATAGTAAAAATTTTCAATGAGACAATAAACACAAATTTAGCACTAATATTCAAACTTAAAGCAATCATCCATTTCTATTTAAATAGCATGAGTGATCACCTTTATAATACAGAAAAAATTAATGAAATAAAAAATTCACATGATGAATAGCATATTTTATAATCTGCTGACAACTTCAATAATTTAAACTGCCACTGGCAGATTGCTTTAAGTACCTTCAAAATTCATTTACAATGTAAAAAGAAACTAGAAATACATTTTCTTTTTCATAAAATGTATTACATGTATTAACATGAAGCTGAACTGTCATGGCAAGCACTAGTAATAACACACTACTCGACGAGAAAGCTGGAAAATTTATGGGTTGATTCAATTTAGACAAAAAGAGAATTAAACTCTGAGCTTTACTTAGCATTCCATCAGTGTCAGTGACTACAAAACGAAGATGAAACAGCCATGATCATGATGATAAATGTTTAAGTCTACGCTGCAGCCACAGCTTATATCATGCAGTATGCTATGGCACTGTCATTTGAATAATTTTGTTGCTGACGTTGCGTCTTTTTTTAGCTTCTAAAACAAGTTTTTAAAGGCTTTTTGATAAAAGCTTTTTTTTTTAACATACACGGATCCTTTTTCACTGTAAAATCTTCCTACTCTACCTGTCCTAAGCTAAGGTCTCCTCAGCTCAAGGATGTTGGTGCATTGTTCTGTTTGCATACGTCTCGCTTCATTTCATTTTTCCCCCCTTCACCCTCACTCATCAGACTTTAGACAGTCAGCTCAAGCCACACAGATAAACACGCACACACAACAAAGTACAACGGTATGCCAAAGGAATTTCTCCCATGCCCAGCCCGGTCATTAATATCACATTCACTGTCATTTCCACGGGGCTCCATATTCAGCACCATATGCCGAGCTGAGCTGAGCTGATATGACCTAACTGTTAGGGCCTACATTTTTAACTCAGTTGTGCTTACATTCTATCGTTAGGTTGAGGAAGGTCTAGACCATGTAGAAATAAAACAAATACAAATTTCCCTTCATTTAGCTGCAAATATATAGAATATTATGCTCATATTACCTTTCAGACATCACGTTTCACGATCACTCGTATTAGTCTCTTTTCATTCCCTTACAATAATGGGGGGGGGGGGGGGAGAAGTTTGTCAGTAGCAAATTGCTTTTCCATAGAAATATCTTTATACGTAAAGATTTGATATAGTGAATTTCAAACTTTTTTTCTTTCAACAACAAAAAAGATACAATACGATTTGATGGTATGGATTGATGCAGATAGATTCTAAATATTATAAATGATAGTACCCGTACCGGCATGTAGACTATATTGAGGGGCGTGTCGAGAAGGAAAAAGTACCAAGAAGAAAAAGAAGAAGAAAATGACAGGTCCGTGAATTCGGAAGGAAGTATTTTGGCATGTTCCTAGTGGCGTAGCTAGGATTTTTTTCAGTAGGGGAGCACTGGGGGAGGGGCTTGAAATTTTGTAGGGTCACCCCAAACTAATTATTTTTGGCACATACAAACACGCACACAAACACACGCACCTCCGCCCCCCCCCCCCCACACATAATATTTTCTATTTTGCGAGTGAGCGAGCCAAAATAACCACTTTTTATTTTGTCGTCAAAATACAGTTTAGACCTATAATTTTTTATATGATATATTTGATCAACACTCTCAAACCATTCTGCTTCTAAATAAAAAGAGCGAGCGAAGCGGGCAAGAAAATTTTGAAATCCTCACTTACAAATGTCTACAATTTTTTTTTTTTTTTTTTTTTTTGGCCTTTCTGGCCCAATTCTGGAATTTCTTTATATACCTTTTTTTTCCCTGATGATAGTGAGATACTTGGGTTTTATTTTTCAATTCGTTTTTTCTTTTCCTACCTTTTGGCACATACACAAACCCACACACGCATATAATATTACCTATTTTGCGAGCGAGCGAAGCGAGGGAGCCAAAATAACCACTTCGTCGTCAAAATACAGTTTAGACCTATAATTTTTTTTTAATGGTACATTAGGTCACCACTCTACCAAATAAGATATATCTCGCTGGTCCATGCTGTCTGTTTTTAATACACTGTGTCAAGCAGACATTTATTATGTTTTGATGTTTTAAAAAAAGAGAGAGAAAAAAATGATGTAGGCCTATGTTCACCATATTTTTTTTTCTAAAAGAAAAAGAGATATTTTTATATCTTGTGTTATATTGGAAATAAAAACTGAATTTCAACTTGAACTTGTCTCAAATCTGCCTGCTTCAAAATATGAAGAGCGAGTGAAGCGAGCAAGAAAATTTTGAAATCTGCACTTACAAAAGTCTACATTTTTTTTTTTTTTTTTGCCTTTCTGGCCCATTTCGGTATTGCTATACCTTTTCAGTGCCTGCTGATAGTGAAATACTTGGGCCTTTTTTTTTGTTAATTTTGTTAATTTTCCTACCTCTTTATTTTTGGCACCTGGGGGCACACCAAATTCATGGGAGGGGGAGCACGTGCCCCCAGCCCCCAGCCCCCCCCCCCCCCCCGTAGCTACGCCCCTGCATGTTCCTATATAACTAACTAAAAATTACAATGCAAGTTTGGTACCACAAGAAGTTTCCATTGTTTTGATTCAGTCATGCGTGAACTATAAATAATAAGTTATGCATCAAAATAATGAAAGAAGAGAAGCAGAGCTTTTTTTTTATATACATGTTTATCTCGTCAAAGAATGAACATGACGAAAGAGAATTTCTGCCATGAAACCCGGTTTCCTCTTTTTCTGGGACACACTGTAAAGGTGATCGAATACTAGTATATCACGATGCCAGAATAATGCCGAATTGTAAGTCGAAAGGAGTAAATTTATGCTTAATCTAAATTCTAAAGCATTATTATTTATGCCAACTCTGGCACCCATGCCTAGTCCTCAAAATTCAAACGGGTATTGTTTATTTGTTTTGTTCGTTTATTTCCGTAGGTCTTTATTAAAACTTTGGAACTCTCTCCAGTAACGATATCCCTTCGATATCCAACTTGCCCCCTCTCTTAATTCATTTAAGAAGAAATTGAAATTGTTTTTGTTACTCT
The DNA here is from genome assembly GCA_029962745.1 of Echinometra lucunter. NCBI lineage: Eukaryota > Metazoa > Echinodermata > Echinoidea > Camarodonta > Echinometridae > Echinometra > Echinometra lucunter. The sequence continues at coordinate 10,767,606 of CM057163.1, forward strand.
CACTTAAAAAACAAATTAATTTCAATGAATTTATATACCTTTTACCCTGTCCCTTGTCCCCGCCCCCCTCCCCACTCCAGGGTTGGAGGGACCGCATGCGCGTTCCCAAAATCTCCGGTAAGGGGTACCTTTCGGTCGACGAAGTCCGGCCTGAGAATTGTCAAAAAAAGGGGGGGGGGGGTTATTTGACTTTTCACCCGGACATGCCGGAAATTTACTTAAAAAGGGGGTCGTTTTCAGCTTCGATCAAATGATAAATTCGTTAGGGTATTAATGCAGATTATAATTATCAATAAATTCGTATGTTTCTACGATGGTTATTCCTCATGTTATTTTCGTTCATTTGCAACGGCGCCAAGTCATCTTAACCGGGGCCTTAACTTTCCTAAGATAGGGTTGAAATGAGAGTTTACCTGAGAGGGGAGCAGTGTTCCGGATTTAGGGGGTCTCCAAGGCAGGAAAAGTCCGCGGAAAAGCCCACGAGAAAGCCCGCGAAAGGGGGAGGGGTTTCAAAAGTTTTGGCGTGTCCGGGGATGGGGGTATACTTGCAATTGGAACAAGCGTACCCTAAATAAAAGGGGCGGGCTCTTGTCTTGATCTATTTAGTTTTCTCACCGTATCCTGCCTTCTCTGCAGTTCTCATAATGGCCACTCTCGTTGTAGCATCCTTGCATCCATATCACTTTCTCTCTCTCTCTCTCTCTCTCTCTGTCTCTCTCTCTTTCTCTCTCAGTGTTCACATTTTATGCAGCTAGTCTTTTTTCTTGTCTTTCACCTTTGTTGTTTATTCTTATGTCTTATATCAGATTCTATGCATTCTTGTTCAGGACCATACGCAGAATTTTTTTTTTTCCCGGGGGGGGGGGGGGGGGGGAAAGACGCATAAAATTTTTCGCAGAAGCTCAAAAGCGAGGGGTGGGGGCAACTGTCCCCCGTCCCCCCCCCCCCCCCCGCTGCGTTCGGCCATGTTCTTGCTTTTAGTTATCCATCAATGTATTTTTTTTTACTTTTTCAACTGACATTATGCAAGTCGTAACAAGTTTATAAATTATGCGTCATTATGTCATCAATTAATGTAAAATGAAATGAAAGAGAATAGAAAACTTTCATTGTTTTATACATGTATATGTCTTCTCTCTCTCTCTCTCTCTCTTTTAATATTCATAATAGTCATAGTGGTTTGGGGACACCTGTAAGGATCTGGGAGCCATGAATTAGTTGTTGCTGTTTTTTTTAAACAGCCTAATGAGACAGCCAATGGGAACGATTTTTTTTTCCACATAGGGGTGCTCATCCCCTGGGCCATCTGCTAGATTACTGCACCGTAAGCAGTGCTTCAGTATTTGAGGAACATGAAGGGAAAGGGAAAGGGGAGGGGGAGGGGTGTAAAACATAAATTTGCCGACAGTAATGCTGCGTTGTGAGTCTAATCTAAGTACCCACTCTAACACAAGAATTTTTTTCAAACAATATCTCAGATGTATATTTTTATTATTTTATTGGAATATTCAGGGGGGGGGGGGGGGGGGGGGGTCGCGAAGCGGTTTTATGGGGGGGGGGGGGATGACGCTTCTTTCTAGATTATGAACTACCATGTTTATTATTATTATTATTATCATTATTATTATATGTATAGCTGTAATTTAAATATAAACCTTTCTCGTTATGAAAGAAATGTTATTTTTTCCTCAAAAATACACCTTTGGCCTATAAGATATCTGCACCGGCGCAAATCCTTCTCAAAGTGTGAGGGATGATCGCAATATTTTGCCGAAATTTCCAATATACACCCCCATATATGATATTTGTTTATTTTTGCGAGTGAGCGATGTGAGCGAGCAAAAAATAACCACTTCTTGCTGTGAAAGAAGTCTCATTTTGTCATCAAACTACACTCTGGGCCTAAGTGGTATTTGGTCACCCATTAGTGTAGACAGGTCCTCATATCTGGGGGGGGGGGGGGCGGATGATTAGCCCATTCCTACTTATTTTTGTACACATACGAGTCCACCTCAAAATTTCTGGGGGGATCCCCCCTCTATCTACATGCACCTCTGTGGCCACATCAGCGAGCGACCAATTCCATCCAATTTCATCCATCCATTCATCTATCCATCTATCCATTCCCTCTTCATTCTATATTCATTCTTATCTATCAACCCATTCCTTAATTTTCATGCTGTCTAGTAATCTTCCATCCATCCTTCTATGAACTGAATTAACATTCACCGTCCTTCTATCCATTCATTCCAAATGGTAATGATTATTATGTAATATTGCCTTCCCCTTGCAGTTAACAATCTCTGCACACATCGGTCTACTCTCTGCACTCATCCCAGGTTGAGATTCCTTGCAATCAAGTAAACTAAATAGGAAAGAAAAGGCCGGCAAAACCCCCCCCCCCCCCCCAAAAAAAAAAAAAAAAAAAAAAAAAACACAAACAAACAAATAAAAGCTTAGGGATGAGCCCGAAAATTCTATATGTAGGAAATAATTATTATTAAAATATAACTTTACATTTTATATAATCATAGACCTACAGTATTATGTTTACAGTGTTTGTTTAAACATTTAGACATGTAGATTATTTCTTCCATCACATTTTAAAGAGCAATACAATAACACGCCTGTTTAAAGTAAGAAGAAGAAGAAGAAGAAGAAGAAGAAGAAGAAGAAGAAGAAGAAGAAGAAGAAGAAGAAGAAGAAGAAGAAGAAGAAGAAGAAGAAGAAGAAGATGAAGAAGAAGAAGAAGAAGAAGAAGAAGAAGAAGAAGAAGAAGAAGAAGAAGAAGAAAAGTATTCTTTGAATATGTTTGCTTTGAACAAAAAACAGATCATCTGATTTGCCGTCTAGTTCATGACAATGTTTTTATTGAAACAAAGTTTGAAATAATTATGATAATCATGCAATACATCACAGTGAGAGAAAAGTGCATAAAATAATAACACACTGAAGAAATGCAGGCATCAAATAAATTGCTGCCCCGATTTATGATTTATATATGAAATTCTTGCAGTGTTTATGGTTCAATTCAATTCGATGCAATTGACGTACAGTTCAAAGTACAGAAGGTGGCATCAAAGACATGAAAGGATACACGTACATTTAACTGAAGTCGGACGTTGGAAGATGTAAACACCACCGTGTTTATCAATGTAATCAATATCAATCAGATTTAAATTTTGATTTTCCTTCTCCTTGATGGTGAATTTATATAATGTCATCAGGTTTTCATCAATTTGTCACTGTTTTGTTTGGAAGTTTTTACTCTTTTTTTTAAATTTTTACTTGAAATGAAATTTCATCTCGTTGTGGAGTGGTTCAGGTCCCGGAAAATGACACTTGTCTTTATCCTCGCTGGAAGAAGTAGCTCATCATTTTAGGGGTCGAGGATGTATGGGTCCTATCCAAATATGCTTACATTCCTGTCTGTGGTGTAGAGTGATCCAGGGGAGCGTTTCATGAAGAGTTTTGTCGGTGATTTTCACTGACTAATTTGCTTTCCGCCAATTAGATGCGAGGATTTTCAGTAGCTTATAACATTTTTCGGTGATTTTCACCGACAAAACTCTTCATGAAACGCTCTCGAGGTCTTTATACCTGGGTAGATAAAATGAGAATCAAACATTGCTTATAATTAGGGGTGGAGGACGTGCTAGGGGTTCTTCCCAATTTTATTTCTGTCTAAATTTCCGCACTGTCTTGAATCTGATTTTGATGTATACAATATTTACCCGGTAAGCCCAAATCAAATTATTCAGACTACAATCAATTCCAAACTGTTGCATTATACAGCGCGTCCCCCCCCCCCAAATGTCCCTCTGTGGTGTTAGGGTGTTCAAATAACGTTGATTTAATAAGTGGCGGCACCAGGATTGTTAAAGTTGGGGGGGGCAAATGGAGGGCAAAAGAAAATGTTGGGGGGGGGGAGCAGGGGCAGTCAATTTGTGTGTATGGAAAATCGAGCGTGAAGCGCGAGTTTTAGTAGCCGGCGTAAATCCACTTTGAGGAGTGGGGGGGGGGATAACTGAATTTTTGGATTTTTTTTTCCTCTTACACACATTTCGAGCGAGCGAACAAAAAATAACCGCTTTTTTGGTTTTTAAATAAATATTCTGAAATACGACGAGCGAGCGAAGCGAGCGAGCCAAAAATGGCTACTTTTCTTGTTTTTAATCGCATTTTAGAAAAGAAATTTAAAAATATGACGAGCGAGTGAAGCGAGCGAGCCAAAAATAACCACATTTTTTATTTCAATGGAAGTTTGGAAGAGCGGAAAATGGTATTTAAGAGCACTTCACAGCTCGAATATGATGCTAATGACAACATCTACTTATTTCCAAATTACTGTATAATTTTTCTTTTCAGTCCTCAAAATTTCGGGGGGGGGCAACTGGGGGGCAAAGCTTCTGAGTGGGGGGCAAATGCCCCCCATGCCCCCTTCCCCTTGGTGCCGCCACTGGATTTAATCCATATCGCTAACATTACACGAAGATGTACCCCAAAAGGAACTAAAAGAATACAAGAAGGCTGCCAATCTCCCGGGGGGGTCACTTCCATTGAAGAGTGGACAGCATCCGCGAGAATCGTCTTTCAAAAAGCACCCTAAACGAGGATTCAAGGGCAGGCCGCGAGGACATCCTAAACACGGATTTTGTGCAGATGTCCCAGATTTGCACACCATACCCTAAACGAGGATATTCCTATTTTCATACCTTGAGAGTGATAGTCGGGTCCATTGAAAGTTTGGAGCCGTTTTATCTCGAGATAATTCAATGTCTCATTATGTTTTACATAGGCGAGTCTTGTTACAGTCGGTCCCGCAGTCGGTGCAAATTACATACTCTTTTTGCGTTTTGGATTATCATGATTTAGGGGGCTTTTTTTCAATTTTTGGCGTTTTTGACACTCTATTCGCGTTCCGCGCGTTCCGCGCCTACCCCTGAAAAAATACCCTTTTTCCGCGTTTTCTTTCTCGCGGATGCTGTCCACTCTTCAATGGAAGTGACCCCCTGGGGCCAATCTGCTAGCGCACATTAATTAGGAGCAGGCCTACTCTCTTTCTAGGTGCAAAAAAGTACACTCACAGTTGTTTATAGATATTAAGTTGATATCAACATGATTCTTAGTACAAAAGCATCATTTCCAATAGTAAAAATAACATTGAAATGATTTTCATGTTCCACAAATCCCTGCTAATTGGATGTGCAACTGTCCATATCTGGTCGTTTCGTTTCATCACAGGTTGAATTCACGAGATAGGCAACAATATTAGAGTTCCGTATCAGCGCACATACACATTTAGCACGTAGTTCAGCTTGAACATTCTGTGTAAGTTGTCTTTGCGCTGTAAAACCTGTATGTATACAGATTTATGCAAATTATGCGAATTGCTCAAAGTAGCTGTTTGGGCAACCAAGCTGAAAATGTTCATTGACCACTTAGGATCATAAATCAGCCAAAATACTTCAACGGAAAGAACTTTTCTAGGTTACACTGTTAGTTAAATGGAACTGTTAAACCGACTCATAAAGGAGGTTGTGCATTTGTTCTCTGTTAAACAAAATTTTAAAATAAAAGGGAGCAGAGAAGGCAAAAGCACTACAGTTGATTGCAAACATAAAGACAGTGCAGAATTGTAGCGCTGCAAACTTGGAATGGCTGAAATGCACTGCTTTTACATAATCGACTCTCTGTTCAAAACCAATGATGCGAGACCGATGAAATTTTCTCGTAATTTACAGGATTAAATGGGCCTTCAAGATATGAAGATCAAATTGGGACGAATATTATATTTTAGAATTAATTTAGCGCTCAATCAGAGGGACATTGTTTGGGGACGCGCTGTACTTTATATAGTTACGCGATTGAGCGATTAATATTGAAATTATATTGGTTGCGGCTAATACATGAGGTATTATGATAGAAGTAAGAAATATACTGCTACCGGAAGTGATAATGATTTCTTTGGTTTCTCCTTCAGATAGTTTTTAAGACTGCAAAGGAAATATTTTCATGTGAATTATCTGATATTTTATATCACTTGCACTTAAAAGTGCTATTCGGTAAATTTTAACTAAAATTTATTTTTTTAGTTTCAGTTATATTCACACTTTAGAGACTAAAAACTGTAAATGTAAAAATGCATCATACATGTCGTATCATTGGACGCTTTCATACCTCATTGTCCAGATCTATTTATTTAACTTTTAGAACAAAGATTTTGAGATGGGCCGAGAGGGGAAGGAGGAGGGGAAGAGAAATTCTGATTTTGGTCTTACCTGAGGTGGATTTGCTTATGTAGCGATGGCATACATGAACAGGGCATAGAGAGCGGAAACAAGGCCTGTATTATATCATGGAGTGAAAAAAGGAGAGATAAAGATTAGACTGAAACAACGTCCTGCTGACGGTTTCTGTTTAAAACAAAATAATACCAGCCAAAATAAATGTATATCTTAGAATTAGCGATTCGCGTGATTTGCGCGCAGGCCGGGGAATAATTCTTAAATATGAGCTCTGGCTTCCTTCTCCGGCCCCATTTCATAAAAAAGTTGTTATAATAGCAACTCTTGCTGGAATGGCACCTTTGATTTTAAAAGGCAGGTGCCTTGTGGATAAGACATTATTTTTTGACATACCTCTGCAATGACTGCCAAGTTTAGACGGAGCAGATGATTCAGTTGTTAATTCCTCCGTGGTCATGATTACAGTCGTCGAATCTATGCGAAAAGAAAGTAATGATTACATAATCATTAAGACGATGAAAGGAAAGGGTAAACGTGGCTTCTCCACTGAGGCATCATGATAAAACGGATGTTCACACTCAATTTTTTTACCATTTTTTTACGTTTCAGAAAGATCGCCCTCCCTATATTGGAGCATTACAAGGCCTAGATGGATACACAACATTACGGTCACTACAAAATAATTCCAAAATATTTTCATAAACTATCCCCCCCCCCCTCCTCCTCCTCCCCCTCGAAAAATCACGTGGAAGGAGGTAAGATTCGTGATGTTCATCAGAACAAAAAAGATGAATGATTACGTTGAAAAGGTGACGGTATATATTGCACAATGTGCAGCCTTCCAAAACGTGCTGTCTTAGAAACATTTACGGTCTATGAATTAATTTTAATTTTTAAAGAGAGGTTTTTTTTCATACTCATAAACTGACTGCAAAGACTGGATGGGGTTGATGCAATAGTTTGGTATGCCTCCATCGTAATAGCGGTACTGGGTGTCGGCAGATCTAAGTTATGTGATTAAGAAAAAGGTCAGGAGTCATTAGGGGTTCCGATGGTAATCCAATACAAAGAAATTGCATCAAGTGCAAACATTTCGTCGATTTGATTAACAGTATAAAGAAAAGGGTCGCCAAACAGAAATTTGTAGTACGAGTTTGAATCTTCGATCTTTCCTTAAAAATAGTAGTAATGATGATGATGATGACTAAAAGAACAACACTAATAATAATAATAATAATAATGATGATGATGATGATGATGATGATGATAATAATAATAATGATAACAATAAAATTAACCATAATAATACAATAATACAGCACTGTACACTATTTTGCAAGTACATATCGGTGATTATTACCATGGAACTGCAGCTTTCACATATTCGAGCGTTTTTGACAACTTGGAAAACTTGACATATATACACTGCAAATTTAAGTCAAGAGAGAATAACAAATTAAAAAACAACAACAACAACATACTGGTGATGATGATGATCATGAAGATGATGATGCTAAAAATAACAACACTGCTAATAATAATAATAATGGTATATTGGTAAAATGATAATAATAATAATAATAATGATAATAATAATAATAATAATAATAATAATAATAATGATGATGATAATAATAATGATAATAATAATAATAATGATAATAATGATAATAATAATAATAATAATAATAATAATAATAATAATAATTATAATAATGATAATAATGATTTCATACATGTTTTATATTTCATATAATTTATGTTGTCTGTCTATAATTATATTTCGGTATCTTTTGCATATCTATGTATTTTCAAGTGTATTTGCATCCAAACAAAACAAATATCCACATATGGACAATAAATGATGATGATGATGAAATGAAATGATGATAATGATGATGATGATGATGATGATGATGATAATGATGATGATGATGATGATAATGATAATGATGATAATGATAATGATAATGATAATGATAATGATAATGATAACAATACTGATACATGGTGTCAATACAGCGCTGTACTCTATTTTGCAACTTTGGGTTTACTATACATACATACATGATGTCAGTGATAATGATCAGGAACTGCAGCTTTGATGTATATTCGAGCGTTTTTGATAACTCGGAAACTTGGCATATGTCCTATGAATTTAAGTCAAGAGAAAAGAACAAATTTAGACAACAGCAACAGCCATGATGATGATGATGATGATGATGATGATAATGATGAACATGTAATGGTATGACTTGTAATTGAATACCAGTGATAGTGGCACGTTTACTAGAAGTGTTACTGGAATGAAACAGACAGCCATGTTTAACCCATTCGTGACAGAGGTCCACATTTTGTGGTTTGGCCTAATATCCTTTGATGCAAAGCTCTAAAAGTCATACCAAATACATGAGCAGAAAGAGTAAAAAAAATCTACACAAACTGTGCCCATTTTGGTTGCGTCAATATTTATTGTTTGATGCTGAAAATTTTTAAAAGGAAATAAGCATTAAAATCCTTAAATTGGCAATGTGATGGAAAGTTTAAAATCACCGTTTTCCCCTGCAAATTGGCAACTTATTGACTTCTCATCATAAATTCTGTCAATTTATATTCATTTCAGATACATGACGTTTTATAAGAAAAATGTAGCAATAAAATAAAAATGTTGGTGTTGCCAATTTGAAGAATAAAAGCTGATCAAATTAGGCTTTAAATAATTCCTGTCCCGAATGGGTTTTTAAAAAAATGAAAAGGGAGAAATGATATGCAAATAGGCTATTTTTTGTTTTTGTTTTGTAACATCATTGCATTCATTTAGTACAATGAAAGAAAGAATGACTTGATATACATAAAATTATACACGTATAATCATACAAATTTTAGTACATAAAACATTCAAATTAATCTATGCCTGTATAATCAAACCTGTACTAGACCTCTGTAATAGTGCATATAACACTGAAATTGATAACACCTTTTCTTTTATTTGTAGTGAAATATTTATTGTCCCATACGCATAATTTAGCAACTTTTTTCTTTCACAACAAACTTTCTGTCAATTTGCATTCATTCCAGATACATGACTTTTTGTCCAAAAAAGTGTAGTAGTAAAAGAAAAATACCTGTACTGCCAATTTGAAGAAGAAAAGCTGATCTTAGTATAGGGTTTACATAAATTCCTTGTCTGTAATTATCCTGCACTTTTATCTTGTTTTGGTATATTTAAGAAACATTTTATGTAAATTTTATTATCTTTGGGAATAACCTTGATAAGCCATTGGCCTTTGTCTCCCCCCCCCCCCCCCACATTATGATTTCAAACTGAAGATATTTCTATTATTGTATATATTAAAATTATGCATGTATTTGTGTTTTTAATCAGATGTGGAAATAAACTTGAACTATGAACTATTCATACCATCACATTCTCGTTCTCCTGCAGTGCTGTTCGATGAATAGTCTAAGCACGTGAGTGTTTCATCATCAGAGGCAGCACGATACAGGTACGATTCGTACTCATCTGTGCCGTACACCGCAGCACTGAATTTGGGGTACACTTCACGGCCGTCGTCGAAGATGATACATGCGCTTTGGATGGTGTATTTCCCAGGGCCAACTTTGCTCCATCGTGAGCAATATTTCGTTCCATACGAAAAGTCACGGGTGTAATGTTCAGTCCACAAAGGCTGTTAGATGAAACAACAGACAATATTATTATTAAGAAACATTTCGGTCCCGGTTGACGGCGGCGTATACGTGGAGGGTGCATAGGGAAAGGAAATTACCTTTCCGCACGCCCCCCCCCCCCATCGGTGGCCTTGTAAATCCTCATTTCATTTCCAACAAGACTGGTGCCCCAATAATTCTAGTGAGCAACCCCTTCACTACGTGGAACCATATGCTACACACCTACCAATTGGCAGTGATTTTTAGGAGGCTTATTTTCTTAGCTATGAGATGCAGGGATGGGTAATGTGCAATAACAATAAATTTTTACACTATTAGAATATGAGGATAATCTGGCTACATGGAAATGAGTAAGGGTGTATAAACTACAGTTTAAGAAAAAAAGTGCAATTTACACCCCGAATGCTACAATAGCAGCACCTTTTGGGGTGCAATATTGCACCCTACATGACAAAGGTGCAAAGATGCACCCTTTTGTAGATGTTTGCACCCGGAAATGCCCATCTGCATCCTAATTTGCACCTTAAAGGGTGCATAAAATAATGTTTTCATCCAGAATGGTGCAAATTTGCACCTTCCCCACAGCGTTCAATACTCTTCACCCTTAAGTGGGAAATACAAAAGTTAAACTTGATATACATTTTGGAAAAGTATTTTTGACTTGTACAACTCATAATTCAACTGCTCGTATTATTTATGTAGGCCTATCAAAGTTAAATGGGCATCTTTAGGCATCTTTAGTGCATAATTATTTTGTATTCGTTAATTCTTTCATTCCATCTTGCTCATATTACTTGATTGTTGTTTTTTATTCACTTTTTTCTTTTCCTTTTATTTTGATTGACAATAAAAACAAAAGGAATGAAAAAGTATATAGGCACTTCTTCCAACCTACCGTAAAGGGGATACTGTTATTCCAGAAATTAATATATTTGATATATTCGCATCTGGACGTGATTCGGAGGTAATTATCGCTCACAGTGGTCACATCTGATGGAAATTCGTCAACTGGAAAAGTTGCCTTGATTACAAATTGTTCGATCGGAACAACGCGCATCATAGCGGGATCACCATTAGGGAGGAGTTCCGAATCTCCTCCCTTACTGTACTGCATGATAGATATTGGTCTGTCAGCTGTTACGACCAGCATTTCTTGAGTTGGAATATCAAGAGTCCGGTAATCACCCATGTTCAGCTTCTGACTCATCACCAAGCCGTTGTAGGATACGGAGGTATTGTCACGACCAGCTACGATGTGGATGATATATCCCGACGTACGCGCGGCAAAGGGTGTGATGACGAACGCTTTTCCCCATGTGGCAAAGGGTGCGGCCTGCTCTGCTATCATATCACATGCGCGTACATCTGAAGGAATCTGTACACAGTTTGAGCCAACAGTAACAGCAATGGAGTCATTAGCAAGGACACGTGAGCCTGTGATGTTGATGAATTCTGAGAGTAACTGAATCGTTTCATACGGAAGAAGGGTATATGGAATGATGTCCCCGGCGTAGAACCACTCATTCTCAAACTCGACAGTAGACTGGGTGAAAATTTCAAGAGATGTCGGTTGCTCCATGGCAGAAATCAATATGATGCCATGATATAGATTCCACGCTGAAGCTGGTTTGTTCTCCCACGTCATTGTCGCAAGGAAGTATTCTTGACCAAGATTATTCTTTGGCGTAACACTGAAGGCATCCGATGAGCCTGTATACGTAGTGTAGGCAAGGACGAATATGTCACTGTCCGATGTAATAACAACTGTAGAGTTGATTGTCCCAGATATAGGCCAGCCGGTGCCAAGAAGGGAGTTTGGTAATGGGAAATAATAGGGCCCAGAGCCAGATGGCAAGAGGAAGTTCACATCGTATGATATCCCGGGAACGGAGACGTTAACATGGATGTCTTCATCCGATACAGCTTGAAGAACCACCCCAGTAGATCCCAAGAAAGCAAGATTATAACTGGGCATGGGGGCAAACACGAACTCCCTGCCAGCGTTGCCAGAAAGTGCCATCGATGCACATATCCCTGTAAATCAAATGATTAAAGTCATTAAATTTACAGAGAGAGAGAGACTCAAACATAGTGTATCATTCTGAATATATGAATGGCATTATATTCGATCTTATTATGGACTATCAAAAACTTGAATGAGTATGGTAACCCCCCCCCCCAAAAAAAAAACAATAAACAAAACAAATAAACACACACACACACACGCGCGCGCACACACGCACACACCCCCCCCCCCACACACACACACACACACACACCCACACAGACAGAGAAAGACACATTACTAAATAAAGGGTGTAATACCATACGTTGCATAAATTCAAGTGTTCTTACCGAAAATGAGAGAAAATTTTCATATGATGTACCTCACAGATTAAAATGCATAGGCTTTCTACATTGTACAATGATCATATATTTACCTAAAATGATAAGTGATACATAGCCAACTCCAGAAAGTTTCCCTAGATGCATCAACGCCATTTCTGTATAAAAAAAAGAGATATGCAGAAAGATTCAGTTGTCAACCGGTTAAAAAAGACTGGCCTCACGGTGTTAATGGTTAATGGTTGCCAAAGCTGTCTTGTTTCACTTTATGAATATCAATTTCGACATTACGGAAGAGATGACATTTGCCAGGACATTGATTACTTATTAACTCAGTCTGATAATCATATTTATCATGCTCCCATTTTATAACAAATAAGGTTAAAGTCCTATTAATACAAAAAGTGTTTGCAGTGGGAAATCTCTCTCTCTCTCTCTCTCTCTCTCTCTCTCTCTCTCTTCTTAATGTTTTAAATTCTTGTCGAATTCATGGATAAAGATGTGTTCTAGATAATCACTGATAACAAAGATGACCTCATTCCCTGTAATTACAAAGAGAAAATTAAGTTACGGCTGTTCTTTGATCTTGAATTAAAAAAAAAATACACCCAACACAAAAAGAAAGAAAGAAAGAAAAAAAGATTATAAAACATTTTCACTCTTGGTCCGACAAGAACTTTCTTTGAATTCTTACATTTTTTAAAACAGATGTGAGAGCCGAATTTTCGTTAACTATTTTAAGGTCAGATTAACATTGTAATAAGGTATTTTTTTAAATATTATGTATCCCCTCATTTAGAAATTGATACTGTTTTTCAAAATTAAATTTCCCCTACTTGTCATATACATATAAGCAACAAATGCAAGTACTCCTTTTTTCAAAGTTGTGCTTACCTTTTCTCCTTTGTTCCTTATTTTATGATGATTTCCTATTTCCCCTTCACCTTACAACAAATTAAAGAATAAAACGAGGAAAAGAAAAGATAGAGGAAAAAAGGAAAGGAAAGGGAAAGGAAAGAGAGAGGAAAGATAGAGGAAAGGAAAGGAAAGGAAAGGAAAGGAAAGGAAAGGAAAGGAAAGAAAAGAAAAGAAAAGGAAAGGAAAAAGAAAGGAAAAGGAAAGGAAAGGAAATATATCAAAAGAAGAAGAATAAAGTTTTAAAATTACGTGAAAAACGACGCTGCTTGGGCAATTTCTTTTTCGTATTTGGTTTGATGCTGCAAAGATACCGTACCATACTATTCTCTCAAATTCTCCAGTCAAGTTTGCAATTTATCTTGAAGGGTATGTAATTTTATAAGCCATTTTAGGAAGATTTTATTTTTTGTAACTGTATTATACTTTTAAGTTGAGCCCATAAATATAATTGTTTGAAATTTTGGTATAGTTGTAGAGCCATATTCCTCGGTTTATGAGTGATCGTGTACGTGTATGGGCCCTTGAAAATATTATTAACAGTCCCATGCGTTAAATCCGGTGTTGTATCCTAAACTCGTTGACCGAGTACACAGGATGAGTGGCCTTTGTTGCCATGCACGCACTCATCCTGTGTACTCGGTCGATGAATTGACCTCGTCCTGCAAAAGCGACAAGTCTGTACCGAAAATGAATAGCATGCTTTTGTGCGTGTTACTCGATGGCATGCTGTCGACCTCCGAGTCTGATAAGCGTCACTCGGTTTTTTTATTGGTCTACTGTACTCGGTAGTGTAGGCTGTAGCCCACAGCCACAGCCAGACCCAGGCACTTAGATCTAGACCTCTAACGTTATAGCGGTAAACTGCCTGAGATTCGACCGCTTAAGCTTTTCTGCAATATTAATTCTGCTAAACTTACTTTTCACAAAATCATATCTACATGTACGTAAATTCATGTCAAATATATTAAACTATTTTTATCACAATGTTTATTTTTTCAAATGCATCACAATTTTTTAGAAAATATGAAAATATATCGCTATGTTTCATGCCCTTAATTCGATATCCCCCGGCAATCATTCGACCGGGCGCACTGCGCGTTCAGTGTCAACACGTATGAGGGCCGCTGAAATGCGCCGCACCACACACGGTTGTCCATCGCGGAAGTTGCGGCGCCCGTCGGTGATCCCGTTGCGGTCGAATGAAGGCCAGCTAGGACTTGCATTCAACTTTTTACATGAAGTCACATCGGCAAATACGGGGGGTTTGGTTTTTCATTTGTTTTTCGCCGATACCCTCACACTCGGAGCTTGCGATAAACGAAAAAACTCTTCACAAAACCGCCGATTTCTTTATTTTTAGCGCTTTTTCTGCGACCCTGTTTCTTAGCAGTGGACTTAAGCCTTCGCGTGCTTTGGAAATATGGCACCGATTTTGCATTTTTGATGCCGGAATTCGGCTTTTTAGATGGATTTTTGGAGGTGACTTAGGGACTTTCTTGTGGTGAGTGACAATGTCTCTGTGTGTAATGAAGTGATTAGTGTGTGTTGTGAAAATAATATGTGCTGGCTTGTGATATAGTGATAATAGGTCGAATCACGGCACAGGTCGAATGACAGGCGCTTTACTTTACATGTACAAGCTTATGTTTTTATGTACAAGTTTATGTTTTTATTAATAATGTTAAATCTGAATTAGATACAGTAGGATGTGGAGTGCCTCAGGGGTCCATCCTGGGACCTTTATTATTTCTTATTTACATAAATGATGTATGCAATATTTCTGAGAAATTACATTTTATCTTGTATGCTGATGATACAAGTGTTTTTATGTCTGACGCAAATATTAATAATTTAATGGTTAACTTCAATCATGAGTTGTGCAAACTATCTCAGTGGCTTGTTGTAAATAAATTGATTTTAAATGTAAATAAAACTCAATGTGTGATATTCACCAATAAGAAAATTGATTACAATAACATTATTATTGAAATGAATTGTACTAAAATAAATGTTACTACATCTATCAATTTTCTTGGGGTGATTGTGGATAATAAACTGTTATGGCATGAGCATATCAATCAAGTTTGTAACAAAGTTTCAAAATGCATTGGCGTACTTTATAGGTTTAGGCATTTTCCACGTAAAATTTTATTGATGATTTACAATGCTATAATCTCACCTTATTTAAATTATTGTAATATTGTATGGGCCAATTCTAGAAATTATTCAATGATGAGATTATTTCTCTTACAAAAGAAAGCCATAAGAATAGTTTTTCATGCCAATTATCTTGCCCATTCTAAACCAATTTTCAAAGAATTGAAGTTAATGAATATTTTTGATATGAATGACTTTAATATTGCAGTTTTCATGTTTTTAGTTTTTAATAAAATCATACCATCTAGTCTTTCAACATTTTTCAAATTGAATTCTGATTTTTACTTGTATAATATGCGAAAGCCATTAGATTTTCACTTGCCATTTGAGAGAACCAATATTGGTATCAATTCTATATTCTTTAAGGGTCCTAAAATTTGGAATGCATTACCTGATGACATTAAATTAAGTGTATCACTCAATTCTTTCAAACGATTATTTAAACAAAAATATTACTTATAAGATTATCAGGCTTTGTTTGTTCAAGTATCGTGTAGGGTTTGTCTTGGAATATTAATAATTTGTATTTGTATTTATCATCTTTATTTTCTAGTTATTATGTTAAAATGTTCATTTTAAAATGTGTTTGCGCTTGCATTTTGGTGGCAGCACTGTATAAGACTTGGTTCTTCTAAGCTGTCTCCACATTCTTATTTTGATATTTTTGTTTATTACTGTATATTTATGTGTTTTTTATGAATGAAATAAATTGAAAATTGAATTATCTGAGATAAGCTTGTACTCCATACATGTTATCGTAGTAGATTATGTATGCTACAGTACAAAATCACCTTCCCTTGCCAAGCCAAGGGATCATATCCCCTTTTTGACACAAAAAATTACTTTATTTTTGATTTAGGTCTAGACGTCTATTTGTACTTAATAATTGGCATGACTGGTAACATTAATATTTACCGTATACTTAGAAGTAAGAAAAACTTGCCAATCTTGATGTTTATCTCAGAGTATTTCAGCGAAATGGTGCCACTGCTCTGGCCCTCTCTAGTGGTGATGGTGTCATTGCATTTTGTTTGTTGGACTTGCCTTAGTTTCAGTCGTTTTGATTTAATGCTGACGTGTATGAAAACGGCAGGTTGATTCTGGACCGGGTTCTGGACTGTCCAAGTCCAAGTAGAGGGTTTTTGTAAATTGGTCAACCATCCTGCTGCCCAAATATTATGGCATCTTGCTGCTGAAATAAACTACTTGCTGCCCAAATTCATCTTATTTGTAGATTATAAAGGGAGAGTAGAGCATGAGCAAACAACAGAAATGGGTTTTTCTTTTATTCACTGAAAGTGTATCTGTTTTTAGGTCAACTTGTCACTCGATTTCTTGGAGTGATATTTAGGCCCAGTAATATCACCCAGGGGCCGCAGAACTGGGGGGGGGCCCCACTTTTTTTAAAAGACATGATTTTCCTGGTTTGTACGTGCAGCCCCTGGCCCCCACTTTCAAAAATGTTCCGCGGCTTCTGTCACTAACATAATTATTATAAGCATGATGAGAAGAAGAGCATGAGAGATGAGCATGATGAGTAGAAGAATGGTATAACAACCTTAAATGGAGACACACATTGCAAACTTATTTCCTGTACAGTATCACCGGCATTGGATAAGATACTTGAACTTTCTTTCTTTTCTTTTCCTCTCTTTTCTCGTTCCCCCTTTTATTGTTCTTTTCAGTTCTGAAGTTATTGAGGGGAAAGGGAAAATGTTATCATTGCCCTATACCCCCCCCCCCCCCCCCCAGGATCGACTCCTCTATCCATTGAAGTTAGTCCTTACCTTTTAAACTCGCCACTCACCAGGGACGGATGCAGAACACACAAATCCCCCCAAATTTGTGACTCATGCGAGCCCCCCCCCCCCCCCCCCAAAAATACACATTTTAAGAATTTTTTTTTTGGTTTCCCCAAATTTTTTGACCTGGAATAATTTAAAGTTATGACTTCAAAAAGAGAGTAGCAATGTATATTTTTTCTTGCAAAAGAGGGGCGGGCACGGGCCAGAAATGTACCCCCCCCCCAAAAAAATAAAACATACACTATCACGTTCAGAGGAAAACAAAAATGAAATAACTGGAAGGTCATGTGTATAGGCCCAAAGTTAGGGTGTTAACCTGCAACCCCGGGGGTGTATTTCTCATTGAGGCCTGTACATCATCAGCGTAAATCACTTTCTGAAAAGCACCCTAAACAGGGGTTAAAGTAGGATGGAAATAATGTATTACATCTCTGATTTTTATACCCTTAACAGGGACTTTTATGCAAGGATTGCATCATTATCTCCTTATTAAGTAACATTTTCCTGGATTTCCCTGATTCTGATACCCTTTTTTCTGATTTTACCTGTTTTTGATGCCTTTAACTGGATCCCCGGGTTCCCCGCCCGGTGCTTAAAAACGACCTTTTTTCTACGTTTTTGTTTACGCGGATGATATACAGGCTTCAATGAGACATATCCCCCCCGGGCCCGCAATGTTATTTGGATACTTAAAAAAGTAAGAAATGAAGAATTTTAGTCCATATCTCATATTCAGATTCCAGATTCCATACATTCTATAATCCAAAACAGTGCGGGAAGCACCAAAGGTAATAATTTTATCGCGATAATTCAAAAACTGATACTGATGTAAAATTCAAAGTTGATGGCACAATACGAGTTTGTTGAAGAATTGAACGTTCCAAAATCTTTTCCATAAAACGTCTGGGGGAAAACCTAGACGACAAATCAAACTGCGTCCGGCAGGTCAAATTTCTTTTGTTGTCAGGTCATGTGTACAAGAAATTTTACCAAGCGCCGACGCCTGGAGCTATTAGACGAGGAGCGAGAAATGGCCATTTAAACTAAGATTTTCACCATTTAGATGGCAAATTGTACATTCAGTCAATTATGTAAAAAGGATTCCTTCAGAAGATTCATTAATGGGAAGAAAATTTCATCATTTTGATTTATGGTAATAATTTAAATATTTCATCGTGTGTGCGAAGTTTGTCACACGAATAGGTGAAGTTGTCCCTATGAGTGGCCCACAGCAGGCTTTCCGCCCCGACTTGGACATGCATGGCAGCATCCACAAGAACAATTATTAAATTATATTCTGTGTCTTATCTCCACAGACTACTAGGCAGACATGACTAACTGGGGTGGAAATCTAGGGTTTGGATATGATGCTGGTGATGACGATGAAGAGGAGGAATATGGAGGGTCCGACTGGAGGAACACTGGAAAGGATAGCCTCATCTTCCTCATCGACTGCTCTGAGCCCATGTTTGAGAAGGAAGATGACCGCAGTCATTTCGAGATGAGTATTGAGGTATGTGGGCAGTTCCATGCCTTACGGACATTACACTTTTGCAACTTCAAAAGGTCATTAAGATAAAACCAAATATGATGGAATCATGCACAAAACACCCTTGATTATAAATAGTGAAAGTTTCAGTCCATTTCAGTACAGCATGCAGTAGTTATGGCATGTTATGTTTCATTACGGACATTACATTTCTTGTCCAACAAATGTAATGTCCGTAACGAAAACATTACATGCCGTAGCTACCACAGAATGTGCTGAAATGGACTGAAACTTTCACTGCTACATGATCAAGGATTTTTTTGTGTGATTGCATCTTCCAGAATTATTTTAATTAGAAAAAATGCAAAAGTGGTCAAACTCATAGTTACTTATTTTACCCATATACACACTTTATATGGGATTTTGGCGGCCATTTTGAAGAGCGCCCTCATTTTGGACCACTTTTTATGGATTCTGTAATGCAACGTAGCTTCTTTATGAATAACTTTAATCAAATCTATCGCAAAAAGTGGTCAAACAGGCCCCATATTTACATATTTGACCCATATACACACTTTCTATGGGATTTTGGTGGCCATTTTGAAAAAAGCGCCCTCATGGAAAAGTTCTCAGGATACAGCCTCTTTACCTCAGATATTCTTGTTCAGCATGAAAAACTGGTCTAGAAAAACCACATGAGAATTTCTCCTTCTCCAGGTGGCACCTCCCTCAATTATAACCTGGACTATAGGTAAATTTATGAAATTTTGGATGTTAACTTCATTAACCCATTCGTGACAGAGGTCCACATTTTGTGGTTTGGCCTGATATCTTTTGATGCAAAGCCCTAAAAATCATACCAAATACATGAGCAGAAAGAGCAAAAAATTCTACAAAAACTGTGCCCATTTTGGTTGTGTCATTATTCGTTGTTTGATGCTGAAATTTTTTTAAAGGATAATAAGCATTAAAATCCCTAAATTGGCAATGTGATAGAAAATTTAAAATCACTGTTTTCCCCTGCAAATTGTCAACTTTTTGACTTCTCATCATAATTTCTGTCAATTTATATATTTCAGATACATGACGTTTTATAAGAAAAATGTAGCAATAAAAATGTTGGTGTTGCCAATTTGAAAAAATAAAAGATGATCAAATTAGGCTTTAAATAATTCCTGTCACGAATGGGTTAACTCATCTATAATATCTCAAGAATCATTTGAGGGAGTAACTTCAAATTTGGTCCTAGTATCACCAAAGGAAGAGGAAGACAATTAGATCAGATTTGGGGTTATGTAGGTCAAAGGTCAGAGGTTACATGGGTCAATTTATGATATTTAGGTTTTTGTTCTGGTTGTCAATCATCATAATTCAAGAAAAGTTTGAGGTGTGAAGTTAACTGAATATAGGTGGAGGCATGTACATGTAGGAGATGCAGTTGCATCCATCTTGTTCATTATTACCATAAATCCGGACAATTTTGTTTTCCTCTGTGCAACCAATTGCAAATGTCCAGTTTAAAGTTAGAGCCTCTCTCTCTCTTTTCCTCTCTACTACACTCATCTGTTATATGATTGGATGATGTGCAATATCAATCTAATACCTGTTCAAACTGCCAATGTTTTTTATTTTTCTCTCAATTCTGTAGTGTGCCAAAACTGTGTTGAGCAACAAAATCATCAGCAGTGAGAAAGATCTGGTGGGTGTGGTGTTCTTTGGGACAGATAAAGACAAGAACAGTGGAAGCTTCAAGCATGTTTATGTCCTTCAGGTAGGTACAAAACCCCTTAAGTCATGTTAATGAACATCAAATGTAAGTAAACCAACAATATCGTTAACAACTACAATCATTTTGGAAAGTAAAGATTGGAAAGTGCTTTAGTCTATGGCTTTGATATTAGGAACTTTTAAGCGTGGACATGGACCGTGTCATGTGGACTGGTCATGCGTGTTAACTTAAGTTGTCTGCCCCTGTTGATTATAGATAGAAACCCTTCACATTTCAGTTGATATGTTGACAAGTTGGAAGCAGATAATATCACAAGGCATTTGTGCAAGTGAGCACGGCATCTTGAATTTCAGGATGGCGGGAACATCGAGGTGGACACGTTCTCGATTCTTGAATTTGATGAGGGAGACAACGTAATGCATGCATAGTGCCTTGAAATGATGTCATCATGTAGCAGTCCACTATGTTGATGAGCAAATTAAAATGTCCCTATTGTGACGCAATGATGATACTATTCCAAAGTCCTTTGAAGACTAGTACTCATCTTATCAACATTTTCCCTTCCCATTGTCACTGTGCCTAGAATTTCATCGTACAAATTAATACTTTAATTTAGGTAGCTCAGTTGGTGGACCATGGTCTGATAATCCAATGACTCAGGTTTAAAAGCAAGTTCTTGCGCTAACCCTCTTTGGTAAGACATTAATCCTCGTTACCAGGTCCCTCGGATAGGAATGTGAATAGTCTGTCCTCTGGTTGCTGACTTACAAGCATACAGGCTTTCTGAGCATATGGGTAAAACAAATAGCCTTCAAATCAAATCAAAGCCTTCAATTTTTTATGCAAACGTATGTATTCTTTATTTGCACCTCTAGTGGGAATTATTAATATCACTTTGTATTTTGAACCTCTATTTATAGGATCTAGATCAACCGAGTGCCAGCAGGATTCTTGAGTTGGAATCATTTTTGAAAGGTTTGTTAATTTCCAAAATTTGTGCTTCAGTTAAATTTCATTTATTGTGTTTAGTGACCAAATAGTTGACAGAATAATTTGACGAAAAAATTATTTGAATGGAGAACTGAATTCTCCATCACATTACGATTTAAACGATTTACTGAAAGTTTGATTGTTTGACCACCTTCATCTTGAATTATTAGTTTAAAGGCGAGGTGGATTTATTTATAATTTTTATGTTTAAATTTGAGTGCATTTTCGGAATACAATTGATATGAAGTATTACTTCTGAAACACTGGACAACCCTACTTCTTTATCATAGGGCAACAAGAGAAAGTTCAATTCAAGGTAAAACTCTTTTATGTAAAACATTATTTGCCATACACTCTTTCTTTTAGATGCCCACATGAACATATTGCAACAATAATTTTGCTAGCAAGAGATTAAATTTTCATTTGTTTATTTTCAAAAGCTAATCATTGACATGAATGATATAAGTTCCTTTTTGTGTGCCTGTTTATTTTCTCTGCCAATAGATGGCAACAATGACTTTGCCAACAAGTTTGGGTTTAACATTGGCTACAACCTCAGTGATGCTCTCTGGACTTGCTCTAATATGTTTTCTCAAAGGTAGGACAAGTTTCACTTCAGTGGTTGAAATGACCTTTAACCCTTTGTTACCGGTGAAATTGAACGCATTGAGAACTGAATTTTTGTCTTTTATTTCAATAGGTTTAATACAACGGTCACCCACTTACAGTAGCAATTGGGTTAAGTAAAGGAAATTTCATCCTGCTAACAGGTTGTGCTTGATACAGTCAGAAAATTGAGAGAAGACAATCAGCTACAGTTTCGGTATAATGAAGATTTCTTTTTGAAAATATGTTAGCTGTGAAATTGATCAAACTCAAATAAGTAACTCTTCATTCATCCCTGTTTAAAGAAGCTTTCATGTTTTTATCCTTTTTTTTAAAGACTTTGTAGAAGATATACTCTTTCATGATAGAAGCAATAGATCTAATTTATAGAGGAAGTTTGTAAAATACTGTAAAACCTGTATATAAAGACCGCCAAAGGGAGACAAGAAAAGCGGTCTTTGAGAGCAGGTTCCTTTACATGTCTCAATGGAAAAAAGCATCCAGGGGAAACAAAGTAAAGGGGTCTTTTGGAAAATAGCATTTAACATGGACATACTGAAGCATTTGGACATGCACTCATCGGAGTAAAATTACAGTCTATCACAGCTCGTCATTTTATGCGCGTTTGTTCCCTCGCTTCCATTATTATATTGTTTCAATCCTGGCTCTCTGTTCATTTATGTGATTTTACTTTGATAAGTGCATGTCAAAAAGCTTCAGTTTGTCTGTGTTCAATGCTATTTTCCGATTTTGCGGTACCAAACACCTTTTCAATGTGGTCTTCATAGGCAGGTGGACTTTCTTTGTAGAGATGGTCGCTAGAGCAGATTTAACTGTAGTATCATATGTTTGTCTGCTACAGTCAATGTTTACAGACTAGCAGTTGATGATGTTGTCCGTGTGTTCGTATTTTACTTGACAGTCCGCAGAAGGTTGGTCACAAGCGAGTCCTTCTCTTCACCAACAATGACCACCCCCATGAGAATAATGTAGCATTCCAGCGACAATCCAAGCAGAAGGCCAAAGATCTGTACGACATCGGAATCGACATTGAACTCATGCACATGGCGCAAGAAAACTCGCAATTCCGCTTCTCTGAATTCTATCAGGTATGCTGATAAATGTATCCTTTGGAAAATGGATGGATGTGTTTGAGAGAAAGAGAGGGAGAGAGGGAGGGGAGAGAGGGAGGGATGAAGGAATTTGGAGGGGAGGACTGAGAAGGAGAGAAGGAGAGGGAAAGAGAGATGCATAAAAACAACAAGAATAACAAATAGATGAAGGAGGGAAATGGCAAAGAAAGAAAAAGGGAAAAGAAAGAGACAGAAAGATATTTCAAGGAAGAAGAAAGAAGGAAAGAGAGATGGAGTGAAGGAAAGAATTGAAACAGAATTGAACCCAGATGGAAAACCAAAGATTTGTATGGCATCAGAATAGAAAATGAACTAATGCACATGGCTTATGAAATGAGACTCTCCATTCCGCTCCTCTGTCACACTGAAATTCAGTTTTGAAATCAAAGCGATATGTATGTGTTTGAGAGAGTAAAGGAAAGAGATTGCCAGCAATGGAAGAGGAAGGATGACGTTTGTTTGTTTGTTTATTTCATCTCTTAAAACAATGACATATGTATGTACAAGCAAATGTATCATATGAACATTCATTTAAAAAAAAAATCACATGATATTTGAATGTCAATTGAGCCTATATTACAATGCATGAAATGAAAGAGGAGAACTTAAAATAAAGTCAAAGAGGGCCTTGTTAAAACAAGTCTCCATAAGGATAAATTGATATTTGGAGGCTATTTGGTATATCAAAATCAAGATAAAAGCTAATCAGATAGAACTAGGACAAGGGAACAAACCAAAACAAAAACAAACAAAAAAGGAAGCTTATGTGACCAACACAAGTAAATCTTAAGAGTGGAAACAAAGCTGCGTAAGGAATGTATTTTGAAGTAAAGTATTGTTTTAGTTTTCTTTTGAAAAGGGAGAGACAACTGCATGAATGAACAGATTTTGGTAGTGAATTCCAGACTGTTGGGAAACTAAAACAACTGCCCGTTGTAAATAAGTTTTTTCCACTGACAGACTGAGTGAGAGGAGTGACAGTGAGACAGAGGGAGAAAGAAAAAAAAAAGAATGTACAGTGAAACCTGTATAAAGACCACCCAAGGGAGACAAGAAACACGGTCTTTATGAGCAGATGGACTTTATGGACAGGTTTCTTTTATATGTTTCACTGGGGAAACTATTCAAGGGAAACAAAAATTGTGATCTTTATAGACGGGTGGTCTTTCTATACAGGTGGTCGCTGAAGCAGGTTTGACTGTAGAAAGAAGGAATGAATGTAAAAAAGATGGGGGGAGAAGGGTGAGATAAAAAACTGAGAAATGGCAAATAAGAAAAAGAAAGAATCAATAAAAGTAGGAAGAGAAATAGAGAGAGGGGATTGAAAGAGATAAAAAGAAATAAATTTTTATTTTCAAAGGCCACACTCTCTGAAGGCTTCAATTAATCCAAGGCCACCAAAGCAATGGCCATGGATGCCCTTTTGATTGGCCTCAGTGCCTCTCTCGTTGGCCTTGGAGATTGTTTGTGCCCTGTCTAATTCTTCCTAATTGTGCTGTAATATAGGATTATGTCCTAAAGAAAAGTGGCCTTGCTGTAAAATTACCAAAATTAAGGCCTGCTCTCTGTTGTCTTGAATATGACGTCTGTGTTTCTGATTTGTAAAGGACATTATCCACAGCAGCGAGGATGAGGAGTGTGTCCTGCCTGATGCCTCTGAGAAGTTTGAGCAGCTCATGGCGAGGGTACGAGCAAAAGACCACAAGAAGAGAACTATGGGAAGGATTATGTTCTCTCTCGGAAAGGGACTCGAACTAGGCGTGGGCGTGTAAGTCAGTTCTTAAATGTATATATTCAAGATTGTATAATGATAATAGTTTAGTGATAATATGTTACATCTGTAGAGCACATTACATGAATACTTCATTGTGCTTTACACTGTTATATTGTTACCCCGATCACTGGATTTCTAGCCTGCAGATTGCACTATCTGCACTCCTAATGGTGCATTCCTACCAGTATGCACCTTTGACATTTGTATATGCAGGGCAATTGCAAAAGCAGTTAGATTGGCTTTCAGCAATCCTCACAGGTACCCATTTGCTCCTGGGTGGAGAGTGGCAATGTAGATTGGTGTCTTGCTAAAAGACGGTAGTGGCACACTGGGACTTGAACGGCAAACCATGTGATTCACAGTCAGGGGATCTATCCGCTAGACCAGGACACCTCTAGCCAGACATTTGAATTTGCCAGGTGAACTTAGACACTGTGACCCTCGAGTCTATCCTTCCTTTATAACAGTTTGGAATGAGCAGGTGTGCAACAACAGTGGGGTTTCCCCCTATTTTCTGTAGTGCTGGGTTCTTACTGTGCAGAGGTGGTGACTCTGCTACACAGCCATTAGTTCCGCTACACAGGGCCTCCATTTATTGTCCTATCCGAGAAACGGAGTATTCTCCGCTGCGACGTAGCCTGCGTCTGTCAAACATTTCTCGTGTTATTTGCAGGTATAACCTTGTGAGGCAGCAGAATAAGCCATACCCTGTGAAGCTGTATCGACAGACCAACGAACCTCTCAAAGGAAAATCCAAGATGTACTCAGAGGTGAGATGGGGGAATCCCCCCTTTGAATAGATTCAATTCAGTTCACTTTGATGCAACATTTATTACACCTGTAACATGAAAAGTTTCCCTGGATCATGTATGAATGGACTTAACAGCATGAACAATTTCCGATGGGAAAATAGTAATTTTGAACTTGACTCCATGTTGCACATATTTCAGGATTTTGAAGTTTATCTCTCTTTAAGAAGTTGTTGAATCCAACACCAAGTGGTAGCAAAACAAACATGGTCACAGTATGAGCAGGAATTTTGGATTATTCTGTTAACCTGTCCAGTATGATTGATTTCAGAATAACACATATTTTCCATAGACCCCAGTCAGAGTTATCTCACCTTAGTATTCAACTGGTTAAGTCTATTTTTAGAATACTGAATTCAAAGTTTGTGGAGCTTATCTTGGAAGTGTGGGCAGTTTTCTTGAGAAGAATAGCTGTTTTTTTACCTTGTCCTTCTTTGACAATTTCTTTCAGGACACAGGTGAGCTACTGATGCCATCTGACATCAAGAAATACCAGACGTATGGTGGCAAGGACATCGTCTTTGAAAAGGATGAGGTTGATCAAGTCAAGAAGTTTGATGAGCCAGGTTGGTTGTAAACTAATTTATTTATTTTTGATATTCTAGCTTCTTGAGTGAGAGTCATGGAATATGAATATTGCTGACTATTGTTATTGCTTTGTTGAGTTCCGTTTTTTATTCCTTCTTATTCATGGTAACTTACGGGACATTTGCAAAAAACATCTTGGCTATTCACATAATAGCACTACATTCCTGAAACAGATAATTCATACATGCATATTGATTTGAGTGAAAATTAGTATTTTGTAAAAATACTGTCAGTGATGCCCCCACCCCCTAAAAAATCCCAAGAAACAAAAGAGAAAAAAAATGATGATTGACATATTGAAGAGTTGATACTTAGTGAGCATTAGTGGTCAAGATATATTCTTGCAGAACAGTACATAGTACTGAAGAGGCTACCCTGGGTAAATAAGACACTATTAATTATTTCAAGTATTCCTAACGATAGATGATATATGCATTGACATAGCAATGCACCTTATTCATAGAATAACCGATGGAATCATCTTTTCTTCCTACTTTTGAAGCCTCCAGTTACTTAGCGTGGCCAACATAAGTTATAGTGATCAAAATAGGTCCATACTGGCATTACAGTATTCTCTACCCTCATCCTTAGGCCTAGTTCTGATGGGATTCAAGCCTAAGTCAGCTCTCAAGAAGTACTATCATGTTAGACCATCCCAGTTCCTGTTCCCGGACGAGACATCGGTCATGGGCAGTAATACCGTCTTCAACGCCCTCCTGCAACGATGCTCGGCGCGAGATGTTGTTGCTATCTGCCGCTACATTCCACGCAAGAATTCACCGCCAAAGTTTGTTGCGCTTCTCCCTCAGGTCAGTTAGTTTACATATTTAGAGAAATAAAATAATATTTTCAGAATTGGTTATTGATAACATGAATTTTTATTAGTTTACGATAATAATCTAATTAGCATCATGTGTGTCCTAATTCGTTCACAAATTCTGTACAACACACATTTACCATAGACCCTAGCCCGAGTTATCTGCTCCTTAGTAATTAACTGATTGATCATTGTCTATAAAGTGTCTTATCCTGCATGTATGGTATAAAAATATGCGATTATATCTAGAGTTTCCACCATGGACAGTTACTTTGTTTTTGACACACAATTTGTGAAAAATTTTCACAACACTCAGAATTTGTTTTCTTTAGATTTTCTGGTTGCACTTTAATGATTTTTAAAAATAAATTTTCTACTGTGTCAGAGATTCATCTGAGATAACAAGAATATGAATGAAAAGATTTTCAAGAATGTAGCTTTAGGACAATTTCAGTTTCTTCATGCATTACCTGTTGAATGTGTGAAAATTAATCTGTTGAACACTCAGCCTGAGATAACTCGGCTCCTGGTCAATGGGAAATGCATTTTATATTGAAATCAAATCGTGCTCAATGGGTTAAGCTCATGTATTAGGTACTTGAAAAATTATCTCTGACTTAGGGTTTTGAAAGTCTTTGCAATCTTTTTAGATTCTCTTCTTGACTTACAGATTCTCCATATTTTTGTGCTGACTCAAGATTTTAAAACTGAAATTTGTCTAAAGTTGACTGAAACAGAATTTTGTTTTCATTCGTTTGTTTGTAAGTTTGTTTGTTTGTATTTTGTTTTTGTTTTAGAAAGAAGAGCTTGATGAGCATTCTGTTCAGATCGCGCCGCCTGGATTCCATCTCATCTTCTTGCCATTCTCCGATGATATCAGAAAACTGGAACA
The DNA here is from genome assembly GCA_029962745.1 of Echinometra lucunter. NCBI lineage: Eukaryota > Metazoa > Echinodermata > Echinoidea > Camarodonta > Echinometridae > Echinometra > Echinometra lucunter. Next base: position 10,795,597 of record CM057163.1, read on the forward strand.
TCCCACTCATCCAAGAGGTAAGTTTACTTCGGCTGTTGGGAGGTGCTGAGATGGGATTTTTTTATTTAGTCTTCTTGCCATTCTTTGATGATATTCGAAAACTGGAACATCCCATTCATCCAAAGGGGTACTTTCGCTCATCGTGGCTTTCAGGAGGGTTACCTACATGTATTAAAGAGAACTTGAAAATCACATAAGCTTACATGCACTTAGCATTGATGACATATTGTAAGTGAACCATATTGTTTATTGTTATGTACTAAGAATGCCCATTAAAAAAGAGGCATAAATTCTAATTGTAAGACTTGAAATGTTGAAAAGAAAAAAAAGAACTTGAGATTGAGTGTATTTTATGCCTCCGCCCACCGTAGGTGGTTGCCGGAGGCATTATGTTTTCGGGTCGTCCGTCCGTCCGTCCGTCCGTCCCGTTTTCGTTCTCGCGATAACTTAAGAACCGTTTGACAGATCAACTTCAAACTTGGCTCGTGTATCTATATGGGAGGGACAATGATCTGATTAGATTTTGTAGTCTCAAGGTCAAAGGTCAAGGTCATAGAGGTAATAAAACATAAAAATGGCTCGTTCTCGCGATAACTTAAGAACCATTTGACCTATCAACCTCAGACTTGGCACAGGTATGCATATGGGAGGGACAATGATCTGATTAGATTTTGGGGTCACGAGGTCAAAGGTCAAGGTCATAGAGTTAATAAAAAACATAAAAATGGCTCGTTCTCGCGATAACTTAAGAACCCTTTGACCTGTCAACTTCAAACTTGGTACAGGTATGCATATGGGAGGGACAATGATCTGATTAGATTTTGGGGTCTCAAGGTCAAAGGTCAAAGGTCATAGAGGTCATTATGTACATAGAAATGGTTCGTTCTTGTGATAACTCAGTAACCATTTGACGGTTCAACAAACTTGACTCATGTATGCATATGGAAAGGGCAATGCTCTCATTAGATTTGGGGGTCACAAGGTCAAAGGTCAAGGTCAAAGATGTCATTGTATAAATGAAAATAAATCAACATGAAGTGCCATTTACATGTATTTCTGATTTGGTAATGGCGGAGGCATAAAGTTCGACCACGTGTGGTCGAAGATTCATCTAGTTTTTTTCTACTGCTATTTACAACTTCCATGAACTATTGTCCCAATAGTTTAGGGGCTAGGGAGTCATCATGACCATTCACACATTGTGTTATCTTCAGGGTTTGTATCTTTTCCTATGCAAATACATGACTTTCTTCGTATTCCCTAAAAACCTATGGAATAGTGAGGATTTTGAAGTGTATGTCTGTTATAAATGTGGGCGTGAAACTGTACACTGTGTCATAGGGGATTAGACTGTGTACTGGAACAGAGGATGACTTTAATTTGTAAATGCATGTAGTGCAGTCTAACTTTCCCTGTGCACACTGCTTGTGTACTTCAATCCTCCCAGCTACACCTGACCAGATTGAGAAGGCAAAGACCGTTGTGAAGAAGCTGCAGTTCCAGTTTTCACCTGAAAACTTTGAGAACCCGGTCCTTCAGACCCACTACCGGAACCTGGAAGCATTAGCCCTTGAGAGGGATGCACCTGAAGAGATGACAGACCATACTGGTAAGTTTGGTTGTTCAGAGATAAATTAAGAATATTTAAGTGGTCCATTAAGGTTACTAGTCCATTGTAGAGTTGCTGTGGTCTAGTGGATAAGTCTCCTAACTCTGAACCACAAGCTATGGGGTTCAAATCCCTGGTGCAGCACTGTTTTCTTTTGGCAAGACATTCATCTGTATTTGCAAATGTGAGGTGAGGTAAATGGGTACCTGACTACCTGGCAGGAATTGTGTCCCTTGAAGTACTTGAGCCTGTAATGGCAGCTGGGCTAAAAACAGGGTAATAATATCCAAGTTATGATTTTGGAACCCAACAATGTGATGATTGAGAGGGGGCAGTTGATATTATGAAACAAAGTCTGAATCTTTGTACTCTGTTGAACAATCAGAATGCAACAATGCAATGATTGGAGGAGGGCAGGTGATGTTATAAAAGAATCTTTGTTCTCTGTTAACCAATCAGAACCCAACAATGCAATGATGTGAGAGGAGGGCAGGTGATATTAATAAACAAAGTCTACATGTAAATCAGGTGTTATAACTGAACAAAGTCCAAATCTTTGTGCTCTGTTGACCAATCAGAACCCAATACTGCGATGATCGAGAGGAGGGCGGGGCCTATGATTCGAGAGTTCATGGAGTCTGTCTTCCCTGAGGGGTATGATCCAACAGCCAAGCCTGCTGCAAGGAAGAAGGTACCAGTCTAGACTATCCTTTCTTTTTTTTTTTGAGGGATTATATTTGATGTGATGCCATATTGTGAAATGTATATTTGCAGGTATGTATTCAAGAACAAAATTCAAGATTGTTTGTTTGGAACAGAAATAGTTGAAACAACAAAAATTTGTGGGGAAGTTAGATGGAGTTGAAATTACAAATTATGTAGGCACATTTAAAACCACATCAGTGTTGGCCTCACTTGTGTTATTATTCTTTGCTCATTAATCAGACATTATGTATTTTCTGCCAAATTTCTTTTTAGGCAGATACCGGTAATTTGATTTAAGTAGTTATTAGAATTCAGGGTAATTTTTATTCGATTAAATGAATTTTTTTTTCATTACGAAAACTTCAAGATCGGCTTTTAGATACAAATATTGAAAAAGCAAGATAAAGTCCTTAATAGTTAATTACTTTAAGAACAGGTATTTGAACATGGCTAGAGCATAGTAAAGGAAAATGATCAGTTAGTGGATTTTCACCTGGGATATTTGACTTTTTGTAATTGGTTTGTAGGCTGCTGGTGGTACTATCGATGTTGCTGATCAGGCCAGAAAAGGACAGGTAAATAGTTATTTTATTCTACAAAATTGTGTTAGCCCCCATTACCCCCCCCCCCCCCCCCCCATAACATACAGAATTATGCTTTCACAGCAGAATTGATGGTTATAAAAAAATTTATATTGTCAACAGATTGTAGTTGTATTCAATCAGTGGGGGCCATTTCTTTGTGATCATTTTTTTGTATACACTAAGGATGTTCTTAAAGGGGGTACCCAATGCTGAAACAATGTTAGTTCATTTTAAAGAGCATGATTTTATTAGCAGAAAAATCATCTGCCTAAATTTTTTTTTTAAAGTCGTGTTGCCTAGGAAACCCCCAAATGTGATAAGATTTCGGGATATATTTGACCCCTCGGCTGTGACCCAGTTTCAACTGGGTACCCACTTTAACGTCAAAATGAAGTCAAAAGTGGGTACCTTGTTGCGCAATTGTAGCAAAATGCACGCAAGGTATAATACATATTGTACAGTCTAGCGCGCAGCACAACTGCAATGCGCGAAGCTGGGTACCCACTTTTACGTCATACCTCATACTCAAATTTTTTGGTCAACTTTTGACTTATTGTGAGAAAATTAGCCAAAATGCATTGATTTCGATTTAAAAATCATCATATTTTCAATGTTATACTTCTTAGAATTCTATTCTTGATCATACATCAAAAAAATTTTACCATTGTGTAATCACTTTAAATTCAGTCTAGGACTGTGTGTCCAACCTAGCCCTAATCCCAACAAAACCAACCCAAGAAAGACTCTTTTGAAAACTCCAAATTCTACATCATTGACAAAATAATGTCCTGAATAAGTTACCCAAAGTATTGATAATAATAATGATGATATTGTGCTCTTGTGTATCACAAATCACATTTTTATTGAACATTTCAATGCTCTTCCAAAGGACTTTGCATATTATTACCCCAGCTTTAGCTTGAGCAAATGTAGCGCTTGGTACATTCAAGGAATAAGTCTTACCATGTAACTGCTTTCTACACCTGGGTCTAGTATGGCAAATGCAGATTAATGCCTTGCTAAAGGTCATTGGTGGTGCAGCAGGGATTTGAACCCTGTATCGTGTGGTTCACAGTCAATAGACATATCCCCTAGACCACAACACCTTTCTATTTATGAATTCAAATCTGTTCAATGAATAAGGTTTTCTGAATTTTAATCTCTGCTACTTTGAAACATGATGAATTTCTATAATGGTAAATTTAAAAAGAAAAGTTCATAGCCTTCATGGGTCCCTTTCCTTATGGGGATAGAGAATGTTAAATCCTACATGTAACTTATAATTTGTTTTCCATTTGTTTTTGTTTTTGTTATTGTTTTGTGACAGCTTTCCAAGTTGACTGTAGCTGTTCTGAAGGATTTCTGTCAAAAGAATGGACTATCAACCGCAGGGAAAAAGAATGACCTCATAGCAACAGTAAATGACCATTTAGGGTTATAAACTCAGTTAACCCTTACAGTGTCCAAATTTACTGATTGTATTTGGGCCAGTCCATGGGGTTAGGTCAACTTTTTTGACATACCAGAACAAAAAAATGTACCCCTGAATCATGGTTCATTAAAGTAACCCATACCAAAGTTTGTAATAATGTTATTGTACAAATGATGCATGCGCATGAATTCATTATACGATCTGTCCACACTGAATTGAGGCTGTGTGCATCTATTCCTCACAGCACGCAGCCTCGACGAGGGCATTTGTTTTATGCAAAGACTCTTCTAGATCCTGTTATTTGATTACAAAAAAACAAAAAAAAGATCTATTCTAAAAAAAATTTCTCTACTTATCTCATTGACAATTTCACACTGTCCTTGAGGCCACCGGCTTTCTTGACATCATGCAATACAGAGCGTATCAATAAAAACGTTACACTTTTGAATAATCTGTCAGAATTACATTTCAAAATATTTCAGAGATTTTTTTCATGTCGATATGCCCAGTATTCTGATCTATCCACTGCCACTAAAAAAACAAATTTTTGTTCATGCTTGGGTGAACACTGACTGATTTTATTCAGAGTGGGGAAAATTATTTGTGCCAAATTGAAAGAAGAGGGACAATCAAACCAGCATGCTGCAGTAGTCCGAATGAGTACTCCCATGCAAACAAATTGCTCTATGCTTAAATTAATGATTGTGTTAGGATAGTCTAGGATTTGTTTGTCAACATTCATAATTTTAATGACTTCATACATGGTTACATACATGAGCTGATGAGTGAGTTTAAGCACAGGGGTCACAATTCATGTACACATCCAATCCACATGCCACTGATGCCAGTCATTCGGTCAAGAAGAAAAGTAGGCCTATACCAAATTAATACATCTCCAGATCATTCATAATCAATTAAAAGAAATTAATCAGCAACACTTAGCCCATCAATACATAAACCGACATATCAGTCAGTCAGTGCATCAGTCAATCAAAGCATCATTCAGTCATTTAACCATTCATTCAGCTAGTCATGCTAGTCAGGCAATCAACCAGTCAATCAAAAAGGATCAGTTAATCCACAATCAATCATTTAATCGACTGATTGATTTATCAATCAACAGTTACTGCTCAATCTATCGATCTGTCAATCAACCAGTTAGGCAGTCAGGCAACTCTGTAGCAAAGAGCAATTTCATTGAATGTGAGCATTTATTCTGACAGCTGGTTTAAATTTTGCCTCTTCTTTCAATTTAGCGCAAGTCATTTTTCATTACACTGAATAAAAACAGTCAGTGTTCGCCCAACCGTGAACGAAAATTTATTTTGGTAGTGGCCCTTCAAAGATGAGAATATTGGACATCTACCGACATGAAAAAATCTTCGAAATATTTTGAAATGTAAGTTTGACAGATTTTTCAAAAGTGTAATGTTTTTTATTGATACACTCTGTATAAGCGCAACCAAGCTTAACAGTGTAATGCGCTTCTTACAGTGCATGCTGCAATGTCATTGCCATGTAAAACAACAGAAAACGTGCGCACAATGTATAAAAATGTTTAATAGGACTGTAGACTAGTGCACACTTTTTCACTGAAAAAAAACCATGTGAATAGGATCAAAAACTGAATCACATATGACTCCAAACCAATTATTTAATTAGGATCTAGGAGTGAGTTGTTTAAGTAAATTTGCTGTCCATGTAATGGACGTAAAAAGAAATGTGCTTCAGACTAAATCCATTAATTATGATCTAGGAGTGAGTTGTATAAGTAAATTTGATGTCCATGTAATGGACATAAAAAGGAAATGTTCTTCAGACTAAATCCATTAATAATGCTAATGATAAATAGTTTATCAAGCGCAGAAAATATGAGTCTATATTCCACTGCACTGCAAGAGCTCCTAAATGCCTTTGCTGCATAGTACTACATGTATATGATTTTCAAAAAAGAGACAAAAATGAAAGAAAGAGGAGTCCATGTTTAAAACAAATAACTTTTTACTCTTGATTTGAAGGTTTCTAATGTCTGAGATTTCCTGATATCTAGTGGTAATCTGTTCCACACTCTGGGGGCTATACAAAGGAATGATCGGTCACCTAGGGTTACTTCCGTTTTAATTGCAGATGGCATTACAGGTTATCCAATGAGCCAAGGCATACTTACAGTAGAAAATAGCTGTGTTTATTGCATCAAAAATTTTCAGTACAGGAGTTGATCTTCAGTGTTAAACGGGTGAACTCATACCTGGATTGTATAAGTTGAGTCAACCCCATGGACTTACCCATTTATCATTTACGAGTTTGTCTTTCTCTTCTGAATCGAAAAGAAAAAGGAATGAAAAAAGTGATGTCATGGAAATTTTCTCTTGTTTCAAGATGAAAGGTGAGAAACAAATTTACCAGTAAATGCTAAATATTTTTTTACATTGTTGAATCTGTGATACAGTTTTTAAACTGTCAAATGTGCTGTCAGTGGTACGGAAAGCAATACCTTTCCACAACAGTGCAAAACCATTTTGGGGGGTTATGCTCATAAAAAGTCTAATCAAATGTGGTTATTTTTGTCAAATTTTTTTTTTTCATTAATTGAGGGACAGACAAACAATTATTATGCTTTACAGTGAACTTTGGCAGAGTATATAGTGCACAATACTTGATTATTATATCTCTTAATATTTTATTTTGCAATTGTTTTTTTTTTTAACAACAGAAGCAAAATAATAGGACATGTCCAAAATAATGTTACCCAGAGCATTTAAGATTTTATGACATTTCTGATGATGCTTTTAACCCATTCGTGACAGGAATTATTTAAAGCCTTATTTGATCAGCTTTTATTCTTCAAAATGGCAACACACATTCTTATTTTATTGCTACATTTTTCTTATAAAACGTCATGTATCTGAAATGAATATAAATTGACAGAAATTATGATGAGAAGTCAAAAAGTTGCCAATTTGCAGGGGAAAACGGTGATTTTAAACCTTCTATCACATTGCCAATTTAAGGATTTAAGTGCTTATTTTCCTTTAAAAAAATTTCAGTATCAAACAACGAATATTGACACAACCAAAATGGACACAGTTTGTGTAGAATTTTTTGCTCTTTGTGCTCATGTATTTGGTATGATTTTTAGGGCTTTGCATCAAAAGATATTAGGCCAAACCACAAAATGTGGACCTCTGTCATGAATGGGTTAAATGAAAAAATCCTTGCTAGAACTCATATGATGCAACTGATAAAGTAGAATAATTCTTTCATTGTCAGCATATGTTCTCATTGTCATAATACATGTACTTTGTAATGTATGGGGCACTAAATAATCAAATGCCTCAAACTTATCCAATAGCAAGGGATGAAATCATTTCTAATAGTGTTCCCTTGAAATAATGCCAAATCTATGAAATAGTTTCGTTTTTTTTAGATTCAGATGAGCATTTCGCTTTAAGCAGTGATATTATTTTTTATTTATAAATGTTACTTGTGCCAAAACAAGGACAGAGTAGGATGTAAGAATAGAAAAAAAAAAAAGAAGTGAAGATAATTGAGGTATTAATTAAAAAGTTCAGACTTATTCCAAATATTGCAGGGAGTAGGATTTCATTTTAAGCTTGTATAATGAATGAAACATTTGCGTTGCGTGTAGATTGTGTACTTTGTCAATTTTGTGACAATCATGGAGCACTACCATGTTAAATTAAGATACATGTATTTTTTTTATTTTCTGTTTTCCTGGAGGAACTCTCTATATAATATTAGTGTATGTTATAGGCACTCAAACATAGTTAAATGATTGTCAGTTGTTTTTGTTAAAAGTTTTGTTCCATGGGAATGCTTTTATTGTTGTATGACAACAGAGGAAATGTAGTATTCATTCTGAAATGTATGAAGATTGTACAAAGCCATCTCATGTTAGTACCTGCAAATATAGACAAAATAATGAGCATTTCTTTGTCAGGTTTATGTTGTGTACTTCGGGAGTGTTTCATGAAGTGTCTCGTCAGTGATTTTTATTGACAAACTTGCTCTCAACCAAACAGGTGCAAGGATTTCAATAGCTTATAACAGTTTTCAGTAATAATCACTGACAAAACAATTTTATGAAATGTCCCTTGATGTTGATTAAAGAGGGTAAAAGGGATGATGAGATGGATTAGAATGGAAAATAGGAAGAACATATATGATACTGGAGCTGGATCGATGTATGTGTGTACCTTTGTGTGGAGGTGTACGTTTGTGTAGTAGAGAGAGAGGGGGGGGGTGGCTCTGAGACAACAAATGAGCAATAAGTTGAGATAGGAAGAGGAGGATAAAGCTTGTGGGGGACGACTAAAGAAAAACGGTTGAGAGAGATGGTGGGAGATTAAGGTCGTGGAAGACAACAGCAACAACAACAACAAATAGAAAAAGAGAATGGGTGGGAAAGGGAGACATTTATAACAAACCAAGCCAGGGAGAAAGAAGGAGGGTGGGTGACATTACAAGCAAATTGTTGAAAGAGAGGGAGACAGATGTTGGGACACAGATAACAAACCTAGCAGAACAGTTGAGAGAGAGAGAGAGAGACGGAGACAGAGACAGAGACAGACAGACAGAGAGAGGGTGGGAAACAAAATTTAAAAAATGTTGAGAGCAAAAGAGTGAGTGGGAGACATTTAAAAAAAAAAAGCTGAGTGGGGGGGGGGGGGGGGGGCAGATAAACGAATCAAAAATGTTGAGGGGGAGAGAAAGAGGGTGGAGACATAAAACAAGCAAATAGTTGAGAGAGGTTGGGAGAGTCAGACAGATAACAAAACAAGCAAAACAGTGTGAGAGATAGAGAGAGAGAGGGAGACAGAGACAGAGAAGGGGAGAAACGAGAGGGAAGAAAGCTTTAAGGATGTTCTCAAAAGCAAAACGAACTGAAAATTGAAGATGGGAGTGAAGGCTTGATAATGCAGATGTGAAAAAAACAAAGAGGAGAAAAAAGGGTATGGAAAATAAAAAGATGAGGGCTAAAGGCTGCAAGGAACGTACATTGTTAACATTTTATAGCAATGTTGACTTTATACCGTGTGTCCCCAAAAAAACTTTACACTTTTGAAATGGCTGCCAAATAAAAAATACATGATTCTGGCGGAAAAGGTTTATATTTATGGATAGCTCATGGACTCAACTTTCATATGAGACCAAAAAGGCTGAAAATAATTCATGCTTGGGTGAGCACTGCTCACTTTTGTAAAGGGTATGAAAATTAGGTTGCGCAGGAATTGCGCCTTCCAATTTGTGAGATAAGTCCTTTGGAGGTTACAAAATTGAGGGTGACATGATAAATTCATGATCAGTTGCAGTCAGTTTAGGTTTGCTGAGTGAATTTTATGGTTTATTAAGTTAAAAAAATTATGCATGAGTGAATGGGAATTGCATTCATTATTGTAGCATTGTACCTTTCCCTGGTAGACTCAGTGGTGTGTTCATGGGAGTCAGGATTGGGTGATAGTACATGGTGCAGGGGAGGTGAGGTGTAAGGTAGGACTTTGTTGGGTAGATGGGATAGTTCAAATAATACCCAAAGCTTATCTTAAAAGAAATAATAATATGGGGATCCCAGGGGCATTGCAAGAACATTTTGATGGCAAGGGGGGAGGGGGGTTAAGACCTAAATTTGCCCACAAATTTTTCAGTAGTGACCCCAAATTGCCGACATTTATGCTGCATTCTAAGCATAATCCACCTCGCTTCTCACGCACAAGAAATTATTTTCAATTTAGGGACTGTTTAGGGACTGCGAATAGTTTTCAAATTTGGGGGCAATTGAACTATTACCTATCCGCCAAATATTACTCTAAAATTTGGAAACCTCGCTTGCCGTCTTAAATTATTCTGTTTCTATGAGCGATCGACCGGCAAAAACTTTTAAAATTTGTCTTTAAAACGTAGATTTGTCACCAAAATACACCAAATGAAGTTCATGATGTATAACGTACTTATTCCTGCAGAATTCGAGGATAGTCTGAAGCATCGCTGCATGCCTAAATATTGTGATATTCGGGAATCTCGCTGGTTGAATAAGCGTGCTTGCTTGGTACTTAAAATGTACTGACAGGTGTACTGTTCGGAAGTTGGGGGGGGGGGTGAGGTTGCTGCCCCCTAATTGTCACGACCATTTAAAAAAATAAAATTATTGTTTGTATCTCTTAAATATTGTCATATTGCATCTATTTTCGAAAAATATGTAGCCGATTTGACCCTTTATTATTATGTTATTCTTCATTTTTCGAACCACATGCAGCGTCACAGGAGGTGCTCTGCATGGTTCACTGGATCAGAGCAGTGGTCTTGTAACCGGGGTAGCGTTTCATCAACATTTGTTGTCTGACAAGTTGTCAGATCTGACATCTTTCCTTGATTTTGATTGGCTGAGAAGCATCGTTACTGTGGCAACTGTCGGATAAAACAGACTTTGTCGGATAAAACATCCGACAAGTCCTTTCATGAAACGCTCCCCAGGAGTACCCGGGTTCGAAACCAAGTCCTTCAAGGGAGACTTAAAGCCGACGCGTCGGTCCCCTGGTTGCTTACTAACAAGCATACACATGCTTTCTTAGCAGTCAGGTAAATTAACGAACCATTTAAACATTCATTTTTCTTGAGGTCCGTGGTTTTTTTTGTTTTGTTTTTGCTTGTCAGCAGCTGACCCCTCCTAAATTTTTTGAGGTTTTTTTCCTTTTTTCTTTCCTCTTCTTTCTTTTTTCTTCCTTTTTCTCTTTTCTCATCTCTAATTCCGATTTCTTTTTCTTTCCTTCCTTCTTTTGCCGATATCGACAGATGTGGCACATTTACCGACGGAATGGGGTCGACCACCTCCAGCGACGACCCTGGAAACTCATCTCGTTCTGGAAATGAAACTTATCCATGGACTGAACTGAACACTTTATATCCCCCAAATAGTAATTCGCATTATACATGTAAACGAGATTAGCATATACATGTATTATCTAAAAGATGTCAGGGATTTTGGGATTTTGATAATGTCACATTTAGAGGGCTAGTTTGTCGACACTGATTATCTGATTCAAATTCATAGAAAACAGCGCTATTAATAAAGAAATCTCCCAAACAAAGCGGTACCTCAGTCACAAAAGTTCCAAATACTTCCAAAAATGGATATTCCAATCGAGTTGAATTTAGCGATGACGCAATTTTTGTTGATATCTAGCCTGATCTCCAGGAAAATAGAAATATTTATACATTGAATTATTCCACTGTTAAGACATGGAATGTTTTTAGGAATTCATTAACTTGTATGCTTTTAATAATCTTTACTAAGTAACATTAATAAATTACTAGGTAAAATGTACCGCAAAATAGAAGAAAGCAGTTTATCCAGAATAAAAATATGCTTTAGTCTGATAGCTACTCTAAATGTCAACAAACTTTTCTCAATCACCGGTGACAAAGACGTCACGTGCCTCCGTCACATCACACGGCCGGCCTTCAAAGGAAAATGTAAACATTGCATTTTCATCGAAGTGACGTACGCGTACGATAGATCTATATGGACGGCCCGGCTGATCTGATCATGCATTGTTGATCGGTTCCCACAATGGTATGCGCACATTTGAGTTAAAAGGAAAGTGTTACTTCCTCTCAGTCAAGTTTTTAGAAAAAAAAAGAGGGAAAGAACAAAGATGCGTCATTAATTTTGACAGGTCTGACTAGACTGAGCTGATGTAGACAGTAGAGAGAACTAGAGTAGAGCGGAGCTGAAGGAATATTCAACGTGATAACGAATTGGCAAGACGTGTTTCGACTACCACCAGCCTGACCAGGCATTCGCATTTGCTGCCCGTTCTTTCCACCGGCAGAATATTTTTTGGGCGTGACTAATATAGGACCTGACTATTGTAGTTTTTTGCATCATGTTCAAGTATGATGTGGTAAGTAGCTTATGGTGACTGCTGTAGAAAAAATTAATTTGACAGACAGCTTAATTTTCATAATGTCATGCCATTGACTGAGTCTAAAAAGTACTTTCGTCTTCTTTCTTCTTCTTCTTCTTCTTCTTCTTCTTCTTCTTCTTCTTCTTCTTCTTCTTCTTCTTCTTCATCATCATCATCATCTGATATACGGGAGTGAGGTAGTCCTGTAGTCATGGTAGTCTCCCGGTCGTTGCGAAAAGAAACAAATAGTTCGTACTATAGCTATTCACAACTTTTTCGGCTTGCAGTATGCGTGGATGTCAGGTAATATTGAAATGTCTATTGCACCAAAGGTTATCAAGGCCCATCTTAAGGTTTCAATACTGGAAACTGTAACAAGAGATGCTGGCAATTTATTCCATGACTCGATGACCCGTTTACTGAAGAAACAACTTCTGACATTTAGCTTGCAGTGGGTATTGAAAAGTTTCAGTGAATGTCCACGTGTAGATTGGTACTTTGATTTTTCAAAAAAGTGCTCCGGGTGTATTCTGTCAATACCATGTAGAATTTTGTACACCTGTATCATGTCACCCCTCTCACGTCGATAGCGAAGAGAAAATAAGTTCAGTCTCTTAAGCCTTTCAACATATGGTAACATATGTTGAAACACCTTCTTCTTCTTCTTCTTCTTCTTCTTCTTCTTCTTCTTCTTCTTCTCTTCTTCTTCTTCTTCTTCTTCTCCTTATCCTCCTTCTTCTCCCCCTCGTCCTTCTACTACTTCTTATTATTATTAATTATCATCATCATCATTATTAATTTGGCCATAAAAATCAGAAATCCAAAGTGAAGAAGTTGATTATATTAACTTGTAAAGTTGTAACAGTGTTGGTATAGATGTCTGAACTCTAGCACAATTATTTACTGACAATTATAAAGAGTGTAATTTGACCAGAAATTGAATCCTGATGAATGAATATTCAAATTCTTTTCACTTCTGCTTGAAACCATGTTAACCAATGTATTGTGATGAAATACATGTACAATAACTTATTTCCTTCTGTCATTCTAACCTTCCTGCACAGGCCAAAGCTGTTTGTCGGAGGCTCCTCCCATTCATTATTGGGACCATCCTATTTTTTCTCCTACGACCAGAGCCCTCATGGATGGCGGTTGCCTTCAAGTGCCTTCCTATTGTCTGCCTCTGCGGATTTGTCATCCATGAAATCTATCTCTTCTGGAGACAAGGGTTGTCTGTCATACCTCGATATCACCTAGCCATCCTAACTGGTCTCATCCTGTCATGTATTGGGGATGGCTGCCTGGTTTATGTCAACCAATACTTCATCCATGGACTCCTCTTCTTCGCGCTCGCTCATGTCATGTACATCTACGCTTTTGGTGCCAACCCGTTCAAACCATCACTCCTTGTCCCTCTGATGCTAGTTGGTGGGGTTGCCTATGGGTTCATGTATCCAGGCTTTGCAGCTTATGAACTAACATTCCTTGGTGGTTTGTATTTCATCGTCATCATATTGATGGCATGGAGGGCGCTAGCACGGCTGCAGATCGCAGAGAACCTCTGGACTTGGACCAAGTTGGCTGCTGGTGTTGGGGCCATCCTGTTCTGTATCTCAGACCTGGTCCTGGCAACAAACATGTTCCGCAGCGCAATCCCATCCTCACAATCCATTGTCATGACAACATACTACACAGCTCAGCTTGGCATGGCCTTGTCGGTTGTTAGTCACGGACAGAACACAGACAAGAAAGAGATATAAATTGGTCTTCCTTGCCTAAACACAGCCCTGTATTTTTACTTCATGTACATAGATTATATTGATAGCACAGCTATTTTTATGATATTTTTGTTGTAGAAACATTGCTTCATTAAAGTTCCCTGCACTGTAGTGCAACATAACAAAGCTATATTTTTTCATTTGTTTGGAGGTTATGGAGAAAGAAAAGTCACCGTGGGTTATTCCTTTTGTAAAATATTAAATCCAGAAGTGGTGATCTTGTTTTTAGATTGGATGACACTGAATTCATTTTATACATCTCTGTAGATCTGATATCACTTCCTGACTAGATAGGAGAATATATGGCACAATCAGACACAGTTTGGGAAAAGAGATAACAGTGCAAAAGAATAATTTGATGTAAATTTTCAGCTTTGTTCTTCACAAGTTAAAAGGACCATAATCTGTTGTAAACCAAGAAAAATGTGAAGTGCCACCATTTGTATTTTGTCTTGTGCAGAAGTATGGAGACAGATATTTAACATGATAACTGTTACTGATATTTATTATTTACTTATGAAATACATAGATTTAACCTATGATGAAGAGTTTGTTTTATGAAACTGTCTTATATCTCCAAAATCTTTGCTGAATTTTAACAGCATTTCAAAATCTGTACATAACAAGTGATCTACTTACAAAATATACCTTGTACTGGAATCACTGCTACATGTATTTTGTATCTATAGCCTAAATTACTCGTGCTAAGCTTACAGATGAATTATGAAGCTATATCATTAAAGCGCTTCTGTTACAAAACAAGAATATGTACTTTATAAGACAATTTACTGTATTTGGCTAAAGGTATGGCCCATGTACTTGTGCATCATTTCCTTTTGGGTTAAAAAGGTATATCACTTCTAAAGAGAAACTTAAGTTCTGGTCATGAATGCAGACCTTTAAAATGTTATTATTATTATTATTATTATTATTATTATTATTATCATTATTATTATTATCATTATTATTATTATTATTATCATTATTGTTATTATTATTATTATTATATTAGTATTATTTATTATTATTATTATTATTCTTATTATTATTTTATCATTATTATTATTAATTATTATTATTAATTATTATTATTATTATTATTATTATTATCATTATTAATAATAATAATAATAATAATAATTATTATTATTATTATTATTATTATTATTATTATTATTATTATTATTATTATTATTTTTATTATTATGATATGGGCCTAGATACACAAATGTTTGGGCCAACACTCTTGATGTTTCTTAATTCGTATGTAATATCTCGAATATGAAGGCATTTGAAGAAATGTCCCTTTTTCGGGGACATTTCTACTTAGTTATTCTTCCAAACTAACAGTGGCTAAGAAAGCTCATAAAACTCAATCTTCTCTTTACAGGTATTCAAGAGGCTTTTAACTGTTTGTGCTAGAAAGGATTGCAGGAGGTATTTTTAAAAGCATTGCACAAAATCATATCCATGGTCACTAGTAAATTATCGCTGAATTTGCACAAATTACACATAATATTATTTCCATTCAGACAGGGCTCCTCATATATGTGTACTTGCACCTCCGTAAATGAACGCTGTGCTGCTTTTCAACTCTTTGCTTTCCAAACTTGCCATGTTTTGCTTGCCTTAAAATATTCATGAGTGGGCTGACAGCTCACTTAAATTATGTACTGTACTTGTGTCATATTTGTGTACATGCATGTACATGCCTGTGCAGTACACAGTCATTTTAAAGTTGCTTCTCCATTTAAAGGTAGCCAGTGTACCAAAAGTTAGTATCTGGTAAATAAGAAGACTGCAGAGTGTTTTTCCTATGAAAGAATGTGATACCATCAACTTGAGATTTTTAAAAGCAATTGCTGGTATGAGTTTAAAGAGGAAATATAGCATACATGTAGTGGGCGTAAAGTGCAGTGTACACTGTATGCTATATTCCTCTTTTAACTGTAATACCAGTCATTGCTTAAAGGCATTGGCTAACATTGTTATGATTTTAAAAAAATCTTATTTTGTTACTTAAAAATGGGATAAACATTAGGGTTATAGTATAAAAATACCAGTGTGAAAGTTTCAGAGCATAATATCCACGGGAAGTATTTTTAAATATTAGAAATGTGAACCAATGTTTGAAAAATATACGAGGGTCGGTTGCATAGACCCAACGTAAGATGTGCGCATGCGCACATGACTCAACGGACCGCACTGTGTGTATTGACGTATCACGCGGCGGAAGGCAAGTAACGGTATTTTTGAATTCGCGCAAACGGTCCTCTTAGTTCAGTGTCTCTCGAGACGAAAGCTAATAAAATCACGGTTTGCGTCAAACTTACAGCTTTTCCTTCCAAATTATGGTTGGTTTCAGGGTTTTTGAGTATAAATACAAGTACTCATACACATGTTTCATCTTAGTTTGAGAATTTTTTAAATCAGTTGCTCACAAAGTTAGCCAATGCCTTTAAAGGAAATACTCCTGTACATGTATGCAATTCAGCATTTATGTGTACATGTTGCTGTAAATGCTGTATATCAAGCAGTGCGAGATATTCTTGATTTAAGAAATTGGAGGAAACATAACAGTTTACTACTTGATCTTGAGTCCTGGAAAGGCAGTATCTGAATGTCATGAGAAGGTCATTCTCTGTGGAGACTGTACAGTAACATTTCCAGTTAACAGATTGGCAGAATTTGTACTTAAATGTTGAAAAAATGTTGACCCTGATATTATTTTGAAATTTCATGATTGTTGGGGTTATAGATATCTTCCATAGCATAGGATAGGAACATTTGCAAAAGATGGTTAATTGTATGTTCTCACTTGTGTGTCATAACTCGGTAATGCGTAGTGTAAACATGTACATCGGGATCTATTGACAGACTCAATCTGAAATAACAGGGTTCTTTGCATCTATTTTGGATGATTGCTCAAACAGGTATGAAAGTCTTCCAACTTCCATACTCTCTGTATATGTGTACTGGTAGGTCTTTTAGGTCAAAAAGTTGTACATAATACATGTAGGTGTTAGCATAAATTGATGTCAGTTTGTCAGTATTATTGTTGTTCCCAACTAAAAAAAAGTATAAATTCTATCAAATGCAAGAAAAAAAAAAAAACTACTGAAAATACAATGTATAAGAGGGTTTTTTTCAGTAAGCATTTGAGGAAATCATTGGTTATCGGTTTTGTTTGGTATTGAATGATGGAGTTGGTGATGACTGTGTTTGTGTGCTGTAGTCAGTCTCTGTTTTGTAAACTTGAACACATCTATTTAAGTAGGAGCTACCTGTGCTTTATGAATTGATATCTTGTTCTTATATTACATACATACCGTTGTGTTAGCATTATATAATAAAAAACTGGTGTGAAGATTGTCCCTATGATATACATGTATATCTAAAATACCAGTTTGCATCCATTTTGTAGACAATCTGCACTGACCTATTCATCATCACTTTTTGTGTATAAATTTTAAATCTTGAGTGTAGTCATTCTGATCCTCAGAAATATAATGTTATGTAAAATATGTACTTGTGATTGAAAAAAATCACTAATAGTAATGGGTTAGTCTATGCTATTGTTACTTTTTGATTTTTGCCTTAAGTTAGAGAAATTATATTATTATTTGTAATCATGTTTGCCATTTTTTACGAGTTGTTATAACTTATTTGTTGTGATAGATGCACACCTTTGTGTTGCATGTTGTTCTTTATTCGTTAAAATTACTAAATATATTACATCTCATCTAATTATTTCCTTTTGTAATGAAAGTTTATGATGGGCAGGGATGCTTGAACACTGAGATCTAGTTGAAAATACATTGAAGGGGCATTAGTTGTTCACAATGCTCTGCTCCCCTTCCCAAAGCATCGTCTTTTCTCAATACGGGATGTGCCCGGTGTTTTGTATGTGTTTCCCCTTTCTCTTTTATGGCCAGTGTAATGTTACGTTGGTGGAAATGACACTGTATATCACTGAGATGGACACATGATCTGATTGAACTCTCAAAATATAAAGTTTATTTACACAACTCGGAGCCGTAGTTCTTTACATCTTGGTTCAATGTCGCGTTGTCTCCCAACCCCTAGCAACCACTTAGCAACCACGCGCATGCGTAAACATATCTCATATCATAACATGACATCCCCCTTCTTTAAAGAAGCATAAAAATAACAAAAAACATTTTCACTGTAGTTTTTTAGCCATAAGCAGAACAGTACATAATATTGCAAAACAGGATCAGTTTAGAATTCAAGATGGAAGAATCAACTCTGTCCAGTTAAATGTGTGATCTAAATATTTCTTCCAGCCTTATAACATTGTAAAAATTGTCTTATTATGAAATGGACATTGGCTGCAACTTCGAAATCAAGAAATGGTTTTTCACTGACACAGCTCCAAAAGTCATAATAGAAACATGTTTTGAAATTGCAGTTTGAATTACATCACCAACTCGGTACAACTTGCAATTGGAATTACATCACCAAACTTTGTACAAATAAAAGAACTTGCAACCTAAAACTATCCTTGATGCCATATGCGCAGCAAAGTTAGCACCAGAACAGATAGCCATATTCTATATCAACATACACCTTTGGCAACCTGAAAAGAACAGGAAATATTCATACATATATACATCTGACAATCTGAAAACACCGTTTGTCCAGTACATATATGTTATTTTCCAACAATTTTCACATACCAGCAACAAATGGCTTCACATGCGATCTGTAAATGTATTATAAAAATCTGCCAGTAAGAATTCTAATTGAATTTTATGTGGATTAAGAACGGTCTTCACACAATAATCATGTATTGTTATATTGATGATGATTACTCCTCAAAATCTGTAACCAAATCATATCATTAAATGATGATTGTAATGATTCATTCCACCAAATGTCTGTTCAAGGAAAACCGATGGAAAAATGAAAAACAAAAAATCAATCTCAGACTTGTTTCAGTCTTTTGTCTGCCAAGAGTATTTGTTCAAAATTCTTCAATATAACGTTTCGGAGGTTTCACAGAACGACCACTTCTTGTACTGTAAAAGTGTGGTTGGTTGGTACCTTGACCATTTTCAAGGTTGTGGCAGTTCTGTCCTTGGTAGTTCTTTGGATTAGAACTCCTTTGTGTTTCTGGAAAGTTCCGGAGTTCTCTCCTGTTCCTCCTCAATGTTCCTCCATTGGGGGTGTTCACAAGATAGGAACGAGGCTCCTTGCAAACACGTGTCACTGTGACTGGCACCCACGTACCAGTGCGTACATCTCTCATTGTAGCTTTCTGGCCGACATGAAGATCGGGAAGAGCCTTCACTCCATGTCTGTCATGATGTTCCTTTTGCTTTTCCTGCCGTTCAATGAGTAAACGGCGAACGTCCCTTGCTGAATCAGAAGAACTACTCATCAAGGGGAGGTTACTTCGAACCTTGCGGCCATAGAGTATCTCTGATGGAGAAGGAATATCACTGCTAATAGGGGTGGTTCTCAGACACAGTAGTTCCATATAAATGTCCTGTTGTCCTAGACACTTCTCCATGACCCTCTTAACGGTCTGTATCGACCTTTCTATCAGACCATTGCTTCTGGGATAGTGCGGACTTGAAGTTACATGAGCGAAACCCCAAGTCTTACTGAAGATCTGGTACTCCTCACTGGCAAATTGAGGCCCATTATCGCTGACAACTTTGCTTGGAACACCGTGTTCACTGAAGATAGACTTTGTCAGCTGTATAATCGCACTACTGGTGCATCTTCCTCTGACTTCCTTTACGAAAGGGCACTTTGAGAAATAGTCAGTGATAATCAGGTAATCTCTGTTGTTGAAGCAAAATAAGTCTGTCCCCACTACCTCCCATGGTCCTTCCGGCACATCGTGTGGAAGAAGAGGCTCGCGTTGCTGTTGTCTCTGATTGGCCTGACAAATGTGGCATCCACGTGTTATGTCTTCGACATCTTTGTCTATGCCAGGCCAGTAGACACACGACCTAGCTCTCTGCTGAGACTTCACAATTCCTAAATGTCCTGTATGGATCATCTGAAGTACCTCATGCCTGAGTGGACCAGGAATGAATACGCATTCTCCTTTCATGAGTATGCCATCCTCTACTGATAGTTTGTCGCGACAGGACCAGAACTTTCGAATGTCCTTGGACAACTCTTTTGGATCCTCTGGCCAACCTTCTGTCACAACATTCACTAGCTTCCTGAGGGTTTCGTCAGCATCCGTATACTTCCGGATTTCCTCTAGCTTATCATCAGAATATCGAACTGAGTGGATGGTGAGCTCAAGATCCAAGGTAGGCTCCTCGGTAGGGTTCAGGCGGGAAAGAGCATCAGCTAACAACATGTCCTTTCCAGGGCAGTACACAACCTTGTAGTCGTAAGGTTGCAGCCTCAACATCATCCTCTGGAGTCTCGGCGGAGTGTCAGCCAAATTCTTGTGTTGTATATTCTCAAGAGGCTTATGGTCTGACAGGATAATGAAACTAGAACCAAACACATATGTGTGGAACCTGGTACATCCAAAGACGACTGCCAATAGTTCCCGTTCTATGTTGGCATATCTCTGCTCTGTAGGAGTGAGTGCTTTACTAGCAAAAGCAACAGGCTTGTTGTCTTGCAAAAGTGCCGCTCCTACCCCCTTCAAGGAAGCATCAACCTGTATCACTGTTGGTTTACGAGAGTCGAAGTATGTCAGTGTTGTAGATTCACTGATCCTATCTTTCAGTGCTTCAAAAGCTTGTTGATGTGTGGCATTCCACTGCCAATCACTGTCCTTGCGTAGCAAACCACGGAGTGCATCAGTGTGATCCGCCATGTGTGCGACAAAGGGTGAGAGATATTGGACCATTCCTAGAAACTTCTGAAGATCCTTCACATTGTCTGGAGGCGGTATCCTCTTGATGCTTTCCACTTTATCAGGGTCTGGGTGCACTCCTGCAGCATCATAGTAACACCCAAAGAACTTCACTGATGGGATGCTACACTCACACTTGTCTGAATTGAAAACCAGACCAAATTCTCGTGACACCTTCATCAGATTCACAAGATTCTTATCATGCTCCTGTTGGTCTTGACCAAACACAACGATGTCATCAGCTATCCCGATGGTTCCTGGACACTTCTCTAATATCATCTCCATTTTCTCTTGGAAGACATCCTGAGACACATTCAGACCAAAAGGCAGTCTCAAATATCGGAAGCGTCCAAAAGGAGAATTGAACGTTGTCAAGAAGCTTGACTCCTCGTCCAAGACGACACTCCAATACCCATGACGAGCATCCAGCTTGCTGAATACCTTAGCCCCACTCATCTTATGAGTGATTTCTTCAAGAGTAGGTGTCTTGTGGTGCGTTCGCTTTGTAGCCCTATTGAGATTCTTAGGGTCAAGACAAATCCGGAGTTTGCCATTCGCCTTACGACTAACAGCCAGAGAAGACACCCAATCAGTAGGCTCTGTCACTTTGGTAATGACACCAATGTCCTCCATACGACGCAGTTCCTGCTCCAACTCATCCTTCAAGTGGATGGGTAACCTCCTCGGAGGATGCACTACAGGTTCAGCATCTTCGCGAAGTGTCAAATGAAATGTACCTGGAAATTTACCAATGCCCTTGAATCTGTCAGGAAACCTTGAGCGGAGATCCTCCTTATCCCTTACTGGCTTGGGATCAACCTCAGATACTGCGCAGTTGAGTGTCACCAGCTTCAGCTGACGCGAACTTGACAATCCAAGAATGGCTGGGCCATTGGTATCAACCACATAGAAGGTTGTCCTTTCCCAATCTCCTTCACCGTACTTGCATCTAAAGCTAACACATCCATAATATGGTACCTGCGTCTCATTGATGCAAACCAGAGTTGTCCTCTTCTGCGTCAGTGACTCTCTGATGGGGCGACCTCTTTCATCAATCTGCTTAGGGTAAGCTTGCTTGAAGACTCTTGCAGGAAGAATATTCCCTTGCGCACCCGTATCTACCTTCACCTTGAGTGTGTGGTTTCCAGGTCTGTGATCGAAAGAGACATCCAGAGTAGCTATTACCTCATCTCTATTATCCTTCTCAGGAATACTGTCAACGAGGAGCTTCGTCACAATGCTTCCGAGGGATAAACTGTCAAAAGTCTCTTCAAGTCCTTGAGTATCATTTCCTTTGATGTCAACTGGGTGAACATCCCTCTTCCTTTCCTTGCCTCTCTTGCCATGCTTCTGTGACAGGTGAGAATTGGACTTCAAAGCCTTGTTAGGTCCACCATCTTTATCCTGCTGGGATCGATTAGGACAGCATTTTCTCCAGTGTCCCTTTTTACCACAAGCGTTACATGTAGACTTATACGCAGGACACGCCTTGGGTAGATGCAGAGTAGCACAAAACCTGCACTTCTTTGGCTTATGGAAAACATGAATATCAGCCTTGTCCATAGCCTGCAGTTGGTGCATATGAGCAGAGCTTGCCTCATGGGCCCTTGCGATATCAATCGCACCTTCTAAGGTAAGAGTACTATCCTTTGCTAACAGCAACTTCTGCACTTCTGGGTACTTGACACCTGAGATCATCACCTCAATTATACGCTCATCCATCATCGCGACTCCCTTGTCCTCGTCCCGTCCGGACCCCTGGACCTTGGCAGGAAACATACACTTTGCCGCTTTGGACTTGCATCGAAGTACAAAATCTTCTATAGACTCAGTATTATCCTGTCTGAATCTCTGAAACTCCAGCCTATGAATGCGAAAATTCTCTGCTGGCTGAACTTGATTGGCAAAATGCGTCCATATGTTCTTGGGATCTGCACACTCTTCCTCACTGAGGTCCCATGTATTGAACATACGCAGACCTTCTCTACCAGACCACATTACTATATAGTTATACTGTTCTTCATCTGGAATGTTCTTCACTCGAAACCACATGTTCGAGAGCTGCTTGAATTCCCTGAAAGCCTGAGTCCTATCAGGGCAATTCCAATCAAACACAGGTGTAGGAATAGGCGCAGCCATGATGCTTGATAACTAACCTGCTTAAGAAAGAATTTGTGTTTATAGTCTTATTTTACCCAAAGATTATGTCAGTCTGTGGTTAACACAACGTTCTGCCAATCTTTACACATAGCATAGAAATAGCCACATCAGGATTTGGTAAACACAATATCAATATAGCATAATATGCAAAATCAATAATCACATAGCACATGACTCATGTGACAAAAATGCATATTTAGAATAGACCTATATGACATCAATGGGATTTGATGAACACAATACATGTAGCAATATAGCATAAATTTATGCAAGATCAATTATCACAAAATACACAACATCCATGTGATAAACATGTACAGCATGCATAATATATAGACAGCAATGACCTGTCAGCTGTAAGAGCTAATTCTCAATCCAGAATGTAAACATTTTCAACATAGCATACACTATACAAATTGTAAACAACAATTGTA
This sequence comes from Echinometra lucunter, assembly GCA_029962745.1. NCBI lineage: Eukaryota > Metazoa > Echinodermata > Echinoidea > Camarodonta > Echinometridae > Echinometra > Echinometra lucunter. The sequence continues at coordinate 10,819,080 of CM057163.1, forward strand.
TATCATAGCAATTTGAATTTTATAATTGAGTCCTTTTGTGATCCACAACTGAGTCCATGCAACTGCAAATTAAGTCCAGGTTCACTTCAACCTGAATCTGTTACTAGTTACTGGCTTAGTCCAAGTCTCTGAACTTAATTCCACTTGCGTAGATCTAATCTCTTTTCATATCAAGTCCTGGCATCCATGTATATTCAAAGTACATCGGTTTGCTGCTAAACACAATGTCCTTTTCCACTTCAAGTCTTTTCTCGTTGGTCCCACTCACGAGGTCCAAAAATTGACAGCTTAGTCCTGGATCTCTAGTCCTAGTCCTCGACATCACCATCAGTCCAACCAGCATGACCAGGTCCAGGGTTTGGGCATCACGAAATGGATATCCCGCTGTCTCAGCAGCTCAGCATATTCTAACACCAGCACAGGAAATAATGAAAACTCCACTCATCTAGGCCTAGACCAGGTCCAAGACCAAGACAAATGGTCCAGCAATGTAGTCTACAGTTTCCATCAATATAGATCCACAAACAAGTTTAGACTGGTCCAAATAGCAATTGCTCAAAAGAAAACAGTAGGAGCACAGCAAAGCGTCCAAGTATCAATAATATTGAACCAGTTTGTACTCACTAGAACATGTTCAGCTTTCTACTGTAGATCTCCAAGCGATGTGCGATTATAACTAAGATCTCCCCAAGATCTGAGTAAGTTACTGTTAATTCTAACTCCAAACGCACGGTATCGATAACACATCAGCCAATGATCAGGCCTAACGTTACGCTTCGGCTCCCCAAGCTAACGAACGTTCATCCTAAGTCAAAAATACAAGTGCTTACGAGTCACGGTCCTCAATCATCCGTAGTCGAAACAGCGGAAGATCCGGCAACTCAGTCCAGACTACAGTCTACACTAGTCCAGGTTTCACTTCAGCAAACCACAGTTCACTCCTACTTCAATCAGAAGCCTCAACAAATGTGAAAGCTCTCTTCCGAGTCCGATCGTGTGACCTCAAATCTATCAGCCATCCAATGCGCGTACAGCCTAGCCCGACCCGGACGTCCAGCTACACAATACCGGTACACACACGCATTCCAGTCCGGCAGACGATCCATTCCTCCAACGCTCCCGGTAACCCCGTCAAAATGTCCAGTATTTCACATTTCTGACATGAGTTCAGTTCCGCTCGCTGCCACCATGTAATGTTACGTTGGTGGAAATGACACTGTATATCACTGAGATGGACACATGATCTGATTGAACTCTCAAAATATAAAGTTTATTTACACAACTCGGAGCCGTAGTTCTTTACATCTTGGTTCAATGTCGCGTTGTCTCCCAACCCCTAGCAACCACTTAGCAACCACGCGCATGCGTAAACATATCTCATATCATAACATGACAGCCAGTTTTGTTGGATGAGACAGAGACTGTGTACTGCAAATATTTCCAGCTCTATCAGCATTGCTTTAAGTGTCGGTATATATCATCATTGAACATTGTGTATTGTAACTATGGTTACAGAGGCTGTTTTGAAAAAAAAAAATATATATATTTCTTATAGCATACCTGTACAGAATAAGATTATACTAAAATATATTCAGCTAGAAACATATACACTGTCTTCAGTTATTCTTTTGTCTGTTTTAGATTTTCGGTTGTGTTCCTAAATCATTGTGATTAGGATGACATACATGTTTACACCGAAGTTCACTTCTGGGTTGGGATCTGGAACTATATATGGCTCAAAATTCCTGAGGTCGAGAGTAAAGCGAGTCGGGTCGGTGTGCGCAAAAATGATAAAAATGATAAAAATGATATTGATTATGCAAATGGTATTGTGTTTACAGTTTACATTTATCTTTTGAGGTTATGTATGCATGCCAAGGGGAAGTTTGTGTCCAGAGAAGGCAAAGGAAAGGGAGGGGGGGGGGGGGGCACAGCATATCTGACAAGCAGAACGATATAGCTATTGGAGAGAAGAATTACTAAGAATCACTGAGGAAGCTATATGATCTTGAATATTAAGAGAGAAAGAGAGAGAGAGAGAGAGAGAGAAATGGGGGGGGGGGAGAATGAGAAAAATGAAAAGGAATGAGAGAGGGAGAGATGGAGAAGGCCACAGAGATTAAGTGACTTGAAAGAAAGATACATAACTAACAAGTTTCTTCCCACAGAGAAATGCATAAAAAGCCTAGGACAGAGGCCCATTATTTTTTTTCTATCCTTTCTTTTCCTTTCTTTTCTGTTCTTCTCCGTCCCGTTCTCTGTTATCTTTTCTTTTCTTTCGTTTGTTTTCTTTTCTATTTTCTTTTCTGGCGCATGCGCAGTAGGCCTTTGAAACGGGGATTTTTTAGACGGTTTTTCTGCGGAGAGGGGCAAAATGAAGCCTCCAAAAAACGTATTTAGAGGCGTGCGAGACAGAGAACTTGGAATCAGCAGGAAGCCTGGATACAACGGTATCCTGAAAAATCATGCAGATTTCATTAGTGCCAAGTATTCTTCAAAAATAGTAGTAAGTGTGGAATGGTGTTTGTGCTAATCTCTTTCTTGGACTTCGGTCCCGAGTGCTCGGTTTTGTGTAGTGTTCATGTATGCTAGCTGATGTTTCAGTTTGAGTGAGTGTTTCAACTTCCATTACATGGAATACGGTACATGCTATCTGTTATGCAAGTAATTAGTGTGTCTTCAGTCATTTGATAGAGTAATCAGTACCCAATTTTTTTGTACTGAGAGTGCCGATCATGCTTTTGCCGGGACCTTTAGGCTTAATTATTACAGAAATTGAGATGGCATGGGCATGGCCCACTCAGGGAGCCATTTTGGTATGGTGAGCTGTGCAAATTTATGTGAAATGCTGCCCTCTATAGTTGGAGTTAGAAATCACTAAAATAATCAACAAATTCTTGGAAAATGTTTGCTTTTTACACCCAGTATGATAACATATCCTATTTTCATTCCATTCCTTCAATTGGATCTAAATTATCTTCATCAAATGAATTTTGAGAAATCTTTTTCTGATCACTGCTCTTGTTCCTCTGTCCCAGAAATGTGACAGAGAACACTACTTTCCTATAGTCTGCAATTTCCACTGTACAGGCCTAATTCAGTGCAAGGTTATCTGATGATAACCTGGCATTCGTGCAAGTGGGCATGGCCATGCCCATGGCAGGGCACACACAAATGTCACAGGGCTGGCAGGGTGACTAGACCTAGTCCAGGGACGTCAGGGGAGTAAAAAAAAAAACGCTAACGCTATTACTCCCCATTCATGCCATTGACGTCCAGTGCTTTTACCCCCTATTTGTACATAGCAAGCATCTTGGCACTTCAAAACAACCCCTGGAAAATCACTTTCCCGTGGGCCAATGACACCACGAGCCTTGTAACTATCGGCTGTGGTCATCACGAACCCGACTGACACTTGGGACTAAAAATTGGACATATGGAAACCAAAATTTAGATACAAATCTATGGTAGGGTAGCTGGAAAAACTCACCGCTTGTTTACGTTTCCCCGGCGTCCATTGAAATGCAGATAGAAAATGGCGACTAACTTAGATACGCGACTAGATGTGAGCGATCTTGCAGATGTTTTCAAAAAAATTATGGCGAGAATTCCCCCCCCCCCCCCATTTCCGGGGTCCCTGGGTGATATTACCAGGCCTAAATATCACTCCAAGAAATCAAGCGACAAGTTGACCTAAAAACAGATACACTTTCAGTGAATAAAAGAAAATTCCATTTTTGTTGTTTGCCCGCGCTCTACTCTCCCTTTAAAATCTACAAACATGATGAATTTGGGCAGCAAGTAGTTTATTTCAGCAGCAAGATTCCATAATATTTGGGCAGCAGGATGGTTGATCAATTTACAAAAACCCTCTACTTGGACTTGGACATCCAGAACCTGGTCCAGAATCAACCTGCCGTTTTCATACACATCAGCATTAAATCAAAACGACCGAAACTAAGGCAAGTCCGAAAAACAAAATGCATTGACGCCGTTAGAGAGGGCCAGAGCAGTGGCACTATTTCGCTGAAATACTCTGAGATAAACATCAAGATTGGCAAGTTTTTCTTACTTTTAAGTATAAATATTAATGTTACCAGTTATTATTACAAATAAATCAAAATAAATTCATTTATGTGTCAAAAAGGGGATATGATCCCTTGGCTTGGCAAGGGAAGGTGATTTTGTACTGTAGCATACATAATCTACTACGATAACATGTATGGAGTACAAGCTTATCTCAGATAAGCTTGTGCATGTATAAGTGGCGCAGGTCCAAAGTTCGTGCACAGGGTCATATCTCAACAACTAGGAAAAATTGTGAAAATCTGATAGCACCAACGGAAAGAGCAACCTGAATTTACCCTATGATTAACTTTTGTTTGAAATTTGGAAAGGTATTGTGAAATTATTAAAGAAAAATCGGCAAATTTTGCAGCGTTTTGTGTCTGTTCCGAAAAAAATTGAACCTGCCAAGAAGGGTTTAGAATTCCTCTTTTCAAGAGACGATGTCATCAAAATTGTGATATCTTGGAAATTCTTCGTAAATTCCTTCTTGCGCCCATTTGTAGTCTAAAACCTTGCTTTGTCTTTGGTGTCAATTAAATGAAATAATTTTTGGTAAAATTTGAGAAATTATGGATTGAAAATTGCCTTCTTTAGAAAATTAAAATGTGCGCAAACTATGGTCCCCCATCATACATTGGCATGATTGGTATGTATGCTGAGCTGTGGAAATTTATGTGATATGCTGCCCTCAGATTGAAATCACTAAAATAATCAATAAATTCATATAAGATATTTGATTTTTACACCTAGGATAATTTTCATTCCATTCCTTCAACTGGATATAAATTATCTTGATCAAGTGAATTTTGAAAAATATTTTTCTGATCACTGGTGACACAGCTCTTGCTCCTCTGTCCCCCAAAATTCATTGGTAGAACACTACTTTCCTATTGTCAGCAATTTGCATGCTACAGCATGTCTGTTGTGTGAGGTTAGTATAACCGAGCACTAGTGTGAGTGGGCGGGGCTGCCATTTCAAATTCAAGAACACTTTTGTTTTGCCGCCAGCACAGGTAAATTTAGAAGCGCTAATACTATAGTACCACCACACACACAAATTTAAGCATGATAGAGCCGCCAAATGATATCTGATCTTCCCACACAGCAAACAAAATCGTCATTGCATCAGTAGAGAATTTTTTTTGCCGCGATTCATCTCACCACTGTTTTGTTTACGTTTCAGAATTCTACATTGCAACATGGTTATTTTCATGTTTAGGTAAAGAATTAATTTGTCTAATAAATCGTATCGCTACTACTTTTTTTGCGCCTCGCAACTCTTTAAGACGATACAGTGCTATAATTGTCCGTAAATAAAGATCTAATTTCTCAAGGGAATCATCTCAGCGCCATTACCTTTTTGTCTGCAAATTTTTAAAGACGTTGTGATGTTATTATTTTAGTCCGTAAGTAAAGAAATAATTTGTCACGGGATCGTCTCACCGCCATTACCTTTCTGTTTGAAATTTCTTGAAGATGAGACGATGCTATTAATTTCGCCCTTTAGGAAAGAGCTAATTTGTCAAGAGAATCGTCTCACTGCTATAACCTTTCTGTTTGAAAATCCTTGAAGACAAGACGATGCTATTAATTTCGGCCTTACCATAAGAAAAAACTAATTTGTCAAGAGAATCGTCTCACTGCTGTTACCTTTCCATTTGTATATATTTTTTAAGACGATGTACCGCTGTTATTTTCTTTTATTTTCGTCTTTAAATAAAGAATTAATTTATTAAAGAAATCGTCTCACCACCGTTATCGTTCCGTTTGAAAAATTCTTGAAGACGAGATCTACACTTGGGACTAAAAATCTGGTATCCCTGAAAGTTTTTCACTTATGGTAAGGACGAAATTAATAGCATCGTCTTGTCTTCAAGGATTTTCAAACAGAAAGTAAAGTTACACTAAAAACTATGTTAGGAAAGCTGGTGAAAACTCAGTGATGTTTACATTGTCGTGACATCCATTGTAATGCAGATCGAAAATGGCAACTATCTTGCGCATGCACATCGATGTACATATAGGTGCGAGCGATCTTGCTAATGTTTTCACAAAATTTTTTGTGAATTTCAACTTGAAATTGACAAGCCTTTTCTTTGCTATTCCCTCTAAATGACTGAACATCATTTTAATCCTCATGTTCCAGAGAGTAATTGTGCCGAAAATTTCATCAAAATTCAAGTAAGAACAATGTCATTTTCACAAGAAAAGGCGATGGTGTCAGTTTGACATTGCAAAAAAGGGAGGCTCCCATGTCTGCACACTCATTTGCTTTGCACACAGGTTTGGATTTTTTTGTATGAAAGATAGCATTTCCAAGGCATGTGAATAAAAAAATTTCTCATAAGTTTTCCCTAATTTTTGCACTAATACATACATGTATCACTAAAGATGATAAGAAGATTTTGTGTTCGTTGTGTGTTTTATGATGCTAGAATGGGGCAGTTACGCATATGCGCAGACATGGGGCACCAAACCATGTACATGTTTGTGTTCTGCTTCTTCTTCCTGTTGAACACCCACAATCAACAAGCTGTTATTCTGTCGTTGGGACTTTGAGAGCTGGCACCATGGGCATGTGCACTGCCACCACTCCAGTAACTTTACCAGGCTGCCACTCAATTCCTACCTACATGTAACCTGGCCATACTCCTGGTGGCAGTGAATGCTACCCATAATCTACCATTCATTTTTTTTTAACCCATAGACGTACAGTGTCTCCTTTAGGAGACGCTTTGGCAGTATCTGTTGGTCCAGAATGCTGGGCAAGACATATTATACATGAGTACAAAGAGAAAAATCGGCTGAAAATTTCGAGTCCATTTTCAATGCAGTATGATGTTGCATTTTCGAATTAGAGTAGTTTAAATGTAACTAATCATTAAAGTCTTTAAATTGGCAACGCAGTGAATATTATATAATCCCTATTTCCGCATTCAAATTGGCAGTTTCCGCTTAAATTTTACAATCACAATTCATTTGGGTTCATGTTATATCTATTTAATTTTTTTCAAACTATGTAAGAGTGGAAGAAAAATAATAGTTGTTGCTAATTTGAGGATTGAAGATGATTAATTTAGACCTCTCTAAAGCTCTGTACTTCTATGGGTTAAAAGATAATATGAATTTCTTTTTAAAGTGGACATTATTAGGGAATTCACTTAAAGCTAGTCTCTAGTTTTGGTAGCAAAAGTGGTTTTGACATCAAACTGATCAAGTACAGCCTCAGTGCCTCATATTGTCTGCCTTGAATAAAAATGGGCTACATTTGCTGGCACACAATGAATGCAGCACTCGCGTCTGGTCCCTTATTCTCAGGGTTTGGCCAGTTAAGTCTACATCTAACTTAATAAACTGAAAATTCTGTGTGTAGTTCTATAGCCTCTTATCAAAGTAGGGTTAGCACCTCACTTAGGGACGGAAGTGGGCAGATCACTCTGCTGTATTGTGTCAAAACCAATTCCGTGTGATGAGGTATAGGACAAATAGCTTTATTTCCTTATCATTGCGTGGCATACATGTTTAATGCTAGGCCTAGGCTCTGCTGCTTCAAGAATGTGTTCACCTTACCAATTTGACTATACATGTAATGTGTTTCATGCTCCTTTTTTCCCAGAAAATTCAGGTTCCAAGGTCTCTGTTTGATAATCTTTGCAGCTGTATTAAAACTGCTTGCACTGCGCAGGAATGAAGATTTCATTATTAGAGTCGACTTCATTCTAGTCTACATACAAGAGAAATCATTACAAAGGCAGAATGTGTACGAGTAACACATTCTGCCTTTGTAAAGTAGGATATACTAGTAATACTACATGTACATATTATATTTTCAGTTATAAACAACAGTACTGCAAAACTAGGGCTGTCAACTTTGGGGAACTGCTTGGAGGGAGATTCTTTTAACTCCAAAATTTTCTGACATATGCAAAAAAAAGAAAAAAGAAAAAGGGTATTAAGGGTTTTTGGCTGTGTATTTGCCTCCAAAATTCTTTGACAGGGAAAAAAAAAAAAAAACCACAGCATTTTTGCTGTCTTTTTATTCCAATTTTGCACGTTGGGTGGTGTTAATGCCAGCAAAGTAAAGGTACCAACGTAAAACGGATGCTGATGAAAATTGAACGAAGACATTTATTTCAACAACAGTGCCGTGAAACTGTAAATAAACAATACACCAAATACGAGAAAATGCTGAGTATTACAGTTTTCTTATCTAATACATTGTGTAGCATGAAGTGATACAGTGTATGAGAATCAATAAAATGGTTGTGTCGTAGCAGTAATCTCAAACTATTAACTCTTCAGTCAATCAAAATGATTAACAACGGATTCAACACATGTATAGACTATGCTCTAGCGCCTTCAACTACAACAAGTCTTCAAAATTGTATTTTCCACAAAGTAACATTAAAACATGCCTACAGATAAAATGTACATATGTTTATAACATTCCACCAATCATTTGAAATGAAAATAGAATAGACAACAATGAATTCACAAGTCAATTAACCGATCGATGACTGGCATGTAATAACTAATGCAAATCCGACACACAAATTTACGAACATTGACTTAAAGAGACTTTTGCTAGAAAAACAAGCATTATTCTTTACTCGTTACCTTAAATAGCATGAATTTATTACAAAAATATTCTTAAAACTTCTTTCGACTGGACTTACCTTGTTGGCTGGACATTATCACTTTATGGCAGTAAAATTCGAAGATAAAAGGAGGGAAAACCGAGAAGTGTTTACCCTTTAAATGAATAGCAATGCAAAATGGAAAAAAGCAATGATACCGCAGCTATGGCAGGCTTGCACGCATCGATACATAAACTATAATTCTAAATTTCATCTTAAGCTTACGAAATAAGTTTGGCTGGAGGAAGTATTTCACACAATGACATTACTGACATAGATTATTATTAATTACACATATATAAAACATCCTTTTTGAACACTTTCATAACTGTTAACGAAGAACTATATTTTCTCGAGTGCATGAATGAGCTATGAAAAGTCAAAGATCAGTGCAGCGCGTAGCTGGCTCTGATCTTCCTAGTAACCACAACGTGCATCAATCCAAAGGGGCGCAGGGTACCAAAGTTGCCCAATGTAAGAAAAAGACCGGCGGCAGCCACAGGTGGGAGGTTTTTCATAAAACAGGAGATTTACATGCTTGGTGGGAGAGCGGTGGGACGGCGGGAGAATGAGTGTGGTGGCGTGAGACTTCCGCCAAATGCGGGAGGGTTGACAGCCTTGGCAAAACTTGACTGATGAAAAAGTTGGCATCTCTGCATATTCCTACACTGGTGATAGTGACCTTTTTATGTTCTTCTCTTGTAGCCCTTGAGGCTTCCCAGCAATGTCCGCTCCACCTTCCTGGTCAGCTTCAGTCATGACAGCGCCCTCATGGCCTCAACCCACGGCAACCACAACATCTACGTCTGGAGAGTCAAGACAGGGGAGTGCATCCAGACCCTGACGGGGCACCCACGCACTCCTTGGACCATCATGTTTCACCCCTCCTCCAAGGAGATCCTGGCATCAGGATGTCTTGGAGGCGAAGTGAGAGTCTGGGACCTTCAGGTAATTACATGGAATTCCTGGATTTTGTGTTATCCCGTAATTGTAAATTTATAATAATTGTAAATTTATATTGCGCAATTTCTATAGGAATATACTCAACTGCACAGAACAATACATAGTAAAACTAGGAGGAGCAATACCAGTAGTAACATAAATGAACATAAGTTAAATCATAGCTAAATGGGAACCTGGGAAGCCTACTGTCGCAGACCTCCCAACCATTCTGAATTTGGAAGAAAGAATCTGAATTTTGACCATTCCAAGCTCTTGTTTCGATATGATTTTCCTATTTTTCTTGATAAATGTACTACACACTCTTATGGGAAATGCAGTTTCTTTCCTAGTTTTGAGCAAAATCATCCCTATTTTACAGTCAGAAAGGTTGGGAGGTCTGAAACTGCCAATAGTTGCAACAAGCATATCTACAGAAAACTCTCCTGAAATAGGAATTATTTGAAGCTTTATTTGATTAGCTTTTCTTCTTCAAATTGCCAACACCAGTACTTTTCTATTATTGCTACATTTTTCCTTATTAAAAGTCAGGTATCTATAATGATATTAATTGACAGAAAGGAGTTTGAAAGTTTCCAGTTTCTTTAATTTAAAGGATTTTAGTGCTTATTTTCCTTTAAAAGAATTCAGCCTGAAATGACAAATACTGATGCAACCCAAATGGATACAGTATGTGTAGAATTCTTCACTCTTTCTTTTTATTTTATATGTTCATAAAGGCTCTGCATCAACAGCAATTGGGTCATAACACACAATGTGGATCTCAATTCTGTCACAAATATGTAACGTTACACAAAATGTTGGATGAAACTCTTCATCTTCATGAAAGAAGAATGGTAATTATGTATATCCTGGAGTTATTTTTAGTCAGTTAAAAAACCACAAGATAGGTAATAAACTAAAATAAATCTGACATGGTTGTTGCTTAGCCACTGGGTGGGGCACACATTCTTGGAATGGTTGCATTATAACCTGTACGAGGCATTCTCTGTGTCACTGATTGCATGAGAGACATTAAAATCTTGTTCACATGTGAAGCGGAAACTCCCTGCAGGAAACCCCACATTTTTATTTTTTACAAATGAATGCAATCTAAAGCAGCAAAAAAACCTTCCGAGGCAAGAGGCATATTTTTGCATCATGTGCAGCAAAAGGTGTGGAGTCTGTGGACCAATCAGATTCTTATAAAGTTAGCACACATTTGATGAGTTCGCGTAATTTTTGGCAAAGCTCTCTTCAGTGTGAACTGATTTTGGTGCGTTATCCACATCTTAATGTTGTAAGTGGCCCGGCAAGAAAAAAGAGAAAAAAAAAACCCATGGCGGTTTTTTCCCATATCTGAATAAGCCTTTAGAGATGACCACAAAATAGTAGTCATCTTGTAACACCTTTCTATGTTTGATGTGATTTCAACATTACAGGGAAGTAGTGAAAAGTGGTGTTCACCCAACCGAACGACTATCACTTCTCTGTCCTTCCATCCGCGGGACAGGCTTCTTGCAATCGCTACAGGCAACCAGATCTTTCTGTGGGATTGGAACGAGCCCACACCGTTCACTAGTGTGCAGACTAACAGTACTTACGAAACTGTCAGGTTAGTATGGAGATGGTTCATCGTTTTCTTTCTCAATGTTACTAAATTGTTCTTAGAATGAGAATTTCCTGACATGAAGCTTTGGGGGATTGTAAACCACATCAATTTTAATGGCAAGAATGTCCCCCCCCCTTAAAAAAATTCGGAAATTAAAAAAAAAAAAGTTATGTCAATAATGATTCAATAATGCAGCGACATGAGATTCTAAATTAAAGTACATTCAGCTATGTATAGTACGTTGTACGTACATGTGAGCTTGCTGGTTCCTGTTAAAGACACACAGTCATGGGCTTTCATGAGGAATTTGACACCATTCAGATGCTTACCCACTAGCAGGTGTTGTCCATCACCCAGAGTGGAATTGAGTTTTATGACCAACAGACCTTATGTAATGCTCTGTATATTCCACCCATTGCCCCATGTGGTAAAGTCATTATCTCACTTTCCCTGGCCGACAGTGCCCGAAGCAGGCCGAAGAACGTCTGTGGTGAGACAGCTTGTTTGCTGTGCTCCAGAGATGTACATGTAGCTCTATTACAAGTATTTCCAGTGCTTTTCACAAAGTCTGGTGTCAGCAAATTATGATCCACTTCCCATGAAAGCCCACGACTGAGTGTCTTTAACAGAAGTGCAGTTGGTGGGCATACCTTTATTTGTTATAAGGTTAACATGTTTAATTGTGTTTTTTTAGTTCTTTTTTTTTTCTTTTCGATTTGGAGTCGGGGTAACGGTTAGGCTGAAGGATTGGGATGAAACAGGATTCACGTTCAGTAAATTGACCATGTTTTGATTATCACAGGGATATGTGTCATATAGTGGTATTGTAGGGGTTCATTGATTCATTTCATCTGTGATTTCATTTTGCAGATTGGTGAAGTTCGATTCTCTTGGACACTTCTTGTTGACTGGTATTGCCAATTTGCTGCCTGAACAGGATGCCAGCAACAGCGATGAGAAGTGAGTGATTCATAATTATAATAATAATAATAATAATAATGATAATAATAATAATAATAATAATAATAATAATAATAATAATAATAATAATAATAATAATGATAATAATAATAATAATAATAATAATAATAATAATAAAACAATAATAATTAATTAATAATAATGATAATAATAATAATAATAATTATGATAATAATAATAATAATAATAATGATAATATGTCTTGTTTTCCCAGGATAGCCTCTTCAGTACTATATACTATTCTCCCAGAGGGCCCTGCAAGAATATTATTACCCTTGCTTTGTTATGATTGTTATGATCATGACTCCACTTTGGAAAATTGGGTATTATGAATCTTGAAACATGATTATAGAAATGTATGAAATTGACTTGAAGTCCAGAAAATTGAAGATTATGGAAAAAAAAAATCAAGTCTCGACATGAGGCTTTGTCTGACAATAACTCATATGGTGTCTTGGTATTTAACTTTACTTTGAGAAATACTTTGGGTTAAAGGTCTGGAAAATAATTATTCAAAAACTTGAGGTATGTTTAAATCTGAAAATTACAGAAAACTTTCTGTCAGGAAATTTTTACATTTTTAAAAATATGACAGTATTGTGCCAGTGTGACACTGTATAATTTTATGGATTTTAGGGTCTATGGAAATTGTGTGTTATACTTAAATCGTACGCAGTGGGTTTAGTAATGTAACTTACCGCTTAAGTAACGTGGTCAACACTAACACTAACACTAACACTAATACCAAAGATTTAATTCTGGTCCACCCCCCCCCCCCCTCCCACATTCACAATTTACAGAGAGTGCTTAATTTCAGTGGAGATCCCCCTGTGAAAAAAAACTTTGAATGGAATACTGGGGTATTATTGGAGATTGTGACCGTAGCACATCACAAACCATGCAACACCTTCTTCAATGTCCTAACCTTGAGAAATAGTGTAGTCAAGAAGATCTGATGGCTGCAAATGAGAAGGCTGTGCAATGTGCCAAGTCCTGGCCAAATATCTAATATTCTGGACATGTGTAGATGTCGGAGACGTAAGAAGAAGATTGGATACTTACAATATTCAAAGCCAAGAAGTTCAGGTCGAACCTCAGTGTAAGCAGGCACGGAATGGAACTTGATCAAAGAATATCTATTTCGTCAACGGAATAAACACCATTGTCATCAATTTCATAACAAAAAAATTACCAGCTTCATGGGGATTTGAACCCTTGACTAGCATGACTAGTAATATATCGACTCTGACAATGGCTTTAACCACTGCACCACGAGCAGTTGACAAAGTTGACGGTGCAATTTATTCATTTATACCCGGATTCATTTCATACCGGATTCATTTCTAGTCTTAACTTCTCCATTTTTTCCCAAAGCACCCAAGATTCCAACCAGGGATCGGAAGAGAGTGATCCAGAACCCCTCGAACCTGACACCTACCCTGCCCCTTCAATCCCAGAGCCCGCTATACCTCCAGATATACTACAGGGCCAACAAGGGTAAGATCATAGTATATCGCATGAGCTGTGCATTGAGTGGCATGATTCGTTGATAAGTGCAATATATCAATTTTGGGCCAACAAGGGCAAGATACCACCTTTGTACATGTAAGAGATGACGATGCAGTATTTGGTCCAGGACACTTTATTTTCTGCCTTTATATGCTCTTGGCATAATGTGCATGTGGATTTGAAGCTTACTAATGGCAAGTTGTCACAGGTTTGGATTGGTTATTGAATTATTCATTTTGTTCCTGTTTGCTTTTGTTTTGATTCTTTTACCTTGGAAACTGAGAAAGTAGATGTACAAATGGAGAAAACTAATGAAAAACATGAGCTTTCTTTCTCAACTTATCATATATTTCTGCATTTTTTGTAAATCTATTTGACAGTTCAGCTCTACCTTCTTTCAAATCTTGATAAAATTTCTGAAATTTCTCTTCCAGAGATTCTTCATTACATCGTCCCATGTCTCCAGAGTCCATGGATACATTAGAACAAGCAAGGGAGTATGCTGCCTCTGTCACATTGAATGCACTGCGGAGTCGTCATCAGAGGGGGTTTGTCCCAGGTGATCCCCCCAACTACCCAAGCAGCTTTGCCAATCCACTCAGATATCTAACCCGCACCAGCCTCCCGCCCCATGATACTGCCTCAGCTGGTATAAGAAGAGCAGCACGGTCTTCCAGAGAACCCAGCAGGCCAAGACATTCCGTTGAATCTCTGTCCAACCTTGCAAACCTAGCTTCCAACCCTCCTGGCAACAGCCTCTCACAGCTCTCCCAGAACCTAACAAACGAGTTTGCTCTGCCACGCCCTGCTCCTGTCGAAGCCGACTCCCCCAGCCCTGTCAACGAGCATGCCCAGGAGATCATCATCCCTTCCGATGACCCGGTCACCCCTCCTGTACAGATGGAAGAGCCCGGCCCAGCAGAGCCGGTGATGGTCGAGGTGGAAGGGGATAATGTTCATGTCGCAGTGGTGACAGATACGAGAGCCGCTCCGTTGTTTCAGCCCTGGGTGGAGAGCGCTTACATGGGGAGGATTCCGTCCCGTAGACCACGCACACAACAGAATGCTGCAGAATCCAGCGGATCTCATTTCCCTACTGCCCTCAGTCATGCCCTATCAGTTAGAGGAAGGAGTCAGGCTAGATATCAAGGTACATCCCTCTATAAAGTAGCTGATATTTTAAGACATAAAGTCATGGTATGCAAATTTGTAGTAATGTAAGAATATTAGTGACCTGCCACCCCAAAACCGCCATTAAGTTGGCAGTTTTGATTTCTCTGTTTTTTACATAATCTGAGAGCTGAGATTTTAAGCTTTGGAATGATACATAACTTGTCTTATATAGACATTAGGAACCCTTTTAAATTACACCGAGAAATTCTGCTAGTCAGTCAAGGTCATGAATAGAACAACGGCGAAAACGGGCTCTTAAGAAACGAGGACAATTCAGAACTGCTAAGCTGTCCTATTGTGTTACAATACATTGAATTTGCACTCCCAGCAGCCAGTATGAAGAGATTAAAAGATTTCAGTGAAACCTTTTAATCTCTTAAGAGATGTTATTGATCATTGGACAATCACATTTTTTACAAAAATGAGGAATGCTGTTTATGAATTAGTGACTGGAATGAACAGATCTTGAAAACAATTTTCAGACGATACCAAATCAATTAAGGGGGATTGAAAAATAAAGCATAAAAAGGATATTTATCTGCAGCAATTCTTTGGTGAAATACGAAGAGTGAGAGTCAGTTGCAAAATTGGCGAACCTGAACTGACCGAAAAAAAGGAGTTCATTTTAAATCTAAGAAAATACATATTTCTGCCTCACTTCTCAACCTGAAATTTAGCCAGATGGTAAATCGATAGTTCCCCTTTCAAAACATATCAAAAACCAAAAAATCAACTTTTCCACCCCAAATCTGCTATTTTGGCTGTGAAAACTCCTATGTGACTTATTGGCAGTTTTGGGGAGGCAGGTCACATTTATCTTTTCCATAATATGCTTTGTGCATTTCGAATTGAATTGAATTGAAGTCAACATTTATTTCCTTCTCATCAGTTCAATGTGAAAAATGAGGTGTTCCAGCAGAACCGTTGTCCTAGCTCTCCTTCCGATGTAAGGACAGTGCTTTGCCACATAGCTGCGAGGACAACAGCACTATTACAACAGAATTCCTTCAGCAAGACATTATGCAATTTCCAATTGCCCTTACACATAAAGACTATAGATTTGGATGCAACCTGCAGGCCGTAAATGAGGTTATCATAAAAATTTTGCATCAGAATGGCAACTGTTATGATTTCTGTATTCAAGTTTTTTTCTCCTTCAAATTTCTTACTCAGCCCAACTGTCCCGACGCTCCCTCCCTAGCAATTTGAGCATCCCAGGTCGCAGATTTGGGCCAGGTATGTCTGGGGAGGGTTCATTATCGAGAGAAGAAGGGGAGGGTCCACCATGCCCCGAGGGATCGTCAAGGCGACGGAGAGCAGTCCCTCAGCTCAGCAGACGCTCCCTCCAGGGACAGTTGAACATTCCAGGCAGGCGTTACACCCCTGGTGTAGTAGGGGAGCAACCGTTGAGCAGGCAGGGGGATGAAGAGGGCCAGTCAGGGGAGGGACTGAGGAGAAGAAGACCTTCTAGATTTGGCTTCCACCGCACAGCACTCAGGTAATTTTGAAATTACCTGTTATAGAAAAAAAAATATTGTGATCATTCTTATTTTGCTGATACTGAGTTTTAGGTGTTGTTTAAGGGCATTGGTTAACTTTGTGAGCAGCTCATTTAAAAAATTCTCAAACTAAGATGAAACATGTATATTAGTACTTGTATTTGTACTCAAAAACCCTGAAACCAACCATAATTCAGATTGAAAAACTGTAAGTTAGACGCAAACCACGATTTTATTAGTTTTCGTCTCGAGAGACATTAAACTAAGAGGACCGTTTGCCCGAATTAGAAAATACCGTTATCTGCCTTCTGCCACGTGATACCCCAATACACACAGTACGGTCCGTTGAGTCATGCGCGCATGCGCACTTCTTACGTCTGGTTTGTGCAGCCGACCC
This sequence comes from Echinometra lucunter, assembly GCA_029962745.1. Taxonomy (NCBI): domain Eukaryota; kingdom Metazoa; phylum Echinodermata; class Echinoidea; order Camarodonta; family Echinometridae; genus Echinometra; species Echinometra lucunter. Next base: position 10,835,895 of record CM057163.1, read on the forward strand.
TCGTATATTTTTCAAACATTGGTTCACATTTCTAATATTTAAAAATACTTCCTGAGGATATTATACTCTGAAACTTTCAGACTGATATTTTTACACTATAACCCTTATGTTTATCCCATTTTCAAGTAACAAAATGAGATTTTTGTAAATCATAACAATGTTAACCAATGTCTTTAATCTTTACCACAGCTTTGTATTGGTATTTTATTTTTGTTTTTCAACAACAAAAAAAAAGTCTGATCGTACCAAATTATTTGTTCATTATCATTTGTGCTTTGCAGAAGACGTGTTCTCCACAGCCACTATAGTACCAGTTTGTTTGATAACACACAACCCCCATCTCCATCTGTACACTATGCAATCAACAGAGCTATTGCCAGTAAGTTCTGATTGTTTAGTCTTCTTTTACCTCATGTGGTGATGATGGTAAAGATAAGTTGTCATTCAGTTGATGATAGTGATTCTGATACTTATGCTGGTGAATGTGATGGTGGCGGTGATGATGGTCATGATGATGGTGAATTGCCACTTGGTCTACTCCCACTTTGTATTATGCCTGTGTGGTGTCATCCCACATGGTCTGATTGCATTCCATCTATAACCAGTTTGTCTAATAACCATTTGGTCTAATTGCCACTTAGCCCATTTATCATTTCGTCTAATTGCCAGTTAGGCTGTGCCCATTTCGTCTAATACCCATTTGTTCTACCACCACTTAATCTAAATGATTATACGAACTGGTAATAGACCGAATGGTCATTAGACAAAAAGGGGAAAACTAAGACGAAGTAACAGTTAGACCATTTGATTATTAGACAAAATGACAATTATACTAAGTAGTAATTGGACGAAACAGCAATTAGACCAAATTGATAGTAGACCAAATGGTTTAGCCATGGTGGTGTTAGATGATATGGGAATTAGATCAGCTGGAAATAGACCCAAGTGGCTATTAACGTGATGATGGATGTGTTTGTGGTATTGGTTGTGATGATGATTGCGATGTACATGTATATGATGATAAGGTAAAGGTGTCCTGGGGGTGTTTCATAAAGCTATTCGTAAAGTTACGCATGACTTTACGAACTACATGTACTTGAATATGGCAAGCCAAATGGGATGCTCATTCATTATAAATTGTATCAACTACAGGTAAAATATGCAAACATAGATTGACGTCACTGCAAAGTATATTTTTTGCCACAATTTAATTGAAATTATGGGAAATGCAATTACACTTTGTTAAAACATCAGGAAAGAATTTGGGCATCCCATTTTGCACTTCATATTCAAGTCATACGTAAAGTCATGCGTAACTTTACGAACAGCTTTATGAAACACCCCCCTGGTCTAGTGCATAAGTTGTTGAACTGTAGATCACATGGTTCGTGGTTAGAGTCCCGCCGTGGCACTACTGTCTTGTGGCAAGACATTAATCTACAACTGCCACTCTCCACCCAGGTGTAGCAAACGGGTCCCTGCAGCTAGGAAGAAATTCCTCGAAAAGCTAGAGCTAAAGCAAAGCTAGGGTAATAATAGGGGAACACCAGGAGTGTCAAGTTTGACGGACCTCAGCGCTATACAAGAACCCACCATTATAACTGGTAGTAGTATTATTATGATGATGATGAATATGCTGATGGTGATGGTATTTCTTATGCAGACCTGCCAACCAGTACGATTTTCCCGTATTTAGTACGATTTTTGTATTAAAATACGGGCATATGCCTTTTCTCTATTTTAATACGTTTTTTCAAAAAATTATAATGATCTACGTCATTTTTGTTCTATCTGGCTTTCCATAGTATGTTGCGATCTTGTCATGGATCTTGCAGCTGCGGCGTGCGCGTTTTCGTACGCATTGTATGCATATAGTTTTGTGCATGCTGCGCCAGGGCTTGCCACTGCAGTGCAAGCGCACATCACATCTGCATGTACAGTAGCGGGATATCCAGGTGTGCTCCGCACAGCACCTGGCAAAAAAAGCAGCTCACCACGCTTCAGAATTTCAGTTCTTCGATTGAATTTTAACCCATAAAACTGTTAATATGGCATCCTAATCATCCATTAAAGGAGGAAAAAACCAGCCTAGGAAGCAGTGTTTTAAGTCGCAGTACTCTGCGAAATGGGATTTTATTGTTAAATCTGCCAGAGGAGAAACTTTCATGCGATGCACCGTATGTGGATCGGACTTTAGCATTGCACATAGCGCTCCAGATCTTCTTCAATAGTGTAAGAAGACAACGATTGAGCAAGTGAAAGGTAGTGCCTCAAAGGAGTAGATGTACGTGTATACAGTATTAATCATTTTGTTAAAACCCAGGTGAGATATCATACATGTGTTTCAGTATGTTTTCTTTTTTATCTGCATAGCAGTGCACATTTTATTATAATACAGGTGTTTTTGGAAAAATACAGTTTTGTGATCACAGAATACAATTTTTCATTCCCAGAGGTTGGCAGGTCTGCTTATGGGGATGGTGCTGATAGTCGAGATGATGATGATGGTGATTTTGTTGGGAGTGACGAGGATGATTGTGATGACAGTGTTGATGGTGATGATGATGATGGTGGTAGGAAAGATATAGTGATGATGGTGAAGTTGGTGATGATAATGATTGCACTGATGATGATGGTTATGGTTATGGTAGTAATAATATGGTAATAATAAGGGTTATAGTGGTGGTCATCATGATGGGGGTAATGATAGACTTGATGCTCGTAAGTTGATGGTGATTGTATATTCTGGAGATCATGGTTTGATTTTGTTGTAGAAATGGTAATTACATGAGTTATGTGATGTTGGCTTGCTGAGGATTACAATGACATTAACCATGCTTTTATTTTGATACAACCTCCTCTCTTTCTTCTCCTAGATGCACTAGCTGGGCGTGGCCAGATGGCCGTTGCTAACAACATCAGCAATCGAACCCACAGACTTCAGTGGTGGGATATGTCCGATTACTTCCTCCCAGATATCACGGATGGTAAGTTAATCAACACACAGTCATGGACTTTCATGGGGAATTTGACACCATTCGGGTGCTTACCCAGTAACAGGTGTTGTCCATCACCCAGAGTGGAATTGAGTTTTATGACCAACAGACCTTATGTAATGCTCTGTATATTCCACCCATTGCCCCATATGGTGAAGTCATTATCTCACTTTGCCTGGCCCGACAATGCCCCAGAGCAGGCCAAAGAATGTCTATGGTGGGGCAGCTTATTTAAGATTGAGCTCTATTACAAGTATTTCCAGTGCTTTTCGTGAAGTATGGTGTCAGCAAGATCCACTCCCCATGAAAGCCCTTGACTGAGGGTCTTTAATCAACTTGAATCATGTCGTTCTTCCAGAAATTTTCATGTGAATGAAACCTTTGCGAATTTCACAATTGTTCAAGATTCCTGAAATTTTTATGATTAAAAGGCAACTGACAGGACTTTTCAATTCTTTTTTGTATTGTGTTTGCAATTAACAGATTTCTAATCCCCCAAAACAGATGTCATGATCAGTTTGAGATATTGCCAGCCTATTCCATTCAGCCTTCAAACTTGAGGGCCAAAGTCTCAGATTTTTCTCATTGTGTATCTGTTGTTGACATGAGATTACATGTATATAAATAGTTACTAGTAAGGTGTCAAATAATAAAATAACCATTCTTCTATCCAACAAATCTCTTTTCCAGCCCAGAGTAACGTGATTGTTACCGAATGCAAGATCCATAATGACTCGAGCGTGGATATCTCAAGTGATCGTCGTCTTGCAGCATTCATCCCAAGCCACATGGGGTTTCCTGATCATGGTGTCCTAGCCGTTTGTTCACTGGAGAGACACAACTTGGGAGAAGTGCTCTTCACGAAGAGCTTTGGTAAGGTCATGCTTAGATTTGAATGCATGAATTTCAGCATCTGGGACTACACTGTAGATTGTAGTAGAAAAGAAATATAGTTGAGACATATGAATTTGAATGTATGGGTTGGGAACATTTAAAATCTCTCTTAAAGTTATGCTTTTCAGTACATAAATAATCATTTGTTACTGATTTGGATCCATTTGCTTGTGTTTTATATAATTTTGTTGTTAATTTGTTGCACAGCATAACAATACGGGTATTTGTTTATTCTGTTTAGCCATACAATGTTTTGAAGGTACCAGGCTCGATTAGCATTTATGCTATTTTCTGGTTCCTATTATCCTTTAGCTTTGTTGTATTTCTTTTTCTTTGTATTTTATGTTATGTGTTCATTATTGGATAATAAACTTCAAGTTCAGGTACAGTACATGGGACTACGCATGGCATAAAAGTTGCAAGTTTGTGATTGGTGTGCAAGGCAATGTTTAGTTTGGGCTAAATATTGGAAAAGTACTTGAGATTTCTGTAATGTTCTCCAGTGTCTTATGAGGATTGTTTAGTCCATCTTTTATTGAATGGTCACAATCATTTTGTTTTTCCTTCCTGACATGGTTCCAGGGCCTAATGCCATCACTGTAAGTCTTTCTCCATCTGGTAACTACATCTTAGTGGGTCTGGCAGCAAGAAGACTACAGTGGCAGATGTTTCATGGGGTAAGTAAAGGTCAGAGGTCATACAGCATCTTACAAATATGAGTAGACCTGTAACTTAAAGTCCCCAGGTCTCTGTTTTCTAAAATGCAAATTCCATGTTCTTCGGTGTTCTAAACTTCAAATTCCGTGTTCTTTGGTGACATGTACAGAATATTTGAGAAAACAATTGTAAATAGTAGAAATCTTTTTAAAAACTTAAGTTACCCGAGTATATATGCACTGCAGTATCATGCAGATCAACTAAAGCTTCAAGAACACACGCTAAACACTGCCAACAGATTTGATCCAGATTTTCCGCTGGTGCACGTTTTTGTTTTATTGGATTTTGCTTTCTTTTTAATGTTTTCTGCTTTATTTTTCGTAATTTAAATTTTTTGGGGCCTAAAAAATCCTGTTTTTCGTGAGATTCTGTGAATTCCGTGTTCTTCCCGAGTTCTGTGAAATTTTTACGTTTTTCGGTATCGAGGAAAACTGGGGACTTTACCGTTAACTCTTATGAGCCATGCGGAGGATTTCTCTGTTCCGCACTGTATATGTCATGGGAGAAATTTATCAGAGATTTCAACATTATCAGAGTGTTGAAAATGAATAAATAAAGGGTTGTCAACTAGCTAATCAGTCCTGGAATTGGTAATTTAGCAAAGTTTTTGTGACCAGAGTAGTCTTTCTGCCAGTATGGATATTGTCATGATCTGATTGGCAGGTGTGACAAACGAGTGAGTGTCCCAGTCAGCAATCTTGGCAGATGAAGGGTTAAATGTAGTGATGCCAGCTGTTCCTTTTTGCCCTACTTTGCAATTTTTTTTGAAAGGGAAACTACTGCAGGTTTCCAGCAAATTGCTGTTTTTCTTGAACCTTTGTTACTGTACAGTTCTATGGCTGTAAAGTAGGATGTACTCTTTTTTTCAACTTTTGATACTTCTTTTTAGACCTAAATATACTGCTGGTCCCCGTTTTATAAAACTTGCTATCAATAACAAGTTGCAAGAACTGTTACAAGCTACTGAAATCCTTACATCTGACAGGCAGAGAGCAAATATGTCATAGAAATGTGGCAGTTGTTACTGATAACAAGTTTTATGAAACAGGCCCCAGGAGTGATATTCTGAACACGTTTTAACTGTGTTGTATTAAGTTCTGTTTTAACTTCTGTTGACTTAAAACACCACTATAACAGTGATAAATTGGTATTCTGAGTACCAGTTTTAATGGTGTAAGTCATCTAAGCCACACCCACCACAGAAATAATATCTAGTAGGAAAAGTTGTTAGAGTTGAGACTAAGATGTTTCAACCAATAAGATCAAAGGAGCGCAGAATGCGTGAAACTTGTAGCCGTGTTTTAATGAGCGCATCAGTTTGCGCTTAATTTCTTGCTTTAATTTAACTGATGTGATGATGCGACAAAATTCTTGTGCACATTATCTCTGATCTCTTTGCAGATGTTGCCAAATTTCTCCACCCCGAGGCATCAATTCTTGGGAAAAAATAAAACAAAAGTTACAGCAAAAGTTACAACAGAGATAAAACGGTTTCCAGAATACGGATTTGCTACAGCAGAGTTAAAACAGAGTTAGAACAGCCTCAGAATACCACCCCAGAACTTGAAAGTGGTTGGCATATCTGTTAAAATGGCTACAGTGCATGTAATGTGTAAGTGCTAAAGATAAATCCCATTCATATGTGTCTGTTGTTTTGCAGTTGATGGCTGATGTCTACCAGCTCCAGAAGCCCGAAGCCGGAGAGGACTCCATGACGTTTGTCAATCGCATCATCCACCCCCTGGACCCCCAGCAAAGGTTGGTAGTAAGTGTGAACATAGCTAGGTGGATACCTAGGCCTGGAGCTGGGCTGGTCTACGGAACCAACAGGGGAGATCTGTGCTTCTGTACCCCCAAGTGAGTTTGTCTCCTTTAGCAGCCTCTTTGTAAAAACTGAAAATTGCATATCGTCGCTAGGGTGACAAGACCTTGTATCTCAAATTTTTGATGCCTTCCGCCCACCGTAGGTGGTTGCCGGAGGCATTATGTTTTCGGGTCGTCCGTCCGTCCGTCCTGTTTTCGTTCTCGCGATAACTTAAGAACCGTTTGACAGATAACTTCAAACTTGGCTCGTGTATGCATATGGGAGGGACAATGATCTGATTAGATTTTGGAGTCTCAAGGTCAAAGGTCATAGAGGTCATTATGTACATAGAAATGGTTCATTTTCACCATAACTCAACAACCATTTGACCAATCAACCTCAAACTTGGCACAGGTATACATATGGGAGGGACAATGATCTGATTAGATTTTGGGGTCTCAAGGTCAAAGGTCAAAGGTCATAACGGTCATTATGTACATAGAAATAGTTCGTTCTTGTGATAACTCAGTAACCATATGACGGTTCAACAAACTTGGCTCATGTATGCATATGGAAAGGGCAATGCTCTCATTAGATTTTGGGGTCACAAGGTCAAAGGTCAAGGTCAAAGATGTCATTGTTTAAATGAAAATAAATCAACATGAAGTACCATTTATTTCTGATTTGGTAATGGCGGAGGCATAAAGTTCGACCATGGCTGGTCGAAGATTCATCTACTTTGTGACAGTCACTTTTTCATATTAATCTACAGATAATCAGTCAAGTGATATCCTGTCCAAATCCTAGCTCTCTTACCAAACAAGTGAAGCCACCACGGCATGTCAAAAGAAAGGGGATCCTATTGCTTATGCTATTAGTGCTTTTGCAGCCATGTTTTTTTTGCTCTCCTGAGCATTTGACGTTTTTGAGATAGGAGGTTATGTCGCCCCAGCATATTTTGTCAAAATATGTATATTATACATGTAACGTTCTAGAATTTCATTAGTGGTTCAGATTTGTGAAAGTTTTGTAGAGGTGTCGTGGTCCAGTGGATAAGTCTCCTGACTGTTAACCACGAGGTACCAGGTTCAAATCCCTGTTGCACCAGTAATGTCCTTTGGCAAGTCATTAATCTACATTTGCCATACTTGACCCAGGTCTAGTAAGTTGCTGTCTGGTGGGGTTTGTTCCATGAATGCATTTAGACTGTAGTTTCAATGCTAAAGCCTGGGTAATGATATGAATGTAGGAGAAAAGTACTTAGTACTGATGGAGGCTACCTACCCTGGGTAAACAATACATACCTGCTATTTCTATTATTTTTTATTAATTTTTATGCCTCAAGATAAAGGAATAACAGCAGACAATATTTAATAGTCCAATACTGTGAAAATGGCAGTTGTTTGTAATTCATGAAAGTTACTACTTTAGCATGATTTTAACCTTAATTCATGAAAGTTTCTAGTTTGGCATGACCTAAAGCCATGTCACAGCACTGAAGCTGACACTAGACCGACAGCAGGCCAAACAGAAATTACTTATTGAAAATTTGTGTAGAGTCAGTTTTGGATGTGACTGAGGTGCAAATATGACTCTGAGGTCAGATTAAATCTACAGGAATTGAATTTTTGATTAAATCTTTATTGTATTTTTATTCATGTACAGGGATTTTATGAAAATTTTTACTGCTTCACTGAAAGCAAGATACCACCCTTAATAGAGCATTTGTTCTCTTTTATTGCAGGCTCGATAATGAAGATGAAGTTGTGGTTAGCGAGAGTTCGTCGACAGCTGAAACTTCTGAAGCCACAGCTCGTCAGCTGGACATGGTGGAGCGACGGCGAAGCTACCGAGAACTTGGCATGATGGCGGTACGACTCTCCAACTCACAGACAGACAGTCCATCGGGTGAGGCCTCCCGCCAGGCCTCAGTGTCCCAGTCCACCCAGACTGGGAACAACGTGGTCCAGAACATGGGGACTCAGACGGATTTTGGAAACGAGGGGCATGTGGCAGGGAGGGAGAGGATAGCAGAGAGGAGGAGCGATGTCTACGAAGCCCTGCGTAGTGGCACGTTTGTGGAGGAGAGAGCAGGAGAGAGCAGTGAAGGAAGTGCGCACCAAGCGGAGGATGGCAACGGGGAGGAGACGCAACATACCCGTAGATCGCATCAGGCATCGCAGGAGGACATCGCAGCAGAAAGAGATGGAAGCACCGAAGCTCTATCATCAAGTGTTTGTGGCAGTGTACAAGGAGAAAGCTGTGATGTTGGCACTGAAATAAGCAACAATGACAACCAAGATACCAGAGGACAAGTTGAGTGTAGTGGTAATGGGATGCATTCGCACAGGACGTTTGCAGAAGGTCACTCCCCAGAATTTGGCCATGCATCAAGAATCTCTGAGGGCTTTGTTCACACAAGCAGACTCAGCTCAAGCAGTCTCCCTTGCCATCAACTAAGTAATGTAAGCTCTCCCCATTTGTCACAATTAAACATTCCAGAAGCACAGACTACTAACTCCATGCAAATTATTCCTCCCAGGCGTTTGTCAGCAGATAGGAATATTCCTGCATCGAGTCATTCTTGCCGAATGCTCCACTTGGACTCTCAAGACGAGATGGAAAGCTCTGATCAATCTAACAGTACTCAGTCTGAAAACAGTAGCCATTTCTCGTCAATTGGAACGGAACACTCGGCATTTCATGTGGTTGGACCCGGTGGAGATGCAGGCAGCTCAGCATCTTCCTTGTCATCATTGTCATCAAGCACAGTCTCATATGGACATCGTACCTTCAGCAGGCCTCCGATCGGGTTCATCAACTCCATGAGCCAGGAATCGGACAGTAGCGACCCTGAGGAGCAGAGGAATATGACGGGTGTAAGTCACAGTTTGAGCTCTAGAGGGTGCCCCAATCAGGGCATCAGGCAGAATCTGAGTTTGGACCTGACTTCCAGTCACCGTGTGCATCCTAGTATGAATGTTATCGACAGTCACTCACATAAAGACACTGAAGAAGGAAACCCATCCTCTGCAGAATCCCCAAGGTCGAGGTCATCTCATCATGTGATTGAAGGAAATAGGTCAAACTTTAATGTCAGCTCAGGATCGCAACTCCACATGGACCCTCATAGCTCAGTTAGACATACTCATGTAGCCAGTCAGGCTTTGAATTCGGAGGGCTTATCAGATACCGAGTCCTCACAAGACCAGGTACAGGGTCAGCAGTCAACGGTTCCTGTCACGGTTAGAAGCTCTTCCCATGCTAGAACTGCTGCGTACCCTGATGTGGTGAGGGGTGCAGAAGGAAGACCAGCGGACGAGACTAGACGGCAGGTTAGGATAACAATGGAAGTGGATGATGATATGCGCAGTGAGGCTTCTGAAGACACGCACAGTCCATAGATGTTGTGTCAATATATTGGTTCCTCAAGAAGATATTATTCTGACATAATCGGCTTATGTAGTGAAGATAACCCTGAAATCTGAGGATAACCAGTATTTATGTATTGCCCTCTCCCACAGATTAAGCATATTATAGTAAATAGTGAACTCCACAAATACTCTGATACTACGTGCATAGACCAGTTCTTAGATATTTTAAACGTCTAGAGGTCCTTTTTTGCACTTTAGAATAATCACTACCAAAGCGATAGAGGTGCCTCATGTAAAGTTCTTTCTTTACATTGCTTCACCTGGGTATCATGGAAGGCATCATAATTGAATAACGATAACATTTACATTTATGGACACATACTAACCCATTCGTGACAGGAATTATTTAAAGTCCAATTTGATCAGCTTTTATTCTTCAAATTGGCAACACCAACATTTTTATTTTATTGCTACATTTTTCTTATAAAACGTCATGTATCTGAAATGAATATAAATTGACAGAAATTATGATGAGAAGTCAAAAAGTTGCCAATTTGCAGGGGATAATGGTGATTTTAAACTTCCTGTCACATTGCCAATTTAAGGATTTTAATGCTTATTTTCCTTTAAAAATCTTCAGCATCGAACAACGAATATTGACGCAACCAAAATGGGCACAGTTTGTATAGAATTTTTTGCTCTTTCTGCTCATGTATTTGGTATGATTTTTAGGGCTTTGCATCAAAAGATATTAGGCCAAACCACAAAATGTGGACCTCTGTCACAAATGGGTTAAAGAAATCTATGCTTAGGTTGTGTTTATGTACTGACCTATTCATTAGCCCTGACTCATTTTCTGTAAATGATTTGTGTTAGTATTAAACAATTTTTATTGCAAACCAAGATTAGGACAAGCCATTGGTCAGTGTCTGCACAAAGCTGGCTACATTCATGGGAAGTTGAAAGAATAATCTGAGGAAGTATGAACTGATAATTGTTGATTCATGCATTTTTAGAGTGTTTTGACAATTGACATCATTTTCCTTGATAAGAGATAACATTATTTTCAGAATAAAACCCCTGTATTTCAAATGTATCATCTGAAATATTAGCCATTTCTCTCTCTCACTCTATCTCTCCAACTGCCATGTTTTGTAATTGCCTTTTTCATACTTTATGACATTGTTATTGATAAATCTCTTCATTGCCATGTGGGTGTAATAAAAAGTCACGTATCAAAAGACAAAACATGAATTGAAACTGTTGAAAAGTCAAAAATTTAACAATTTGTGTGGGGGAAAAATGGATATGAACCCCACAACATGTCATTTCAAGATTTCAAAACTTAATGTCAGGTTTGGAATTTCTGGCATCATATGCAATATAGTAGGTTGAAATTATTTGATGCAAGGGCAGAAGTTTGTGCTTTATCTTTTCATGCATCCGGTATATTTATGGTTAGGCTCTGAATTAAGAGTTTTGAACCTGAACTACCAAACCATAAAATGTTGATTTGTACATTGCTTAAAATGTAGACACCAATAGATATCAACATTTCCACATTTTATGGTTAAGGTTTTAGGTTTGATTAATGGACAAGGTTTTACGTTTTGTTAATGGATAGGGTTTTACGTTTTGTTAATGGTTGGAGCTTTAGGTTTTGGTTAATGGTTACGGTTTTAGGTTGGGATAACACTAAGGGTTAGTTTAGTGATTGGTAGTGGAGTATTTGGTCCAGGGTTAGCACTACATGTGCATATAGTTGGAAATTGACCTGAAGTGAGTGTGCCGCAAGCATGTGGCTGTATTCTGCTAACGATATATTCCAGTGGAAAGGGTTGGGCTGTGATTGGGGCTTAGGCTTGATAACACCACAATCAGATTAATTTGATTTTGATTCAAGTAATTAAGAGCCAACAATTGTCTTTCTTTGAATTTATACTTGGGTATACTATCAACATAAGTGAGAGGGTTGAATGGCTTTTTCTTTCATTTAATGAAAAAAGATTCTAACAATGTATATTTGAAAAATAGTCTATTTTAGTTAGTTAAGAATTTAAGTTATTTAAGTCTACATAAATATTTTTGGCTCAAGATATGAGATCAAATAAATTATGACACCAATTCATGTAGTTATTAATGTTTTGTGGATATGTACATGTACATGTATATTGATAAGTGGTAAAATTTATGAGGGGCGACATACATTTACGTGGGACTCTCTGAAATATTTCCAGGAATTTGTACAGTGGAATATACAATGATGGGCCATACAGTTTTATAGCTAAAAAGTGATAGTTTGATATTCTGTGTTTTCCTTTGTAATGGGATATCTTTGGACGGGTCAGACTGACCATAGGGATTTTTCTGAGAAAGCCAGCCGCTTGGTGTTTTGGCTTGAGGTTCAATTTTTGGTCTGTGGGCTGGTTTACCCATAACAGTACAAAATTTTCTCTCAGCGTAATTTAATCAACTTTCACTCTGCAAATTGGCAACAATCGTTCTTTTTCCCACTTATACTTGGTTTGAAATAAAAATGAATATGGTATGTGTATGAATCGGTCTGAATGAACATTGCAAAAATTAATATTAAAATTGCCAAAAAAAGTAATTGTATATTTTTTCACTGCCTTGCTAATTCATAATTAGTTACAGTTAAATTGCTCTTGTTCAAGACTAGCACAATGTACTGCACTGGAAATGGAATCATTTTTTTTTTTTTTTTTTAGCAATTTATGCTCTTTTTGCTCAGATAAAAATATTTGTTTAATTTCTAGCATTCTGGATCAGAAGATACTGCAAAAATGTCACAAAAGGAGAAACTTGTACTGGGCCCCATTTCATAAAACTTGTTATCAGTAACAACTGCGACATTTCTGTGACAAATTTGCTCAGATGCAAGGATTGCAGTAGCTTATAAAGGTTACTGCAACTGGTTATTGATAACAAGGTTTATGAAATGAGGCCCTGGTATGGGTTAAAGTAAAAGGCTAACATTGTGAGAATTTTAGAAAATCTCATTTTGCTGCTTGACAATGGTATAAACACAAGAGTTATAGTTTAAAAATACCAGTCTGAAAGTTTCAAAGTATAATATCGACGGAAAGTATTTTTAAATATTAAAAATGTAAACCAATGTTTGAAGAAAATATAATGGTCGGTTGTACAGACTGAACATAAGGAGCGTGCATGTGCACAGAGTTCACCTGAACAGTGTATACATGTGTATGCATATCATGTATAGAACGGAGGTATGTGTATGTGTATGCATATAGTACAGGGAGAGAGGTGCAGCCAACGGTTTTTTTTAACTGGTTGAAAATGCTCCTCTAGTTATTTGTCTCATGAGACCAAAACTAATAAAATCGGCGTTTGCGTCTTATTAACAGTTTTTCATTTCAAATTATGGTTGGTTTCAGGGTTTCTGAGTATAAATACAAGTACTCATACACATGTTTCATCTTAGTTTGAGATTTTTTTTTTAAAATCAGCTGCTCACAAAGTTAGCCAATGCCTTTAACACATAACTTTTATGTGGATCGAGCTGGTCACATCGTCATTCTCCTGACCCATTTTCAGTAGACAAATGTGCCAGTCTGTTTCTGTTGTTGGATGAATGTTCCAAAGGAAAATTTATTTTGATTTGCTTTTACTTATTACTGAATAATCATTTGGTTGCATATATATATTGCTTTGACAAGAGAGAGAGAGAGAGAGAGAGAGAGAGAGAGAGAGAGATAAAAGAGTATCATGATGAAGGTGAAATAAAAAAACCAAAGTATTGCTGCTTTATGTTATAAAACAAATATTTTGTCTGTGCCTTTTTGTACGAGTCACAATGTTGTGTCTGCCCTTCGGTCGAAGCCTTTCGTCTTCATGTGACGAGAGGGAATAGCAGCTAGATCCAAGGCGGTTTTTACTTGCACCCTGTAAATGATTAGCACTTGCACCCTACTCCGGTGACACACATTACATATGTTCTGCAAGAATATTCAGGATTGAAGGAAGCAGATGAGGAAGAAGAGGAAGAAGAAGAAGAAGAAGAAGAAGAAGAAGAAGAAGAAGAAGAAGAAGAAGAAGAAGAAGAAGAAGAAGAAGAAGAAGAAGAAGAAGAAGAAGAAGAAGAAGAAGAAGAAGAAAGAAGAAGAAGAAGAAGAAAGAAGAAAGAAGAAGAAGAAGAACTCTTTTCGATGTAAATTGTGAAGCTGCGCTCAATTTGAGTAAGGATCAGGTTTGATAGCATGATTTTTTTATGGCCGATCTTCATGCATGGGACAGCTGAACGTGCTTGTTTTTCATTCTTTTCCCCATAATTAATACTCTCGTACAATGCAAATTTGTTTGAGAAAGGATGTAAAGTTGTTGAATGATGCTTAAATTGTGCATAAGAGAAATTAGCTTTTTCAGAGGGACTTGTGTGATTAAAGGGGTGTGTGTGTCTTTCTGAGAGTGTTTTCAGTCGTGCATTGTTAGCAAAATGGTAAAAATTCCCCTATAGATATAAAGATCAGCACAATATTGTGAAAGAATAATGAAAATGGTCCCTAAAATGAAAAAAGAGAGAATGAGTTGCATTGTGTCTACAGCCCCATCCCGATCCGATATTGAGAGGACAGCCCCCCCCCCCCTTTCTGGTGTTTCGTCTATACTGTGACTGCACACCTGCCCATGGTCACTTCTTACGCATATAACAAAAAAGATGTAAGATGATATCTGATCACCTCGTCCAGTTGTTTGCTGTCCAAAACCAATTTTGTTTCTAAATATTACAAAATATAATGAGAGATACGTAAATGCGAGGAAAAACACACATTTTGCCACGGTAGAAGTGATTATCGTCTCAAAAATTCACATTGTGCTTATAACATATTTGGCCATTTCTTTGCTGAATTATCATTTGCAACGATCGTGAAAAATATACACTCTTTCATGATGGTAGAATGCTATTTCGTCATCAAAACATATAAGCCTATATCTACCAAATATGACTATTTGGGCACCTCGCTTGCCGTCCGAAACCATTCTGTTTCTACAAGCAAGCAAAGCGAGCGACCGACAGAAATATTTGAAAGACGTTTATTCGTCACCTAAATACTGTAGATTATTTTTCGTAACATACAAGTACCTGCAGAATTCGAAGAAAGTCGGACACCCCGATGCCCAAATATTACGATATTCTGTCATCTATAACTGTGAAAGTATAGATAATGTATATCTTCTAGAGAAAAATGCAGGCCTCCGTTTTATTTCTATGCTCCCTAAAAAAAAAACAAAAAAAAACACACACACTTTTTTTTTTTTTTTTTTGGGAATGTTTTTATTCCGATTTCATGAACAAAAAGTTACATAATATTTCAATTTAACATTTCAAATCATATATAATACTTTACACTTCATATTTTCACTTTTTTCACTAACTTAATAAAATCATGAGTCATATATATCTTTAAAAAATAACAATGAAATCAGTTATTATAAAAATGCTTGAAGACCAAAACTTCCCCCTCCCCCTCCCTCCCCCCGTCCCAACACACACACAAACACACACACATACACACACACAACACACCACTGTCCAGAAGATCTGCTCACACTCATCATAATTAAATCATGTTTAAAAGTACAAAACAATTCGATGAACAATTTTGAACATAACAAGCTCACGGGAGAAGCATTACATATATTGAAAGTAAATAAAGACTTACAACTTAACCTTGTCACAATTTTACTGTTTCCCACTTTTGCAAGTGCCGCCCTAATTTCCCCATTTTAATAGCTATTTTCTTTTCTTGATCCTTATATTCTAAAATAAGTTTATGTATATCGTCAATGGTTGGTAAAACCCCCTCCTTTCTAAATATAAATAATATATATTTTACCATAAAGATAATAGTATTACAACTTTTTATTCTATTTGTATTGCCTGACAAACCAACAAATATATCCCGCCAATTCAAGTCCTTTATTTCATCTAATTCAAATCGCTGTATCAAAGTTTCCCATATCAGTTTGACCTTTAAGCAAGACAAAAATATATGTGAATATGTTTCCGTTTCCCGTTTACAGTACGAACAGAGATTATCTTCAACAAATCCAAATCTAAACAAATTAACTTTAGTGTAAATTGCCCCATGCAGAAGCTTAAATTGAAATTCCCTCTGTCTTCCAATTAATAATGTTATTCTTGGTCTAAAAAAACATTCACCAATTTCTTTCTCTGTATAATTATAATTATTGTGTCCATCTCTTATCTGTAAATCATATGACTTTTGCAATTCTTTAATAAAATATTCATATATTTTTCTTGATGGTACCTCCTTAAAGCTAATTTCCCTCCCCAACAGAAGCAAGTTTATATTATAGTTAATTAAATCTATCTCACAAAATTGTATCGAACCTAAATCATTTCTCCAATCACTTGGAATTGCACGATATATTTCACCTATTGTAAACAAAAGATCACTTCCCATACCAAGGTTCAAAAAGTATGCGACTGGTTTAACATGTCCATTGTCAATGATATGTTCAACCTTAATTAATCCTCGTTCTAATAAATCTTTATCAAATATCATCTTATTCTTTATACAAATATTCTTATTATTGAAAATGATTGGATTTTTAGAACCATTGAAATGTCTTAAATTATCAATCTCTTGCCAAGCATCTAGCATTTCCAAATAATAAGATGGAATATTCAACTTACTTTTTATCTTTTTCATTTCATAATCACATATAAAAATTAACCTTCCTCCGACTGAACTTAGGGAATAATCAAAAAATAACTTCCACCCCAGATTTCTTTCTCCATACAAAAGTCTTTTTACCCACATTATACGCTGCGTTCTAACAAATATTTCAAAATTTATCATTTTAACCCCACCACAATTATAATTCTGATACATAATTTTTCTTTTAATGCGATCTTTCCCTCCCCATATAAAATCAAATGATAATTTCTCGATTTCTATATACACCCATGAGGGGACAACAAGGATGGATGAAACATAATTTAACTTTGTCAATGCATATGTTTTCAATAAATGTATTTTTCCCATAATAGTCAAGTCTCGTTGTTTCCACCAACCTAAAAGCTTTTTTATTTTACTTAATATTTCTTTATAGTTCAGATCATCTTTTAATCTAAAGTCAACTGAAAATATTACTCCTAAAATTTTAACTTCCCTAACATATTTGCCAAATGCATATATAGGGTCATTTGTTTTTCCATTTTCCTTACCCATGTACATAAAATGTGTCTTGTCCATATTTACCCTTAAGCCACTGACTTTTTCAAATTCTTCAAAAATATAATGCAACCTTTTTATTGAATTCATGTCTTTCAAAAAAATTGTCATATCATCGGCATACAAGACCTGCCTTATTTCATGCTCCCCCAAACTTATCCCTTTAATAATTTTGTCTCTTCTTATTTCATGTGCCAGTAATTCTATTGAAATCAAAAACAAATAGGGCGAAAGTGGGTCACCTTGTCTGACCCCCCTTTCTACATTAAAGTAACCGGTGGAATACCCACCATTCATAACACAACTACTTATATCCTTATATAGTATTTTCACCCAAGAACAGAATGACTCCCCAAAACCAAAAAAATTGAGTGCTTTCAATAAGTATTGATGAGAAACAGAATCAAACGCTTTTTCAAAATCTACCGCAATCAAAAATCCTTGTCCTTGCTCCAAGTAATGTCTAGAGTAAAATAATATATCTTCTATTAGTCGAACTGCTTCCCCAATATTTCTATCTTTTATGTATCCCACCTGATCATAATGAATTATTTCGTTTAAAACCTGTTTGATCCTTGCTGCCAAAACCTTAGATAATATTTTGTAATCTACATTTAATAACGTAATGGGTCTGTAATTTTTAATATATAAAGCATCTTTTCCTTCCTTCTCTATCAATGTGATAGTCCCTTGTTTTTGAGAAATTGTTAATTCCCCTCTTATATATGTTTCGTTTAATACTTCTACCAACAAATCCCCTAACACTGGCCAAAATGTATCATAAAATTCTACGGTAAAACCGTCATTTCCAGGTGACTTATTCCATTTCATTTCTTTTAACACCTTAAGACATTCTTCTTTTGTTATTTTACCTTCACATAATTCTCTGTTCTGTTCACTTAACTTTAAGACTTCGTTAAAAAAATAAACCATTATCATAACAACTTTCATTTTTCAAAGAATATAATTTTTCATAGAAAATCTTTATTTCTTTTAAAATATTATTTTTGTCCCTAATAATTTCTCCATTTTCAATGACTAATTCTTTAATAACACTTTTCCTCTTATTTATTTTTAACAGTTGTTCGAAGTACTTCATATTATTTTCCCCCTCCTCAAACCAATCTGCTCTAGAGCGAACTTTAATTCCTTGCCGAGAAAAATTATATAATTCATTTAACTTATCTTTTTTCAATTTAATTCTCTTCTCACACACACACCCACACACACACACACACACACATGCACACATTGGTATCAATATGCCCAGCACCTCATTTATTTGATGTACGGTGGAAGAGCAACGTAGAGAAAAAAAAAATGCCTTGCTCAAGGGCATAAGTGCCGTGCTGGGGATCGAACCCCTGACCTTCGCGGCTCCTGTCTAGTGCCTTAAACCACTGGATCACGGGACCTGAGGAGCGTTTCATCAACATTTGTTGTCAGACAAGTTGTCAGATCAGGGGGGTGTAACATAAAAAAATACAATCGTAAGTCTATGGCAAACCAAGTACTAAAGAGATACAATTGATTGTAAGATTGATTGTATCTCTTTATGTTACACCCCCCTGACATCTTTCCTTGAATTTGATTGGCTGAGAAGCATCGTTACTATTGCAACTGTCGGATTAAACAGACTTTGTCGGATAAAACATCCGACAAGTCCTTTCATGAAACGCTCCCCTGGTCTCAGTTAAGAAATTTTCTCAAAATAATCAATGTCGATAACCCAGTTTTATGGAATAACAGTTATGATCGAATATAATTTCAATTATCAAAATAAAACATTAAACTTGAGTAAATTACTGTTAAACAAGACTAGTTGCAGATAAAGGAAGATGGAAAGATCCAGAGAGAATTTTCAGCGCTTTACATCAAGATATTTATTAAGTTATGTAATTTTGCGTTACATAAGTTTAAAAAAAAAAAAAACCTATCCAAAAACTTGTTTTAAAAATGGAATAACAAGCAATTTAGATCAGAGACTATGAATTTTAATTTGAGATTTGAAAGGGTTATTCAAGTGATATACAAAGGCTAAACGTTATACTTAGAAAAGAAAACAAAGAGTATATCCCTTTTTTTATTCATTGGTAAACTTAATCGGAATTTAGATTAGATTAGATCTGATTTTGATTTGATTTTTTTTTATTTACCAACAACAAGTACAATACATTATATTCAGACAATGGCATCAACATACAGGATAAAGAAAGGCATTGGTTGGTAAAAGGGATCAGATAATAGTACATGTGCTAGTCGAGCTTGACCCCTAGCCAAAAAAAAAAAAAAAAAAAAAAAAAAAAAAGGATCATCACAATCGAATTCATTCAAATGGCACATAACTAGAAAAAAAAATAAATGAATAAATAAAAAAATAAAGAAATGATGACTGTAACGTATGTCATAATGTAAAGTACAATGATGCCCATGCTATTTAACTGTGACATCTTAAAACTCTTGTGGATAATGGTAGAAAACATCATATCATTAGTTTTTAGTACAAATATTTATGTTGATAAAAAGACATTGATATTAGGATGGAATATCAAGGACCAAAATGCTGGTTGATAAATTTGATTTTGAAATTTATCTACATGAATTTTACAGCATGTGTTTGAAGAAAGGATACTACACCTAACACTGTTAATGTACATGTCGATCTTATCAACTTAAAACTGAAACTGAGATATTATTTTAAGTTCGAAGAAATCGATGAATTACTGAAGCTGTATTAAGTGATTTGTTGTTTGTATTTTTGTAAATAGACACACATACCTACATACACACCCGTACCCCCCCACGTATACACACAATTCCTCGAAGAGGAGAGAGAGAGAGAGAGAGAGAGAGAGAGAGAGAGAGAGAGAGAGTAGAAGAAAATTAAAAATGCAAGCGAGCGCTTCCATATTCCCCCTTTCAAATTATAAATTTATTTATTTATTTGTTTTTACCACTTTCCTTACCACTTAGGTCATGAAAAAACACGTACCTGTCTTAATTTCTTAAATGCAGCAATAAATATGCAACATCTTAACTGATAGCTAGTCTATTCCACTTCTCGTTACTATTGAATCATTTACTCCACCGGCCGTAAATCTGTTTGGACGAGTGGGGGGGGGGGGGGGGGGGAAATGATCGACCTTTTTGCCTAAATTTCTTGCGTGAACTCACAATTAAGTATACTGACATACACACACCCTTACTCACCCGAGCAGACCCCCACACACATATAATTCTTTTATTTTGCAAGCGAGCGAAGCGAGCGAGCCAAAAATAACCACCTTTTTTGTTTTTTAAGAGCATTTCAAATGAAAAATCCACTATCAGACCGTCGTTTATGACATTTTAATGAAAAATTTCACCAACTAATTAATTACAATTTCGTTTTTCCTTAAAATGAGGGGGGGGGGGGGAGATATATTCCCCATCCCCCGGGATTTACGCCAATGATTTACTCCTTCATGAACGGAGTTTGCCTAGTGTTAAAGCTAAATAACAAGAATAAGTGTGTATTTTAACAGTTCATATTTTAGGCAGGGGCGTCGCTGGAGGGGGGGGGGGTGTGGGGTTGTGACACCCCATTAAAAATTCTTGTCGGCAAATTCGCGATCGCTGTCGGCAAAAAGAGAGAGAGAGAGAGAGAGAGAGAGAAAGGAGATGGAAGAGGAAGGAGGGAAAAAGAAAAAAAAAAAGAGGAGTAAGGTTCCCAAATAGAGTCATATTTGGCTTAATTATTTGCCTGTGCATTTTGATGACGAAATAACACTGGTAACACGAAAGAGAGCATATTTTTCCTCGCATGCTGCGCTCGCTCATATTATATTTTGATTCAGGATGTTTCTGAAAAGCAAACACATTTGGCAAGTGAGATAAACAAATATACATGTTTAATTTAGATATCTTGGGGCCCTTCATGTATTTTGATGGAGAATTATCACTTCTATACCATAAAAAAGAGTGTATATATATTTTTCCTCACTCGCTGCGCTCGCTCATATAATATTAGGATACAGGATGGTCTTTGAAAGCAAATAGGTTAGGTAGGAGAGGTGACCAAATATATCAAAATAGGTATCTTAAAGGCCCATCATGTATTTTGATGAAGAACTTTCACTTCTACAATTTTTCCTCGCTCGATATGCTTGCTCGCTCGTACAATATTCAGATACAAGATGGACCAAAAATATAATTTCGAAATATTTAAGCCCATCATGTAGTCTGATGAAGAACTATCACTTCTACGAAAGAGAGTGTATATTTTTCCTCGCTCGCTGCGCTCGCTCGTATTATATTTAGCTACAAAATGTTTTCAGAAAGCTAATTAACACATTCGACAAATGAGGTGAACAATATTTAGAAGGAAATTATGATAGAGGCACACAATTGAACATGCCTCGTGGGCTCTATACGGTTGAATTTGTCGACGTGGTCGTCGGCAATCGGAGGCATTGTTTGTCGATCGGCAATCTGGCCTCTACACCCCCCCCATTAAAAAAAGTCTAGCAACGCCCCTGATTGCTGACGGATTCGAATTCATTCCTAACGATCCAGGAGAGAGAGAGAGAGAG